>JANAVB010008575.1:0-50228 GCA_029216955.1 Iris pallida | reverse complement strand
ATTTCCTTTGAAGGGTTTCGAAGAGGACCCATTGGGCTACGCGTATAAATTCACAGATCGAAATTCTATTGATCGATGAGGAAGAAATTATACTAGAAGTCGCTGGCTCGACTGCTATTGTTGGGTGTCCTGGTCCAAGCCGCGCGCGGCTTGCTGTCGTCGGCGACTTTCGGCGCACGGCGGTGGCACGCGGCGCTGGTGGGTGCACCTAGGTTTAGGTGGCGGCGTATGGTTTGATAGGGTTCGAGCGGTTTTCGTCTCTCTCCTGTGTCGATCCTTTCATATATATATATATGGTGTCGACAAAACAAGCAGGGTCGGGTTTTTGTTCGCTGGTTCAGGGAGTTATGGGATCGTGGCCTCGTGCAGCTGTTCGATGTGGAAAGGAGTTAAGCCATGGGCTTTGTGTGGGTATTGGGCTCAGCTTTTAGCTGGGCTAGTAAGGTGTGCGGGCTGGTTGGCTGGAATCTCCTATATCTAGCTAAATACATACATTAGCAACTATATATATAAGTATGTAGTTATATATATACACATATATAATGTATATAACGTATACGTACTTATATATATTGATATATATATTTACTATATATCTGCGTCAATACAACTTAAGTATATATATATACTCTTACACATATAATAATTATATATATATATACTCATACACAACACAATATTTATTTATATATATACATACGCATATACACCCTGTAAATATATTTATATATTTATGTATACGAACACACACATTATACAACATTTATTTATATATACTTACACGTATATATATATATATATATATATATATATATTATATATATAATATCTATATATATATATATATATATATAATATATTAATTATATATATATATATATATATATATATATATATATATATATATATATTATATATATATTCACATATATTCATTCACGTACACTTACACACAATATATTATATAGATAATTATATATATATATATACATATACCAATAAACCCACTAAATAAACTCCATAATACCAATAATCCACAGATAATCCAAAGAGTCTTGGTGGACATATCTGGCCCTAGAAAATTGTACCAATATTCTAAAACTCTATTTAAATAATAATAATAATACCCATTTTGTATAAATAACCAAATATTTAGAAAATATCGTTAAGTTTACCCAAAAGCTAGGAAATATTTCTACATACCTAAAAGTATGTCTACATAGGCTTGGGCTTGGTTTGGGTCCAATTTGCACTAGTTTGGTACAACTGGTTCCCTAAAACTAAATATTTATAATAAATAAATAATCTTTGATAAGGGTTACGTCGCAACTTGGCCTGGTTTTCCTGGTTAGGATATCACTATGGCTCGGCCTTCTCTACCAGGGCTAATACACTAGTTAAAGCATGCCACTGCACTACCCGTGCCATAATTCCTAGTCACCTTGTACTCCAAATCTCAACCATGGCTAAAATTATCTACTGTAATAATTAACAAAATAATATTTTATAAAATCATAATTCACCATTTTAATCAAATAAATAAAATAATAAAAATATTCCAAAATTTTTTGGGAAGGGGAGCTACAAATCTACCCACCTTAAAATATTTTCGTCCTCAAAATTCTAATTCATAGCTATTCCTTAAAATTCAAAAGGAAGTCTACTATTACCTTAATCTCCGCAAATTTAATTCCTCCAAAACAGTTTATATCCTCCTTATTGCCATTTTGTAACTATGAAACCCACCCGAGAACTTCTACCCACCTTTGGTCATACTACTCCCTCAAATCTCATGTCACTAAAACTTTAAAATCATCCAACTACTTGCTAAAATTTCTACCAATAGATATCTACTGCTTATGGCCACTATAATCCTTTCCTATCTAAAACCACCCAAATCTAACATGCAACAAATTTACACAAGTAACTAAAAAATATTGCTAAATTCTAATAAACATGACCATTCATCACTCTACAATAGGAAGGACAGGAAGATAAGGAAAAATAATCGAGAACGAATATGGAGTTTCCAGAGCGGTAGAGGGTATCCAATGATCTAGATAGAAGAAGATTATAAGCCCTCGACTTATTTGCTAGAGTGGGCTACTCTAGTCCTATCACTTGCTAAATCGAAGAACCCTTCGTTTCTTAGAGGGCTTGCAATCCATGCAATACAGAAATTTTGTTTTTGAAGTTCTAAACAAGATTCCAAAATAGAACGGAATTTGAAAAATCAAGATTGTGATCTTTCCCGTGGCTATTTAAACACACGAGCCAGGAATATAAATGCAATACAAGACCGCACCTCGACTTCCAGGTAGATGGAATAAAGGTTATGAATGACATCGCATTCTAAGGGGTGGAGACCACCTAATAGGTATGGGAACCTATTTCAAGCAGTTCGATTTTCTAGTCCAATTACGGTGGTATGTATGGATGGGTTTTAGTGGATTTTAATGGGTTCTCTATTGGACTCAACGTTGGTTGGGTGAACCTTGGACTTCAATCTATATGGACTGGACAATGTCCCAACGATAAAACTACTTCTACTAGGTTAGGGTAACCTAGAATAGGTTTCCACCCAAGTGGTTGAGGTAGTTGGGCAATCAGATTGGTTAGATAGGGTATGTAAGCCCTGAAGATGCGCTTTCTGTGACTTTTGTGTTTAAGTAGCACGAGAAGACACAATTAAATGACACACTAGTAACATGTGCGTAGTGGCTTCCAGTCGATCACAACCATATTGGGTCGAAAGGTTCGGGTCGAGTTAGAGTCTCTAATTATAGTCGAGAAGTATACTGGTATCATGGTAAGGGTTAAAGCTAGTCCTTTCGTCCTGAAAATCGTACCATAAAAATAGAGTACAAGGGGACGTGTTTGAGGGATATGATATTCCTAGATGAAGGTGGAATCGTCTAGATCTTGCATGCAAAATTTGTTGGAAGGTAATAGTTGGTCTCGTGCTCTGAATATTAATGACACGGCCGAGGTCAAAAATGATCTAAATGGAAAGTGGGAGTCCATGGGGCACTAATTATCTTTAATAAAAATTATTCTAATCAATCGATGATCTTCGTATATCCCAAAACTTTTAGAAGGCTTACAGTCTACCCGCCTTAGAAGCTAGGATATGGTTTTAGGAGTGGGAGTTTTAGAAGGATTCCAACATCCAGATATTTACCTCGACTCTTGTTAATAAAGAATGAGGCATGATATATCGGGATACGGTAGACATAAGTCAATTCAAGGATCGCTCCTCCATAATTGAAAACGAGTGTGTATAATGACTATGGTTGACAAATAGAATGATCTACTCGTCCATAGTATACTAGAGTTTCGACGGGGTAACCAACTCCAAGGCACAACATAAGAAAAGATTTCTAACAATTGAGTCAAGAAATTCTATTTGTGCCAATCCTGCCAGACTATGGTCATAAGGGTTGTAGTGATCAGGTATTGCTGTTGACAACTGGTAGGTCATAGTGTGACAGGGTATTTAAGCTATGGTATTGGCTAAGCTAGTGACTGTGGTGTTCCAACACTAGTTAGGTCTTAATAATAAAATTTACATAACTAGAGTAATATTTGTTTGAAACCAATCTCGAGATGAGTGTCACGGTAAATGATTGTCCTTATTCTTGTCTATTAATCTCATGTCTAAACTGTGGGCCTTGGTCGAGGGACGGTTGAGTCAAGGCACAAGGGTTTCTAGTTAAAGCAAGCTTCAAGCAGATAGTTAGAGACTCACGACAATTGGTTTCTCGAGGAGTGATAGTCTCCTAGGTTGGCAGTCGACTAAGGGTAAAACCCTAATCATTCTCGAATTCAGATGGCTTAAAAGTCCCAATAGTAGTTTGAGGGTCGAGAGAAAATAAATAACTTAAGACAAGGTTCTAGTCACATGGCTAGCCGATGGCAGCTACACTTGTATACACAACCACCATAGCCATGGGAATACTCTGTATCTCTCTAACAATCACGAGTTTTTGTCTTTCCAAATCAGTGAAAGACATAAACAATAAAGAGTTCAAGAAGGATGTCACTGAATACAATTTTTGTGATTCAAAGGCGAATGTATAATTCAAGAAAATTGTCAATGCAGTCGCGGATGAGATCGTAGAGACATCTACATCTTAATCCACGTAGGTTAATCAGAGGAGAGCGAACCAAGTGCACTACGGTTGATCAGACCGTAATAATCGATTCTGATTAGACAATATGTTAGCGGGCGTCCCTAATAAACATATGTCTTGAATCAAGCTCGATAAAAGAGTAAGCTTGCAAAAACTAGACTGTAATAGCAGCATTGGTCAAGATAGTCAAGATACAAGTACGCAAGATTTTTGAAAAGATGCACAAGTAGTTCGAGTTTAGAGGGAATCAAACTTCATCTGGTGTTCTTGCTTCTATAGACATCCCACTATCATCATATCCTTAAGGCCTTGGTCGACTAATGGTTTATGGATTTCTGAATTCTATATTCTAGGTAAACCTATTAGTGTCGGTCAATTTCCTTGTCAATACGTCACAAGGACTACGGAAGGCTAGGCCGGGAGACATGTTATCCAACTTACAAAACTTCCACTAATATTGGCTTTGGATCTTATGGGACATACATGGCATTATTCTATCTTCCATAGTATCCTGAACTTGTAATCTCGTCTGGAATCATTTCACCGAGGATTATGCCCTGCCCGTATACTCTGGCTGTGGTAAACCCTTGGTTTCGTGATTCAGATGTGATATGTTATCCGATACTCTTCCTATTGACACAAGGGTGACTACGGTCAAAGAGGACCACTAGTCATAGTTTTGGCAATATCCCATCACCTATATTTCTTAAACTAATTTACCTCTAGGGGTTGAGTCTCGCCAGTGCGCTGCTGGGCATGGTATCCATAGTCTCCAAATTTAATTAAATGGCGACAGTGCGCTGTTGTCCTGCCATTATGAGTTAACTAACATTTCTTTAACTATATCTGAAAATATTCCTGAGCTTCTAGAGAACCTAACAAGTTGACCATGAACTAGAGCGTAAGCATTTGTCCTATCAATCCCAACCCCTAAAATAAAGGATTGAACAGGAAAGAAATATCTGAGGACAAAAGAAGTACAACATTCTAATATCTATCCCATGTGTATTCAAACCACAGAGGAAAACTTCGAATCGAGACTTATTCAAGGTTCGTATATAGATAACAAAATCAGAAAAATAATAATTCCTAGGGCAAGTAGGAACTAAATAGGCAATTCAGACTAAGATATGAGAAAGATATCTAAAGGGGCAGGAGACGGAATTAAATAATTCATCAAGGTTAGACCATTACTCTAGGAAACTCTGCCTCACCAAGTGAATAATATCCATATTGGATCATATCGTCCTATCAAGAGGTAAAAGTGTAACTATGGGGATCTGACAAGGTATCAAAATTAATAACCCTTATCCTAAATTGCATGGCCTAGACTACCCATCGATAAATTTGTATAAGAGACTCCTAGTCCTAGTCATTCACTTAAATTAAATTAATCTTAATTCATGAATGAGCATTTCCTTGCCGCAGGCTCGTAATAGTACAACTAACTTAAGTACCATCACGAGTTTGCGTGATTTACGAAGACTGACCTGCATGGGCCACCACAAAAACTTGTTACGACTCGCACCCATTTTTTTTCTCTAAAAACGGATACGAGACGTGTCAAAGCCAGCCTACGCCGCAGTGTCGGCGGTAGAACGCTGTCACGGCCATGAAGATCAAAATCACAATAATGCTCATTCAATAATTAATTTAATTTACAATGATCACAAGTTTTACATTTGCAGAAAAATATGAACTTGTACAAATAAATGAATGACTATAACTCAACTATCTAGCTAGTCTCTAGGCTTTTATCTGCAAGTATTCCCGTCACTCCCCAAGCTAAGTGAATCCACGGCTAACCTGAAAATATTGGTTTCCAGTCAGGAATGGAACGACCACAATTCAATGAATGCAATTTCAAATAAAGAAAATGACTAAAAACAAAGGTTAGACATCAATCATGAGTTTGAAAATAAACAGTAAATATGGAAAACCAATAGCAATAAATAGACACAAAATACTTTTCCCAACCATCAGAAGTACCTTTGATATATGATCAGTCTGGGCCACTACACCGTACGGTCTACGAGATCTACTTGAATGAAAAATAAACACGGTCTACGAGATCTACTTACAGAAATTAAACAATGTCTACGAGATCTACTACAATAAAATAAACAATGTCTATGAGATCTACTGCATAAAAATAAACACGGTCTACGAGATCTACTTGCAGAAATTAAACAATGTCTACGAGATCTACTGCAATAAAATAAACAATGTCTACGAGATCTACTGTATAAAAATAAACACGGTCTACGGTCGGATCACACATCCTTGGTACTTCTCATTCCCGACTCAACAATTTATAATAGAAAATAATCATGTAACTAATGGCCAACCAATGAAATATAGTGAAAATCAATATCGAAATGCTGACAAAAACTGTACTCGCCTGTGGCACTCTGCTGGTGAAACCGACAATATGAACCACTCAATTTGCCACAATAGTCAAAACCCGTACAACAGTCCCCGAAAGCTGAAATAAACATTACCAATGTTCTTATAATAGTCAAAATAGCTAGGATCGCCTGTCCTTAAGTCCAATTCTGGACACAGGGACAAAACAGTAATTTCGGGTCAAAACGGTATCCGCCATTGGACCCGCTTTGCACCGAAAAGCGTGCCAGAGTCAACGGTCTCTAAAGTCGTCAAACTACATGTCTACAGATTCAGTTTTCTGATACGAACCCAACCGTATGTCCAAAGTTGGATTTTGACGGGCCGTGCACAAAATTGCCCGTTGAGTGGGACCGTGGGGCCCGCAAAACGGCGATCCGATCAACTGTCTCAGAATTGGACCAAACTTGGCGTACAGGACCAAAAAAATTATACGGTCCTAATGGCACAAGTTTTGTCTCGATCGATCGACGAGCGTGCACAAAGTAATTGGAGAATTTGCAAAGTGCACGATACGGTGAATTTTGACGGATACGTATCAAATTCGTCGCGCACACGCGACCATTCGAATTCCGTCAAAGCCCCACGACCACGTAGCTGTTATGCAGCTTTCGATGCCTTTGGTTCATGACCACGTCGCCCAGAATGGTGGGACGCACGTCGTGTGGATGAGTTTCCAAGTTTTTAAAACAGGTTTTTGGGAAACTTTGAAACTGTTTTAACAGGGATTCACTTGATAAAAATAAAAGTAAAAGAAAGGTTTCGAACTCGTATAGGTTATCTAAAACCGTCTTCAAACAAAATCTCAAAATCGTGCATGGATTGGGAGAAAACTGTCCGTGAACTAGAGTCCTTGGACTGGTTTCACTGTCCTGTTTCGACAGTTTTTTGTCGACTTCGAGTCGATTTCTTGGTCGATCAGAGGGTTTACGAAGAATTCCCTTTGAAGGGTTTCGAAGAGGACCCATTGGGCTACGCGTAAAACTCACAGATCGAAATTCTATTGATCGATGAGGAAGAAATTATACCTAGAAGTCGCTGGCTCGACTGCTACTGTTGCGGCTGTCCTGTTCCAAGCCACGCACGGCTTGCTGTCGTCGGCCGACTTCCGGCGAACGGCGGTGGCGTGCGGCCGCTGGTGGGTGCGCCTAGGTGGAGGTGGCGGCGTGTGTGTTTGATAGGGTTTCGGGCGGTTTTCGTCTCTCTCTCCTGTGTTGATCCTTTCATATATATATGGTGTCGACAAAACAAGCAGGGTCGGGTTTCGTTCGCTGGTTCAGGGAGTTATGGGCTCGTGGCCTCGGCTGCAGCTGTTCGATGGGGAAAGGAGTTAAGCCATGGGCTTTGTGTGGGTATTGGCTCAGCTTTTAGCTGGACTAGTAAGGTGTGCGGGCTGGTTGGCTGGAATCTCTATATATAGACTAAATATACATTAGCAACATTATATATATATGTATATAGTTATAGATATACACATATATAAATGTATATATACGTATACGTACTTATATATGATATATATATTTACATATATCTGCATCAATACAACTTAAGTATATATATACTCTTACACATATAATATATATTATATATATACTCATACACAACAAATTTATTTATATATAACATACGCATATACACCCCTGTAAATTTATTATATATATTTATGTATACGAACACATACACATTATACAACATTTATTTATATATACTCACACGTATATATATATATATATATATATAGATATATATTAATAATATATATTATATAATATATATTATCTATATATTATATATACGTGTGAGTATATAAAAAATAAAAAATAAAAAAAAATAAAATATATAAATATATATATATATAGATATATATATATATATATATATATATATATATATAATATATATATATAATAGATATATATATATTCACATACACTTACACACATATATAATATATTATATATATATATATATATATATATATATATTTATTATATATATATATATTCTATATATATATATTAATATATATATATTATAGATCTATATATATATATATATATATATTTAATATATATAATATATATAGATATATATATATATATATAATATTATATATATATAATTATATTATATATACCAATAAACCCACTAAATAAACTCCATAACACCAATAATCCACAGATAATCCAAAGAGTCTTGGTGGACATATCTGGCCCTAGAAATTGTACCAATATTCTAAAACTCTATTTAAATAATAATAATAATAATAATACCCATTTTGTATAAATAACCAAATATTTAGGAAATATCATTAAGTCTACCCAAAAAGGAGGAAATATTTGTACATACCTAAAAGTATGTCTACATAGGCTTGGGCTTGGTTTGGGTCCAATCTGCACTAGTTTGGTACAACCGGTTCCCTAAAACTAATATTATAATTAATAAATAAATAATCTTCGATAAGGGTTACGTCGCAACTTGGCCTGGTTTTCCTAGTTAGGACATCACTATGGCTCGGCCTTCTCTACCCGGACTAATACACTAGTCAAAGCATGCCACTGCACTACCCGTGCCATAATTCCTAGTCACCTTGTACTCCAAATCTCAACAATGGCTAAAATCATCTACCGTAATAATTAACAAAATAATTATTTATAAAATCATAATTCACCATTTTAATGAAATAAATAAAATAATAAAAATATTCCAAAAATTTTCGGAAAGGGGAGCTACACACATCTTATGACACCACCACCACCACTCTCCTCTACACACACAAATACATATATATATCTCTCTAAAAGAGAAACCCCTAATAAAATCCCTAAACTAGGTTTTAGGAAAACCTATAAAAGCTATGGTCAATATGTAGAGAATGATCTCCTCCACATTTATTGTGAAGGAATAAATGAAAAAGAGGAATTTATGAGGGTTTAATGTGCATACCTAAATGTAGATCCTTGGAGAAGAAGCTCCAAAAAAAAGAATGAAATGAAGAGAGAGAGGGATGACTTAGGAGTGAAGTAAAGGGAGGGGGAAGTGGCCTATGTGTGGCCGGCCATGGGGGTCCTAATGGGTTTGGGTAGAGACCCATTAGGCCCCACACCCATTAGACTTGGTTTGGGTTGGTTTGGATTTGGTTTGGTTCGGTTTGGTTTGGTTCAACTTCAAAATGACTAATTAAGCCTCTAAATGACTAGTTAAGCCATAGGAGTATGGTTTATGGTTTCTAGCCTAGTTAGGATGGTATGTAGGCCAAGTCCAGCTAGTATGTGGGTCCCACTAGCGTCCAGACTACCCGGGTCTCCAACTTAAGTCCAAATTGGATAAAATTCAAAAAATCAACTAAATCCCTAAAAATCCTATAAAATCAAATAAAATTCCAAAAATTATAAAACTTGGAAAATGACAAAATACCCCTAATTCAAAAACTGGGGGTGACAAATCTACCCTCCTTAAAAGAATTTTGTCCTCGAAATTGAATGAGAAACTGACATAGCAACATGAATAGAACAAGGAAGTAAAAGAAAGAATTTTACCGCAAGGCTCGAAGAGATATGGGAATCGCTCTCGCATGTCGTCCTCTCTCTCCCAGGTAGACTCAACTGGAGAGTGGTGCCTCCATGCAATACGAACTAAGGGAATGACCATGTTCCGGAGCACCTTCTCTCTTCGGTACAAGATCTCAACCGGCTTTCTGGATAGCTGAGTGTCGGACCCACTTCGATCTCGGAGTAGTCCAAGACGTGACTGGGATCTGCCATGTACGTCTCAGCTGCGACACGTGGAACACGTTGTGCACTCCCTCTAGTGCGGGCGGTAACTCCAATCGGTAAGCCACTGCACCGACCCTGCCCAAGATATGGAAAGGTCCGATGTATCGTGGACTAAGCTTCCTGCCGCCACCAAAATGAATCGTGCCACGCGTCGGAGAAATCTGCAGGAACACAAGATCACCAACCTAGAACAAAAACACAAGGCTAAAAGCTTGATCTAAAACAATCACAATCAAACTCAAATACTAGAAAAATCTAAACTATACCTCAAACTCCAACAGCCTCCGGTGGCTATCGGCCCAATGTCGCTGCCTATCCTGCGCCACCCGAAGTCTATCTTTGATAACTCTGACCTTCTCTGCAGCATCCACTACCATCTCAGGGCCAAGCAAAACCCTCTCGCCGATATGATCCCAAGACAAGGGAGTACGACACCTCCGTCCGTATAGAGCCTCGAAAGGTGACATCTCTATACTGGCTTGGTAGCTGTTGTCGTAGGCAAACTCTACCAAGTAAAGGTGGTCCTCCCAAGATCCCCCGAAGTCCAAGACACAGGTACGAAGCATATCCTCGAGGGTCTGAATCATCCTCTCCGATGCCCGTCTATCTTGGGGGGGTACGGTACTGAACTTGAGCGATGTGCCCAGCTAAGCTACAAACTCCTCCAGAAGTGGAAGTGAATCGGCTGTCCCAATCCGAGAACTATACTCACTGGAACCCCGTACAATCGGACTATCTGCCGCACGTACATCTCGGCCAGCCTCTCCGTAGACAAACCTACCTTGAAAGGAAAAAAGTGGGCCGATTTGGTCAATCGATCAACAATGACGCAAATCGCATCCTTCCCTCCTGGAGAGCCGGAAGTCCAGATACAAAGTCATAGTGATATGCTCCACTTTCACACAGGAATGGGTAGTGGCTGGAGCAATCCACCGGGTCTCTGCCTCCCGGGTTTCACCTGCTGGCATACAAGCATCTAGAAACGAACTGAGCCACCTCGCATTTCATGCAATACCACCAAACATGCTGTCTAAGTCTCTATACATCTTGTTGGCTCCAGGATGCATAGAGTACTGGAACGATGGCCTCCTGAAGAACCTCCTCCCGAAGTCCTCTGCTCGGCATGCACAATCTGGTACCATGCCTCAACGACCCATCTCCGCTATAGAGAACTCATCCAACAGTCCTGCCCGGACCTGCTCCCTGATGACCCTCAGAGCCTCATCCTCAAACTGAGCTGCTCTGACTCTGTCCATCAGCTCTGACTGCACCTGAAGACCCTACATCTGCTCCTCGAACCCAGGAACTATCACCTCTATGCCCAAGCTCTCCAGATCTGCCAGAAGGTGACGATCCATCGTCAAACACATGGCCACGGGATACCTGCTCAAAGCATCCACTACCACGTTGGCCTTTCCCGGATGGTACTGTAAGGATATATCAAAATCCTTCATCAGCTCTAACCATCGTCTTGCTCATATTCAGCTCCTTCTGGGTAAACACGTACTTCAAGCTCTTGTGATCTGTATAGATCTCAACTCGCTCTCCGCACAAGTAGTATTTCCACAGCTTCAAAGCAAAGATGACCGTTGCCAGCTCCAGATCGTGGGTAGGGTAGTTCCTCTCATGAGGACGTAACTGCCTAGATGCATAGGCAATCACCTTCCCGTGCAGCTGAAGTACACAACCCAAACCCCGTCCTGAAGCGTCACTTTAGATCGTATAACCACCAGATCCAGATGGCAGCGTCAAGATAGGAGCTGTAGTCAACCTCGTCTTCAGCTCCTCAAAGGCGGCCTGGCACTCCTCGGACCAAACAAACTCCTCGTCCTTCCTGGTAAGTCGGGTCATCGGCTGGGCAATCCTGGAAAAGTCTTGCACGAACTTCCGGTAATAACCTGCCAGACCCAAAAAACTCCGAACCTCTGCTACTGAGTTCGGCGTAGACCTGGACTCCACTACAGAAATCTTCTTCGGATCCACTGAAATCCCCTCGCCAGAGACAACATGGCCTAGAACTCCACACGATCCAAGAAGAACTCGCACTTCGACAGCTTCCATACAGCTGCTCCCTCCTGAGAGTGTCCAACATAATCCTCAGGTGCTCCTCGTGCTCCTCTGGCGTCTTCGATGTAACACCCATTTTTCAAATGAGGGTAATTTGAAATTTTGTAATTTAATCTTTTAATAATGATATTTCAAATCATGATATAATTTTTGGTAATTTTTAAATCCTTTTAAAACTATTTTAAATCATGACTTATGATTTGGTGTTTTGATAGTGTAACACTAGAGACAACTTAACCTAGAGCCTAGCCATGTGATTAGGGTATTTCATTTATCATTACCAGTTCAAGGGTATTTTTGTCATTTTGAATTTAATTGAATTTTTATATTATTGGAATTTAATGTATTAAGAATGGTGTGATTTTAATATTATTTAATTGATTGCCATGTATTGTGATTAGCCTAACTTAGCTTGGACCTAACCTAGATTAGTCATAGCTAGTCTTAGCTAAATGGTTAGTGATAATTAGTATTATTTAGATTTATTAGAATTAATGTGATTTTTAGTGATTTTTAGTATAATTGATTTTGGTCCTATAGTTGACTTTGACTAGTGTTGACTAGGAGACTAACCTAGAGACAAACCTAGGTCATGACTACTTGGTTAGGTAAGTAACCCTAGCTTGACCTAAGTTAGTGAGGATTAACTCATTAGAATTAGTTTGGGGAAATTAGGAGTTAGTTTGATTAAGGAATGGCTTGTGAAATCACAAGTCATTATTGTGACTTAAAGCCTTAAGGCCCAACCAAACACTAGTGAACCTAAACCTAGCCATTCCAGCCCATGGCAGCCACACTTAGGTCATTCCCTCTATTTAATCCCCTCCTAGAAATTAGGGCTAGCCTCCATTGGGAATTTTGCAAGTTTGGAAAGAGGTGAGTCCATCTTCCCTAATCCATAGAAAATCCATTTTAATTCATTTTTCCCCCAAACCAATTGAAATAGGACCTAATTTTAGTCTACTTGCTGTTGGCATTGAGTATTTGCAGGGAGGAAACAATTTGGGGAAGTTTTGGTGGATTGAAGAACCACTTCTATTTGGGGATTTTGAGCCTTTGCTCATCAAAAGGATATTTCAATCCCCTCCATGAAATTACTGTTTATTTGCATTACTAGGATGCCCTAGCCCTAACCTAACAGTAAGATAGCTAACCCTAGAATTTGAGTCCATTACGTGTCCGTATCAGACACGTATCACCATGTATAGGAATATGTTCAACGAAATGCCCCAAAGGACATTTCAGTTGAGTTTTAGAAATGTGTTTGAATAGAAAAATAGGAATAGACCTCGCTTATGCATTTCTATTGCACTGAGCATGATTTAGCGTTGTGTGAGTCGCACGGACACGCGGTCGCACACACGCGCACGCGGGCAGGAAATATGCCCTGCTAACGGGGCTGTTTTCTCTGTGCACACGCCACTTTGGCTCATGAAATTCGACACACGTGTCGTGTCCATGACTGACACGAGGTTCCTTGAGTTGCACGATCCTCGTGTCGTGTCGGACACGCATTTGCGTGTGCACGAGTTGTGCACGGTGCAGTGCACTGTGTGTACCAGTGTCTGAGTTTGTTCTGTGTGTATTCCAGTTTTAATGATTTTAATCATGCTCTAATTTACAATTAGATCCTAAATATGTTATATAATCTCTGTTACATTAGGTTACATGTTAAATTAGGTTTAATGTAGAATTTTGGGTTCGAAATGGGGATGTATGCCATTAGCTGATACTTGTCCTGATACATGTATTTTTAGCATTTTCCTAACCATTTAATTCATTGTTATTTGATGTTCCTCACTGAATTATATCCCCACATAATTGTTAGCTTAAGTTAATACAATATTTACATTCGAATGTGGTTTTGGGTTGTAAATGAGAAATTAAACATTTGATTTGAATTTCGAAATTCTATGGCTGATACATGGTTCCTCTTATTTCTAAAATGAGATGTGTTATAAAACCTGAGATTATGAACTGATTTCCCTTCCTCTTAACTAAAAATTGGGTTTTGCTTAACTGAGATTAGTTTCTACTTCTCTGTAGGTTAAATTGATGTTCATGTTGATGTTCTTGATTTTTTTTCCTTCCTAAACTGAGTTGTTTTCCCTGAATGCCTGAGAATTGAATGAGTGTGTGTTCATTAACTGTCAATACCTGAGTATGTTTGGACTGAATGTGTTTTATGAACTGAGTTTGTGTTTCATAACCTGAGAATGAGATTTTGGGAATGGGATATTAGTCCTTCGGTTGGTTTTCGAAAACTGTTATTAACTGTCATTGAACTATATGCCTAAAACCTGAGATTACTCCTTGAAAATACTAAAATGCTAGATTCAATTGAAATCTGAGATTGATTCCTATGTTATTCATTGTTCTGTCACTATTCCCTGTCAACTGTAACTGAGTTTCATTCTAATACACTATGGACTGAAATCTGGGTATTGATTGAACTGAAATTTTAATCCCTTAACATGTAAACTGTTTTCCTGTTTTCTCCTCACTTGACAC
Organism: Iris pallida; assembly: GCA_029216955.1. NCBI lineage: Eukaryota > Viridiplantae > Streptophyta > Magnoliopsida > Asparagales > Iridaceae > Iris > Iris pallida. The sequence goes on along the minus strand of JANAVB010008575.1, from coordinate 35,332 downwards.
CACACTGTCTCATGACACAAACACCCTCACACTCTCACTCTCACTAATTGTCACACACACATGCCTACCACACAGGGTTATATCCATGGACACTTAACTGTTTTCAGATATCACTCATCACACACACCCATGGGTATTATCTTGTGTTCCCTCTCTCTCTTACATATGTATATATGAATTGAGATATTATATATATATATATTATATATATATATATATATATATAATATATATATATATATATAAGTTTCCTAATATATGAGTGTGTGTGCTTTATATATTTAGATATAAATATTGTATGTGATATATATATTATATATATATATATAGATAATTATATATATATAAGATTATATATATATATATTAGATATATATATATAATATATATCTTTGTGTGTATTATAGTTAGGCTTATAGATTGACTTGTGTAGATGAGTTATGGGTTGGCTTATGGCATGGTATGCCTAGTATGGACTCTAGAAAGACTGTTAGCCTTGATAGGACCAGAATGGCTTGTTTGACCTAGTGAGACTTGGTTAGACTAGTTGACCATAGTTGACTTAGGTTTGACTTTAGGGTGACTAGAGTGACCAAGAGTTGACTTTGGTCTAGATTGACCAGATTCATGTAGAACGCATTGTAGTGCATCTTATTACCATTCTGGACTTGTTGTGACTTGTGCTGTTCTAATAGGAGCCAGACACCACTCCTCGGACAGTATATATTCTCAGATTCTCAGGTTACAGACGAGTACATTCTCTGATCATTTCATATCTGTTTAGGATTATATTCCTGCTTTAGATTACTTTACATGATGCTGACACGTTGGAAACACGGATTAGTATATATGGATCTGGTTGTGCGATGTTATCCCCTTAGCGGATACATCGGGTATACTGTTCATGTACTTTATCGGGAACATCGTGTACTCTTTGTATTTGTTACATTCGTGTACGAAACATGTGAATCGTGTATAATAATGTATTCATTGACCTTCGTGTATAATAACATAACGTGCTGGATCCTTGTGTATGATTGGGGCCGGAGAGAAGAAGTGGTTATGTATTCAATCCAGTAGATTACTCGTGTACAAACCTCTGTAGATTACTCGTGTACAACATCGTGCCGTCTACATAATCATCTTGTGCTCTGAATCACTAGCACTGTTAGTTCTCTATATATTGTGCTATTACTTACAGTCTCTTTTTTATCATATTATTTCTTCAGATCCTGTATCTTACTCTCTAGCATTATATTTCTAACCAGTTATGATTTTGTTGAGATGTACTGTACTCGCTCCCGTCCTGACTGGACCTGTTAAAAATTTTATGTGAATGATGAGGCTCTGGTGTCTACCCCTCTTGGTGCAGCATTAGACATCACTAGAGACATGGACCTACTAGCAGTGGATGACACTCCTTAGACTAGGATGTCTTTACTTTTTGGATTACTGTATATAGATTCTGAGATAATGGGATATGTATTTATTTAGACACTTAGAATTCTGGTTTTGTATCTCTGTGTTTTCTTCTGTTTGGATATCATCTTTTATAACCATTCTATCTTTATTCTGTTCTACCTAGTTGTGATTGAGTTATATTCTGTTATGTCACCCCATTCGGGGAGTATAACTGTTATTACCTTTAACTGTTAGATGTTGTGACCTAGGACAGCGTTCTACGCGACACTGCGACGTAGGCTGGACGTACCCACGTCTCGTGCCCTTACTCTAGGGTGTGGGTCGTGACACGTTTTTAGTGGTGGCCTATGCAGGTCGAGATTATGTAGTGGTATTCGAAAGTAGATCACTACAGCCTGCAGTAGGATTAGGATATTTTGAAGGTACTCAATCACAGTTAGGATTTCTTAAGAGATTCCGGGTCGACCCTTGAGAATCTTATTTAAACTTCAATTGAAATCATTTCCTTGTTTGTTGCTCTCACTCCTTGATTATTGAATTTGATTTTGTTGGATCGTGTTGATTTTGATTTTCCTATCGAGATGAATTTTATGGCCTGGGTTACGATATTTTTTGATAATATATGTTGACAGAAATAACAGGGATGGTAAACGTCTGCTTGATTATGGAACCTGTAGTTTTGCAGCCATATTAGCTGGCGTGGCAGAAACATAGAGACTGACTTCGGATGTACATATCTTGGTTATGAGATTTGGAATTTCTCGCAGCTATACTAGTCGGCATAGCGAGAATTCCAGACGACATGATTATAGAGGTGCATGCCCCAGATATGGAATCTATCGTTCGTCGCAGCCTTGCTTACTGACGTGGCGAGGACTCTGAGTAACGTGATTTGGATAGACGCATATGATTATCAGATTGTATTGGGAAGGTTTTTAACTATCATCTATCGTACCATTCTGTTGTTATAAATTGTATTCCTTCTTCAAATAGCTTAGGAGTAGGAGTAGTGAGTAGGAGTAGCTTAGCTGTTATTATAAATCTAGTGTAACTTCTTGCTATTTTTTTTCTAATACAATGAATCGATGATTCTGCTAGACCTTAACTTGGATTTGATATTATAGCTCTGGTTTCAAAATGGTTCCTTCTTTTAAACAGATAAGCAGAATAGATTTATCATTATTTCCTCTTGCTATTATTTCTTGTATTACCTTAAATTATATGAATATAGTGGACCCAGATGCTTGCCTGACACGTATGCATGCTACACTTGATTACCAACCTATCTAAATGCATATTAAACATGTTTGATGTTAATTTCTCAAAATCCCAAATTTATAGAGTACAGTATCAGTGACTAGTTCTCTATTTTTAGATTAAATTCGTAAATTAAATTTAATTTATGTTATTAGTTTTGTTCACATCACTATACATGTATGTTATATACAGGGTTTCATTTTTAAGAAATTGGTGAGTTTTGTGTTTGAATTTGTCAAATATGAGACTGTGTACATATTAAACCCTAACCCTGGATTCTAAGTGTTAGTTCAATTTGCAGTTTAAAATTGTAATGTTTTGAGCCGTATACATTGTGTATAGGTATATAATGTTAGGTTTCATACTCTTACATGTTAGGTTGGGTTGTGGTAAACATTGAGTTGGTTTTGATGTTCGAATTTTCCCAAATTTTGAAAACTGAATACATGTTAACATTTTTTTTCATTGTTTTCAAATGTGTAGTTCAATTTCGGATTAATATGTAATGTTGAGCTAAACTGAAAGATCGGACCCTTTATTTCAAGTTTTAACCCATGTACACTTGACACTCTACACTAATGTTCACTACTGCCATGAAAACCTAACCTTCATCTCTATGTTATGTTCACATACTATAGTATATATATATGTAGTTCTGTATACATGTTATAATGTATGTAGATGCATAATTAAATCTCTACCTCTATACATATAGATATGGTTAGCCATGCATGTTATGAGTAAATAGCTTGTGCCTTGTAGACTGTTTAACCAATATGCCATGAATAGTGTAACTTGATAGCTATTGTTTTGAGACACAAATCCTCCTATACACTTTCATGTATATTTCACACATACAAGCCTACTATCTAACCATATGAACATGTCTACATACACCCATATACACACTAACCACATAACATTTACATAATGTTAGCTTTTCTCTACTCTCTTTCTATATATTATATTGTGATGGATTCAATGCTATTGACTTCCGTTCCTTAACTTTTGGTTTTGATTTTCTTAAATAGTACCCCTTTATGGATGATTAGTAGTTATCTTATTTATTTTCTGGTACAGTTTTCATATAGGATGAAAGACTGCCTTACAGTTTTGATGATTTGTTATTTCGTATCTTTTCCAGTTTAACACCCCTGATTGCTTGTATGTTTGATATCCTATGACCGTTTTGGTTTAGCATGACTAGTATACCTAGATGAGACTTCCACTACACCGTATGCCATGACCCTGTATGTCGTCCTTTTAAATCGTATGATTTGTTTAAGTTCTGAGACCAAGAGTCCTTCTCCGCCTCCTCCTCTGCCTCCAGGAGCGGTACCCATACCATCCCTCGGCATGTTTGTTTCTGACGGAGCTCAGATATCCGAACTTCTCCGGGATGTGTTGGAGGCACAGAGAGTTCAGGATGAGATCCTGAAGGAGCAGGGCCGCGGGATCCAACTGCTGTAGGTTTTGGTACATTCAGGAGGAGAGCCTAGTTATGAGAGGACGAGGAGAAGTGTATACCCAGAGCCCCGTGAGCACCCAGACTATTAGCTTAGACCAGCCTACCCAGTCCAGACTCCTGTTCAGCAGAGGCCAGCTGAGAGAGTGCCTACCTGCACCTTCTGTAAGAAGCCTGGACATGTATGGGACTACTGTAGGAAGAGAAGAGGGGAGTGCCTGTTATGTGGGTCTGCTGCACACATGCTGCGGGACTGTCCTGCTGCACTTATCCCAGCCAAGACTCCGTCTTCGGAAGGGAGTTCCAGCCACCAGACCTAGTTGGAGGTGAGTCCTTGACCTATATCTTAGCCAGTCCTTGATAATTGATGCACCCTACCATACTGTTGTATGTTTGATACCTTCTGAATGCTTTTGATTTAATATGACTAGAATAGCTGGATGAGACCTCAGACTGATACCACTTACCAAATCCTATATGTTATCCTTCTAATTGCGTGATTTAGATAAGTTCTCTTTTGACCTTGATTGTTTGGGTTTGACCTAGAAGGGGTACGATCATCTTAATTTCGAGGACGAAATTTTTCTAAGGTGGGTAGGATTGTAACACCCAGTTTTCCAAATGAGGGTAATTTTGAAATTTTGTAATTTTAATCTTTTAATAATGATATTTCAAATCATGATATAATTTTTGGTAATTTTTAAATCATTTTAAAACTATTTTAAATCATGACTTATGATTTTGGTGTTTTGATAGTGTAACACTAGAGACAGCTTAACCTAGAGCCTAGCCACGTGATTTGGGTGTTTCATTTATCATTATCAGTTCAAGGGTATTTTTGTTATTTTGAATTTATATATATTATTGGAATTTAATGTATTATTAAGAATGGTGTGATTTTAATATTATTTAATTGATTACCATGTATTGTGATTAGCCTAACTTAGCTTGGACCTAACCTAGATTAGTCATAGCTAGTCTTAGCCAACCATGGTTAGTGATAGTTAGTATTATTTAGATTTATTAGAATTAATGTGATTTTTAGTATAATTGATTTTGGTCCTATAGTTGACTTTGACTAGTGTTAACTAGGAGACTAACCTAGAGACTAACCTAGGTCATGACTACTTGGTTAGGTTAAGTAACCCTAGCTTGACCTAAGTTACTGAGGATTAACTCATTAGAATTAGTTTGGGGAAATTAGGAGTTAGTTGATTAAGGAATGGCTTGTGAAATCACAAGTCATTATTGTGACTTAAAGCCTTAAGGCCCAACCAAACATAGTAAACCTAAACCTAGCCCATTCCAGCCCATGGCAGCCACACTTAGGTCATTCCCTCTATTTAATCCCCTCCTAGAAATTAGGGCTAGCCTCCATTGGGAATTTTGCAAGTTTGGAAAGAGGTGAGTCCTATCTTCCCTAATCCATAGAAAATCCATTTTAATTCGTTTTTCCCCCAAACCAATTGAAATAGGACCTAATTTTAGTACTTGCTGTTGGTATTGAGTATTTACAGGGAGGAAACAATTTGGGGAAGTTTTGGTGGATTGAAGAACCACTTCTATTGGGGATTTTGAGCCTTTGCTCATCAATAGGTATATTTCAATCCCCTCTATAAAATTACTGTTTATTTGCATTACTAGGATGCCCTATCCCTAACCTAACAGTAGGATTAGCTAACCCTAGAATTTGAGTCCATTACGTGTCCGTATCAGACACGTATCACCATGTATAGGAATATGTTCGCCGAAATGCCCCAAAGGACATTTCAGTTGAGTTTTAGAAATGTGTTTGAATAGGAAAATAGGAATAGACCTCGCTTATGCATTTCTATTGCACTGAGCACGATTTAGCGTTGTGTCGAGTCGCACGGACACGTGGTCGCACACACGCGCACGCGGGCAGGAAATATGCCCTGCTACTCGGGGCTGTTTTCTCTGTGCACACGCCACTTTGGCTCATGAAATTCGACACACGTGTCGTGTCCATGACTGACACGAGGTTCCTCGAGTTGCACGATCCTTCGTGTCGTGTCGGACACGTATTTGCGTGTGCACGAGTTGTGCACTGTGCAGTACACTGTGTATACCAGTGTCTGAGTTTGTTCTGTGTGTTATTCCAGTTTTAATGATTTTAATCATGCTCTAATTTACTAATTAGATCCTAAATATGTTATATAATCTCGGTTATATTTGGTTACATGTTAAATTAGGTTTTAATATAGAATTTTGGGTTCGAAATGGGGATGTATGCCATTAGCTGATACCTGTCCTGATACATGTATTTTAGTTTTTTCCTAACTATTTAATTCATGTTATTTGATGTTCCTCACTGAATTATATCCCCACATAATTGTTAGCTTAAGTTAATACAGTATTTACATTCGAATGTGGTTTTTTGGGTTGTAAATGAGAAATTAAACATTTGATGTTGAATTTCGAAATTCTGTGGCTGATACATTGGTTCCTCTTATTTCTAAAACTGAGATGTGTTCTAAACCTGAGATTATGAACTGATTTCCCTTCCTCTTAACTGATAATTGGGTTTTCTTAACTGAGATTAGTTCCTACTTCTCTGTAGGTTAAATTGATGTTCATTGATTTCCTTTTTTCCTTCCTAAACTGAGTTGTTTTCCCTGAATGCCTGAGAATTGAATGAGTGTGTGTTCATTAACTGTCAATACCTGAGTATGTTTGGACTGAATGTGTTTTATGAACTGAGTTTGTGTTCATAACCTGAGAATGAGATTTTTGGGAATGGGATATTAGTCCTTGGGTTGGTTTTCGAAAACTGTTATTAACTGTCATTGAACTATATGTCTAAAACCTGAGATTACTCCTTGAAAATACTGAAATGCTAGATTCAATTGAAATCTGAGATTGATTCCTATGTATTCATTGTTCCTGTCACTATCCCTGTCAACTGTAACTGAGTTTCAATCTAATACACTATGGACTGAAATCTGGATATTGATTGAACAGAGATTTTAATCCCTTAACATGTAAACTGTTTTCCTGTTTTCCTCCTCACTTGATACCACACTGTCTCATGACACAAACACCCTCACACTCTCACTCTCACTAATTGTCACACCACACATGCCTACACACACAGGGTTATATCTATGGACACTCAACTGTTTTCAGATATCACTCATCACACACACCCATGGGCATCATCTTGTGTTCCCTCTCTCTCTTTACATATGTATACATATATATGAATTGAGATATATATATATATAAGTTTCCTATATATATGAGTGTGTGTGCTTTATATATATTTAGATATATATATGTATGTGATATATATATATATATATAGGTAGCCTACATGTTAGGTATAATCCTATATTAGATTATATATATATATATATATCTTTGTGTGTATTATAGTTAGGCTTATAGATTGACTTGTGTAGATGAGTTATGGGTTGGCTTATGGCATGGTATGCCTAGTATGGACTCTAGAATAGACTGTTAGCCTTGATAGGACCTAGAATGGCTGTTTGACCTAGTGAGACTTGGTTAGACCTAGTTGACCATAGTTTGACTTAGGTTTGACTTTAGGGTTGACCAGAGTTGACTAAGAGTTGACTTTGGTCTAGATTGACCTAGATTTCATGTAGAACGCATTGTAGTGCACCTTATTACCATTCTGGACTTGTTGTGACTTGTGCTGTTCTAATAGGAGCCAGACACCACTCCTCGGATAGTATATATATTCTCCAGATTCTCAGGTTACAGGCGATGTACATTCTCTGATTATTTCATATCTGTTTAGGAATATATTCCTGCTTTAGATACTTTACATGATGCTGACACGTTGGAAACACGGATTAGTACTATATGGATCTGGTTGTGCGATGTTATCCCCCTTAGCGGATACATCGGGTATTCGTGTTCGTGTACTTTATCGGGAACATCGTGTACTCATTGTATTTGTTACATTCGTGTACGAAACGTGTGAATCGTGTATAATCATGTATTCACATGACCTTCGTGTACAATAACATAATGTAGCTGGATCCTTGTGTATTGATTGGGGCAGGGGAGTAGAAGTGGTTATGTATTCAATCCAGTAGATTACTCGTGTACAAACCTCTGTAGATTACTCGTGTACAACATCGTGCCGTCTACATAACCATCTTGTGCTCTGAATCACTAGCACTTTTAGTTCTCTATATATTGTAGCTATTTACTTACAGTCTCTCTCTTTTTATCATATTATTTCTTCAGATCCTGTATCTTACTCTCTAGTATATTTATATTTCCTAACCAGTTATGACTTTGTTGAGATGTACTGTTCTCGCTCCCGTTCTGACTGGACCTGTTGAAAATTTTACAGTGAATGATGAGTCTCTGGTGTCTACCCCTCTTGGTGCAGCATTAGACATCACTATAGACATGGACCTACTAGCAGTGGATGACACTCCTTAGACTAGGATGTCTTTACTTTTCTGGATCACTGTATATAGATTCTGAGATAATTGGGATATGTATTTATTTAGACACTTATAATTCTGGATTTGTATCTCTGTGTTTTCTTCTGTTCTGGATATCATCTTTTATATCATTCTATCTTTATCCTGTTCTACCTTAGTTGTGATTGAGTTATATTCTGTTATGTCACCCCCATTCGGGGAGTATAACTGTTTATTACCTTTAACTGTTAGATATTGTGACCTAGGACAACGTTTCTACCGCCGACACTGCGGCGTAGGCTGGACGTACCCACGTCTCGTGCCCTTACTCTAGGGTGCGGGTCGTGACATTCGAATAGATGAGAATGTCATCGATGAAGATCACCATGAACTTGTCAAGGTACTGATGGAATACCTTGTTCATCAAGTTCATGAATACCGCCGGGGCGTTGGTCAACCCAAATGGCATGACGGTATACTCATACTGGCCATAACGGGTCCGAAATACAGTCTTCGGAATGTCATCCCGCTTCACCTTCAGCTGATGGTACCCGAAATGCAAGTCGATCTCCGAGAACACCCTCGCCCCGCTCAACTGGTCGAACAAGTCATCAATCCTTGGCCAAGGATACTTGTTCTTGATAGTAAGGTTGTTGAGCTCCCTGTAATCGATGCACATACGTACCGTACCATCCTTTTTCGGGACGAAAAGAACTGGCGCCCCCAAGGTGAAGAACTAGATCGGATAAAGCCCTTGTCCTGCAGCTCGTCAACCTATTTCTTCAGCTCCGCTAACTCACTGTTGTTAATTCTCTAGACGTGCTGTGAGATAGGCTCAGCGCCCGGCACTAAATCTATAGAAAACTCAACATCACGATTTGGCGGCATCCCAGGCAACTCCTCGGGAAAAACATCCAAGAACTCAGCAATAAGTGGATGTGGCAACACCGGCCCCGCCAACAAACCTCCGCAGAATCCATCTCCTGGCTCCGCTGCACCTCGGGTGAACTCAAACTCTGGCTCTTCCGGCGGCCTGAACAGAATCCTGCCTCCTCTACAGTCTATGCTAGCATGGTGCATGCTCAACCAGTCCATACCGAGTACCACATCGTAACTCGGAAGTGGCATTACGAGCAAACACGCACTCAGCTCCCGGCCTCTCAAAGAAACTCTCCGTCCCTTGCAAACATTATTAACCAGGATGATGCCATTCCTAGTCATAATCTTGCAAGTCCTACCAAGATACTCAGCATTGATATTGTGCCTAAGAGCAAAAGAAACAGACACAAAACTGTGCGTAGCACAAGAATCAAACAAGGCTAGAGCAGGAAAAAAATCGAGCAGAACAGAACCTGCGACAACATCTGCTATAGGCTCCATCTCCTCGGCTGCAAGGGCAAAAGCTCTACCCTGAACACCCTTCTGCTGGCGGTGCTGGACAAACTGCTGCTGCTGGGTCGAAAGTGGACCCCGCTGCTGAACAACATGCACACTAGCTGGTGCCCTCGGAACAGGTGCCCTCTGAGCTGCTCCAGCAACACGGGGGTTCTTAGGACACTCCCGTATCTGATGCCCAGCGGTATTGCAAAAGAGGCACAAACCCAGCCTCCTCCTGCAGAACTCAAAGAGGTGATCGGGCTTCTTGTAGTAGTAGTACGGAGGATCATCCTGCCCCTAACGCTGCTGAACCCTCTGGACAGGTGCCCTGGCCTGCACCTGCTGCTGATGATGCTGGAACGGCTGATGCTGAAGCTGAGGCCGCTTAGCAGCCCCCGCGCTGCTACTGGCCCCTGAAAATAAATCACGATCCCTCTTGGGCTTCAAGTCCCACTCTCTCTCCACCTTCCGAGCCTCCGTATAGACCTCTGCATATGTCGCATAGAAGGAAGGGATCAGGATCTTGATATCCCATATCAATCCCTCCCGGAAGCGCTCTGCTCGGATCACTGGGTCGCTCACCATGTACTTCGTGTATCGGCTCAGCCGGCCGAACTCCGCTGCATACTCCTCCACAGTCATACTGCCCTACTGCAGGTTCTGAAACTGCCGCACTAGGCCGATCATGTCTGTGGAGGAAAAGAACTCTCTGAACAGGGCCCAAAACTCAGCCCAAGTGTGGCCCTCTCCTGCAAGAGCCGGCTCGTTCCGGAACCATGTCCGGGCAACATCTAATAACTGCAAGCCAACCGCCTCGACCTTCAGGTCGTCTACCAGGCGGGAGGCCCTCATCTGACGCTCGATATCCTCGAGCCAGTCATCAGCATATACAATGCCCTCGGTCCCTCTGAAATCCCTCGGACCCATCTTCTTGAAAGACTGGATGTCTCCGGGCTTCTGCTGCTGCACCTCCCGCTGTGGAGCTCCATGCTCCACCGTAGCCAGGGCCAACCTATGGGCATCCTCCATGCCCTGGCGTATTGCCTCAGTCTGTCTCATCTGTGCCTCGTACTGGGCCAGCTGGGACTCCAGCACCTGCTGAAAGAATACGAGCATCTGCCCCATGTCTGTAGGCAGAGGAGGCAACAGAGGAATAGCTCCCACCACCGGCGGAGGAGTCCCCTGCTGAGGAGGAGGAGGAACGCCCCCGACAGCTCCCGTCGTAGCCCCCGGCACTGCAGGAAGAGCACCCGCAGTGACCCCAGGGACAGTCATCGAGAGCGCTGGAGGAGTACCCCCGAGAGCCCCTACTAAAATCCCCACTGTAGGAGAAGTGACTGGAGCTTGTCCGCCAGATGTAGCAGACCTCTCCGTCTCCCATGCTCCTCACCGAGAGAATGAGTCATAACCATCCTGTAGACAGATTGAAAAGAAGATATCAATATGGCACAAGAAGGATTATATCAAAGGAGGACAGCTAGAATACATTAAATCAATATCAAAGACGGTAAGCAAGATAAGCAAGAAAAGATCCTACTGTGATTGAGTACTCTTAGCCTACCACCCCCTATATGTAACACAGGCTCGTAGTCAATACTCTAAGACAAGTGCTGCTACGACATCGCACTAATTGCGACTTCAGGACCTGCGTGGGCCACCACTAAAAACGTGTCGCGACCCGCACCCGCTGTAAGGGCACGTATGCGTAACAACGTCCAGCCCTCACCGTAAAATAACGTGGAACGCTGTAGGTTTACTACTCTAATAACAGTTTATATAATATCAAAACCTGTCGAGAATATGGTCAACTCCGAACGGAGGACAAGCAATGATAATATATGAGTACTCAATCACAACTCTAAGATGATAAATAAATACTGAATGATAAAGACAACACGACATAAAATATAACATGTCAAGTCCAAACACAAAGAATATACAAGTCCAAGTCCAAAGTCTCTAATACTAGCCAAAATAATAACAGTCCCAAGAGTAACTGGAGACAAGGTCCAGTACAAAAACCTACTCTATCTACAGGATAGGCGGTATCTCGCCCTGCAGTACTACACCCTGCTGATCTAGGGTATCTGTCTCTAAACCTACTACGTCCGGTAGGTCATAGTAAGTGCAGTAATAGTCCTCCTCTGCATCTGTAAACATTGTTAACATATCCGGTCAGGATGGAACGAGTACATAAATCTCATAATAGATCTCAAGATAGAATTAAATCCATAATACTGTAAATAGAATATATACAATAAAATCATGGAGTGTACATATATGTATCATGGCATGGTAAGCTGTAGAACTAGAGCTAGAACAGAAAAGTAGAACTGATCATCGTATGTACACAAATCAGGGTAAGCCATCTATCCAATGTGTGTGAGTAGTAGTTTCACCTTGTGATCGGCTTGGGCACCTGTAAGTAACTGGCCTGGCTAGTCATAAGTGCGGTATATGACTAACATTGTTCGGGAATACGGGATGGATTTGATCACAGGCATACGCTACTACTCCTCCGCCCCCAGCTGGTAGAATGGATCCAAACAGGACACGTCACTGCACGGGATTCTATGAGAAGGAAGCAAATCTTCTCTAGAATCGGTGACCATACATTGCACAAGAGCTACAAAGAAGGTTGCATAAAACATCCCAAGCTAACAAGGAGTAACATCTCTTGTCAAGATCCAGGAATACCAATCTGTGAGAACCATGTGTCAGGAATAAGCATATCTATACTAAGTACATGAATCATAACAGTTATCATAAATTAGGAAAAAGTTATTAGAGAATGTACTCGCCTGTGATATGATATAATATGTCAACTGGATCCAATGCAGCGCCTCGAGGACCTAATAGATAACAAGACGTATCAATATTATGTTTAGGAAGTAAAGTCAAATCAAATTTAAATCCTATTATGTCATTCTAGGTCAAGACACGTCAAACTAGACTGCACAGGGTCAACCTAAGTCATATTAGGCCTAACCAGGTCAAACTGGGTCAATGCAAGTCAAACAGAATTAAACTAGGTCGATTTAAGTTAACAGTTGACTTACAGTTGACTTTTGGTCAACTGGTCAACTATGGTCAACCCTAGGTCAACTCTAGGTCAACTTTAGGTCAATGGTAACTAACAGTTAACTTTTGGTCAACTGTTCAACTCTAATGGAATTTGAGACTAAATTGGGTAAAGTGTTGACCCGTGGTTGACTTTTGGTCTAAAAAGTCAACCGTGGTCAACCAAGGTCAAGACTAGGTCTAGGCGACTATTTCTAACCATTACCAACCCTTACAACCCATATCCAAGTCCATCTTGAACTCCGAAACCCATATCTTGGCCGTAGGCCAATACCTTAAATTTACCCATTACAAAGGTAAATTACTAACCTAGTCCAATACCAAGTTAGCCTACCTACGCTTGGTATTTCGACCCGTGCTTCCTAGAGTAGTAGGATACTAGCGTACACTATCATTACCTACCAAGCTTCCTAGGTAGAGTGCACATCCAGTCCATCTTACGGCATATGTTGCCGATTCACCGATTATCTTGAGTATCGCGAGATACTCAATGATATCGTGCGATACAATCCTCCTAATCCCACACGAAACCCCAATTTCAACTCGGAAGCCTACCCACAAAATTTAATTTACATAATCTAAGTCTCATCCAATTTTGGACGCGTTCCGACACTCGGAACTCAATTTCTCCCTTTCACTAAATTCCGACTCACTCACAAACCCTCTCTAATTTGATTTCCTACATTTCCTACCCCGTATCCTAGTAGCTCTAGTATTTCGATACCAAATTGGTATCCTAGATACCTAATTCTCTAGGATTTGGATGAATTTCCAATCCTACCTACCACTCTTCTTTTCCTTCTCCTTCTCCTTCCTTTTTCCTTCCCTTCTCCTTCTCATTCTCCTTCTCCTTCCTTCTTCCTTCCCTTCTCCTTCTCCTTCTCCTTCTCTTTCCCTTCTCCTCCTCCTACTCCTACCTATGCTACTGCTACTGCTGCTCTTGCTAGCTGCTGCTGCTGCTAGTGCTAAAGCTGCTGTTGCTGCTAGTGCTAAGGCTGCTGCTGCTGCTGCTAGTGCTAAGGCTGCTGCTGCTACTGCAGTAGCTACTGCTGCTGCTCTTCTTATTTCTCTTCTTCTTCTCCTTCTACTTCTTCTTCTACAACTTCTTCCCCTCTCTATATATATCTCTATATCTATCTAACTATCTAGCTATATATATATATATATATATATATATATATATATATATATATATATATATATATATATATATATATATATATATATACACATATATATACATATACTCTATATATCTATCTAACTATCTAACTATCTATCTATATATATATATATATATATATATATATATATACACACACATATATATATATATATATATATATATATTTTTATATATATATATATATACATATATATATATATATATATATATATATATATATATTTTATATATATATATATATATATATATATATATATATATATATATATATATATATATATATATATATATATATATATACTCACAAGCACACACACACACACATATATATATATATATATATATATATATATATATATATATATATATATATATATATATATATATATATATATATATATTTTATATATATATATATATATATATATATATATATATATATATACTCACAAACACACACACACATATATATATATATATATATATATATATATATATATATATATATATATATATATATATATATATATATAAAATATATATATATATATATATATATTTTATATATATATATATATATATATATATATATATATATATATATATATATATATATATATTTGGACACACACACACACACTCAAACACACACTCTCACACACTCTCATGACACCACCACCACCACTCTCCTCTACACACACACACACAAATACATATATATATATATATATATATATATATATATATATATATATATATATATATATATATATATATATATATATATATATATATATATATCCCTAATAAAATCCCTAAACTAGGTTTTAGGGAAACCTATAAAAGCTATGGTCAATATGTAGAGAATGGTCTCCTCCACATTTATTGTGAAGGAATAAATGAAAAAGAGGAATTTATGAGGGTTTAATGTGCATACCTAAATGTAGATCTCTTGGAGAAGAAGAAGCTCCAAAAAAAAGAATGAAATGAAGAGAGAGAGGGATGACTTAGGAGTGAAGTAAAGGGAGGGGGAAGTGGCCTATGTGTGACCGGCCATGGGGGTCCTAATCGGTTTGGGTGGAGACCCATTAGGCCTCCACACCCATTAGACTTGGTTTGGGTTGGTTTGGATTTGGTTTGGTTCGGTTTGGTTTGGTTCAACTTCAAAATGACTAATTAAGCCTCTAAATGACTAGTTAAGCCATGGGAGTATGGTTTATGGTTTCTAGCCTAGTTAGGATGGCATGTGGGCCAAGCCCAGCTAGTATGTGGGTCCCACAAGCGTCCAGACTACCCGGGTCTCCAACTTAAGTCCAAATTGGATAAAATTCAAACTAAATCAACCAAATCCCTAAAAATCCTATGAAATCAAATAAAATTCCCAAAAATTATAAAACTTAGAAAATGACAAAAATACCCCTAATTCAAAAACTGGGGGTGACACAACGGTCTCTAAAGTCGTCAAACTACATGTCTACGGATCCAATTTTCCGATACGAACCCAACGGTATGTCCAATTTTGGATTCCGGTGTGACCATAAATGTCAATATCTAGGAATTTAGTATTTTGTAATCAATAGGATTCTGATTTGGAGTATTGTCTAACCGTAGGAGATTTGTAGTAAATTAAGTACCTACTATATATTGGTAGTTACTGTAGAAGCATAAAAAAGTGCAGCATCTATAAAGCGCAGGAGACACAAAGTTGTCGCGCACATCAAAGAACAGAAAAATGATGTACATGAAGAAAGATGCTTTATTAAATCATGATTAAAAAGGTCTATTACAGATTATTTATGATTGCATATAAAGACTATCTACTCAGCCTAAAGTGTACAGCTTACAAGTGCGTAGCTTACAAGTGTGCAGCCCACAAAAATGCAGCACTCTTCCTCGTCAGAGCGAATCACTTCCTTGACAACGAGTGAGTGTTCTCCTCATCTCAGCCAACCGGTGGCTCCTCCAGCATAACGAAGGGTTGACAATCAACTCATACTCGATGTTTCGAAGAAAAACACAGTCACGATGTTGTCCAGGTTCGAACCCATCCTGCCAAATGCTCTAGTACATTTTTTTAAGTTGTTCTCCACCAAGACTACAACTTCTTTAAAACGAAGAGATCTACAACCAATAGTCAACTTATGTGAGGTCTACGGCCGTCCGAAGCTAATTCGGGATCGAGCATGACAGAGGAGTGCCAAGAAACAATGAACAATGGCTTCCTCAAAAGCTTCCTATGTAGGTTGTGTGTGGTGCAACCCGTACGCCACATGGCAGTAAGTCAAAGGTTCCAACTTAATTAGATGAACCTAGAATTCATCACAATGAATCTTATTTATTGAAGCCTCTGACTAAATCTTTTAGACACCACTTTCTGAGCCCTTCAAAGTGGCGACAATTAAGGGGGCAGTGACTCGTCGCCCCAAAAGCGTCGTAACTCGTCGCTCCAAAAGTACAGTAACTCAATGCCCCAAAAGTGAGTGTCTCCATGACCCGAAAGCGCAGTGCCTTCATCGCACCAAAAGTGCAGCGCATTTGAGACCCAGAAGTGCAGCACTCAGAACGAGGCACATACACTGTGCCATCACTTTAGAATTAATGGCACACCAAACAAAGTGTCAGAAGACAACTATTGGCAGCTATCGAGTTATCAGTTGTCAGATAGCAGTTGGCAGCTGTCAGTCAATGGCATGTCTTTCAACGCGACACCAAGAAGCGCAATCTCACATACGTCCAGAAGCGCAGCCTCAGAGACGTCCAAAAAGTAGCCTCGATGATATCCAAAAGCGCAGCCGCCAACGGCACACAACTTCTTACAATGTGGCATTTGTCAAGAGAAGACCACATGGCCAGTATGGCAACCACATCTCTTTAGATACAATCAAATCCTATTTGTTTAAACAGAACGAGATTGTTTGCCATGAACAAAAGTTGAACGAACTTTTTGTATTTTAAACATGTAAAAAAGTACAAAAGATTCCTAAACATGAGATCTAGGTACAACAATTTTTGAAGAAGCATGACGGTGGAGATCGAGCACTACAGCGGCTCCTTTACTCCGTTGACAATCTGACGACAAACTGAATTTGCTCTGACTTTTTGATGCTTGTGCATGGTACTCGGGGTGGCCAATCAAGAAGACGCCAAAGAAGTCTCTTGAATAAAGTCAGACTCCTTCTATTTATAGACAAACATATATACGATATGCATAAGGATTTTGGCGCACAGGAGCGCTGCACACGCGAGATTTTAGGGAATATCCGTTGTAACTGCTTTGTGAGGGCTACTGCCGAGATGACATATGGCAATTGTTGGAATTCTCTGCTATCGAGATCTTAGACAGTTATCATCCTTTATCAACATGATCGAGTAATTGACACATGGCGCATGCTCATTGCTCGACTATCTTGTACGGATGAAACTGAATTGGTTTTGCTCTTATCGAGGGAACGACCATTAAACAAACTAAATTTTAATCTTATCTCAGGAGCGGCGGGTTTAAACAAAATCAGATTTGATCGTATATAAAAAGATACAACTTGTCACGACCCGATCCTAAGATTCTGGGTCCAGTCGGATTGTAACGCGCCAGTCCCAAAATACATAGGACCAAGTACATGAACATGCCAGCTGCACATGTACGAAGAATACTCCAATATAGGGAATCCTCGTATACACACATAAGATGTATAATAAATCATCACAGGCCAGAATAATATAATCTAATCTCATCACACATCACAGCTCAACACAGAAGATAAATAAGTCGAGATAATAAATGGATGTATCAAAAGATAGTCGGGTGAACATACTCACTCCAAACAACTATAAAATAGTCTTATAAGATCGGAGTCCAACCTCCGTAAAATACAAAGAAATGAGATGTAGAAATATCCACTAATGACTCAAATAAGGAATAAACTAGAAATCAGAAGGAACTGCCTCATCATCAAGGTATGCAGGATCCAAAGCCGCTCCGTACTCCTACGAAAAGTCGTCTAATCTTGGAGAGATAACCAGGTCCTCAATGGAACGTAACAAGATACAAGAAAACACCATCACTACACCAAAATGAGGTTTTAGTAACACATAATTTTTTCAATTCCTAACGGGTTTTTACCGTTACAATTTTCTAACAATAAATAAGCATTAGGAAATTAAAATTCCGTTAGTATAAATAGCCAAAAACATAATTTTAATATTAACAACATATGATGATTTTTCGTTACGGTTAGGACCGTTGTTAAGGAGAAAAAAATATGTCATGTGAGTTTCACATGCCATTCTAAGTGTTACATCCCTAGCCCTAACCCCTCCCCCAAATCTGCAGCCCTCCACATCCACTTCTTCATCTTCTCCTCTTCTTCCTCCTCAAGCCATCACCAGCCTCTCCATCAACGCCTTCAGATCTGGAAACGTAGTCGAAGCCGTCGCTCGCCTCCTTTCACCAGCCTCTCCATCTGTATCAGAGAGGAAGATGAAGACGTAGACCCGCATGGGAAAGTTGGCCAAGGGTGGTGCACGGCTGCCTCCTATGCTTCACCGTCCTCTTCTTGCTCAAGGTCCGTATGAAGAAATTGGCCCAGTTCTTGTTCTTCACTCACTATTCAGTTTGCTCTTTTTATCAACTTCCATGTCGATAGCTTTTTTAAATCATTTTAGAGTATACAGTATGGACACACAAAATATTTATACTATGTTCTGGTATGGGTAGGTGTAGAGGTTGGGTAGGGTAGCATGGAGTATTTTTCCAGTTTCTTTGTGTAAGTTAATGTAGTCTCGTTAATATGATATATTTGCCAAAGTTGTTTCCCCTTTCTCTGTCAGTATAGGAATGTTTACTCACTTCTCTGTTCTGTTTCCTGCAGGTAAGGTTGTATCCTTCAAGGCCCTTAAGCAAGCGAAAGCACTGGGTTGTTGCCGAGATCCTTCGAAAGGCTAAAATCTACACTCCACCACCAGTCATGCCTTCAACTAATTCTTTACATCAATATTAGAGGGATGTCGGTACATTCTATTAGACTTATCACTATGTATGTTAACTATTTTATTTATGGATGTAGTTGGTCACTTTTTCACTATTGCGGACAATTATGTTCTTCCTTGTGTAATATGGGAAGATGCACAATGCAATGATGTTTAGCCTCTATATACACCCTGAGATGGAGAGAAATCATTGTGCTTACAGCCTTACTCTCCAATGACTCTGGAGAATTGTATACAACTGGTTGATATCCAGGAACACCCTTCCAGGGTTTCTTTGCATTTGTCCCAACATTTTTAACCTACAGTTTCTGTTACAGTTCTTCTGGCCATGATAAAAAATGCATGGGTTGAGTTGATGGAAAGTGTCTGGTATATGTACTTAGCCTAGCTTATTATTTTGGTGTATGAAAAATAATTGGAGATGTTAGTCAAGAGAATCAAAAAGAACCTTTGTGATTTTTATCATTATTTTGAGGCTTCACATGAAATATATTTAATGCATTTCAACTTATCAGTACTCTACAATAGTGGTTGATGTCTACTGAATCGTTTGCAAGCATGTCCATCATTTTCATCCAGATGGTGTGGAAAACATGTTGAGATGTTACATTCATTGGTTTTGAAATGCATTAACCAATAAACTTGGTTTTGCATCTGGTGCACCAAGTTCTTTTCCTATATTTTATCCAGGTAATGATGCATTTAGATTCTAATGGTTTGTAAATCGTTTGTTGATTGCAGGAGAAGTTCTTAAGAAAAATAATATGGAGGAATCTTACCCAAAAAAACACCACTTATATCCAAGGTAATTGTCCTCTCTATTTTTATGATTTGAATTATTAGAGTATATACATATATTACAGAACTTCAATAGGAAGCTGTATACATTTTGGTTTCCTTGTCTCAACTTCATCTAGGAATTATATTATAGAGAATATTGTTTCTTCCAGAACCATGAGTGTGCTCTTTGATTATGCTAATTGGGCTTTAGGAAAGGTATATTATTTGAACTTGCAATATTTTCGTTTATAATTACTGACAAAAGTTGCAGTTATCTCAATTTTTCTCTCACCAAGTAAATTCATGGACTACAGCATATTTCATTTGTTGCCTGGACCAACTTGAGCCTCACTAGATTGATTGTATGGAAGGCATCCTTTGACGTGGTAGCAAGTCTTGTTGGTCTACTTTTTGTCAAGGTGAGCATGTTGATATTTTGTCAATGAATACTAGTAACTGGATTCTAATGTAGACATCTATGTTGTCCAGAAACAAATATAACATGAGTCACATGACTCATTACTGACTCGGAGACACAGATAGAACATTTTGCAAAATATATGGATTTGTTACTGTCAATTATATATTTCTATCTGATGGCACTGACAACATTCATCGTGGTTTATACTATTTTAGACAGTATAATTCTCATTACGAACATTATGACAACCAATAATATTTATTCCATAAGGTTCTAGATGGAAGATACTAGAGTATCAATGGAAGCAAATGAGCAGATTAGGAGGAAGCAACTAGTGTTGGGGTTATTGCTGTACCAGAAGAAACAAAACTCATAAATATTATTCTTTTTTTTTCTTTATTACCTATAAAAATTGTAAGAAGCTGAAAAAGACTTTATTATGCAATATTTCTAACTGATATTTCTTCTATTTATAATAAAGTGCTATCAAATTACCATCTCAAAAACTTTTGTAAAATGTTGAGTATTTAAATTTATAGTTTTATTTGCAATTGATAATTGAGAATTGAAAGCTCGGGCTCAATAGAGCAGCCAATCTTTTTAATAATTTTATCCATTTGTAAAGTTAAAATACTATTGGGAATAAAACATTTGTAATGGGCAAAAATAACGCTTATAACCGTTGGGAATAAAATTTTCCTAAAGGTAAAAAACCGTTGGCAATAAGTAATTTTTAACTATTATAAGCGTTAGGATTTCACAATTACCAACTGTCTTTACCGTTAGAAAATTTTATTTACCAATGGTTTTTTACTGTTAGGAAGTTTTTATTCCCAACGGGTTTTTACCGTTTGGAAATTTTATTTACCAACGGTAAAAAATCGTTAGAAAAATTCCCCACGCCTAACTAACAACGATAAAAAAGTGTTAGGAAAACTTTTCCTAACACTTATAGTCGTTAGGAAATGGTTGTTTTCTTGTAGTGCATGCCATATAAACTGTGATAATATAATAGAAAAAGAAAGGATGCATGCATTTGGGTTCCTGACCAGTCTATGGTGAAAATGCAGTTTTGAGAAACAATTCTTCGACGCATGAGCCCTGGCTGTAGATGGGATCGACATAGTTCCCGTAAAGGGCACCAGGGGCCTACGTCCATAACGTTCGAAGATCATCAGAGGGCATCACGTGCAAGGCTACGTCCATGACGCTCTAGAAAGCGTTAGAGGGCACCTGCGGCCTGCGTCTCCAAAGGAGCGCACAGGTAATCAGGGAAGTGCAAAGAACCTCATACGTCAAGTATTGTTCTCCCCACCCAATGCCTAGTATCATCATCTCCATGATTGTTATGAACCTCTAGTAACCGCCAAGTCTTTTAACATGCAATTCTATTGCAGTTACTCCTATCCGTCGCACCCTCGATACGTATCAGTGGCCAGCCGACTACACGGGTACGTGTCCTACATGTGACTCATAATACGTGGTAAAGCAAGTGTCAAGGCTGCATGAGATATACCAATACCTCATCAACAAAGGGTGGTCACTAGACTAAGTCAATGCAAGACAAATAAATAAAAGTAAAAAAACGACCGATAGAGTCGCTTGTACCCAAGTGTGACTTGGACACACAGATTTATAATAATAATAAATAGAAAAAGCTGAAAATAACAACTGAAAATAAGAATATGTAATTCACAGAGTAAAGTGGCAAGGTATCTTGCCTGGTGGTGCGAAGGTGGCAAGTCCAAGAATCATAATGTCAGTAATAGAAATGTCACAATCTCCGAACAATTTTGGATGCTGAAACAAACATCAAGAACGTACTCGGAATAAGTATTATACCTAGGAAATGCCTGTCCAAAAGTCTAATTCTGGAACAGGGGCAAAATCATAGTTTTTAGGTCAAAATAATGTCCGCCGTTGGACCCGTTTTGCTCTGAAACACGTGCCAATGTCTACGGTCTCTAAATTCATCAAACTATATGTATACGAATTCGATTTGAGGAGACGAACTCAACGATATGTCCAATTTTGGATTCCGATGAGCCGTGCACAAAATTGCCCGTTAGGTCGAGTTGCGGGCCCGCCAATTTGGCGTTCCGATCAACCTTCTCAGCATCGGACCAAACTTGGCATACAGGACCAGAAAATCGATGCTGTCCTGATGGCACAAGTTTGCATCGATCCGACGAACGTGCACGAAGTTATGGTCAAGTTTGCAAAACGTCGATATGGGGGTATCTCGACGTATACGTACTGATTTCGTCGCATACGCGCAACGAAATCAAGTTCCGTCAGTTTCCATACGTCAGCAATAACCATACGTGCCTTTCAATACATATAGTGCACGAACACGTCGCCCAGTTTGTCAGGGCGCACGCCGTTTCGGACAGATTTTCATAAAATTTTAGTTTTTAGAACAGTTTTTCCTTAATCTTTGAATTCGAATAACTTTCTGCATAATAATCGAAATGTAGATCTAATAGGTGCATTTCAATCTAGTTTATATTGTCTTCGACTGTTTTTAAGTAGTTTGTCAAAAACTCAAATATCTAGATCGGAATCTATCTTCCAATTTGGGGTATGGACAGCCCTATGGTTCTGTTTTCGAGCAAGTTTTTGCTCGACTTTGAGTCGAGTTCTCGATCAACCTATTGAGTTCTAACAAATTCTCTTTGAAGGGATTCGAAGAGGTATATACAGGGTTTCCAGGGAACTTTATGAAATTAAAAACGGTCGACAAACTATAGAAATATCAGTTCGGGAAGAGGTACCTTGCAGTCGGTCCTGAACAAAGTTGGCCCTGTTCTCTGTCGGCCGGAGAGGTGTTCTTCGAAGTTCGATCGGTCGACGGCGGTGGTAGAGTGTCAGGAACGTCACCTAAGGTTGGGTACTCCTATGGGATCGGGAAACTCGAACACGACGAAAGTTTTCTTGCGGAAGTAGGGTTCTTCTATTTCGGTTGCTCACGACTATATAGGGAAGAGTAATTCGGGTTTTGATCGGATTTTAAATCCTATATCGCGTGTTCTAGGTTGGTGTTAGGCCGTTTTGATAGAGGATTAGAATAGGGAGAGATTTATGAAAGATTTTGACAAGGATTTGGTTTCATATCCTTTTGGGATTCTTCATTATCAGTTGCTATTCCTCCCTTACATGCGCGGGTTTTCGTTGGTACTGTTCCTTTTGGGAACAGTACAGCTTAAGCTCTGTTCTTCTTTTTTTTTTCTTTTTTTACTCATATAAATATATATATATATATATATATATATATATATATATTTTATATATATATATATATATATATATATTATATATATATATATATATATATATAAAAAAAAATATATATATATATATATATATATATATATATATAATCATATATATATACACATATATATTTATCTCAATAATTACCAAAAATTCATAAAAATTTTTATAAAAATTTTTTAAAACTCGATATACTCAACTAGTATATTAGCACCAAAACTTGGTAAGCAATACATCGTATATATAAATCTTGTATATATATAAAGCTAATTATTAGTCCTACTATGTACTATCATATACAAAATTTCCTAAAAATTACTATAAATCTAAAATAAATTAAATAAATACAAAAAATATAGGGGGATTACATCCTACCTAACTTAAAGAAATTTCGTCCTCGAAATTAAACTAATATCGGGGGATATGCAATGCAAAAATAGACTAACATACAAAACATACCTTGGTTGTCAAACAAATGCGGGTAGTGGTTCCGAATGTCGTCCTCGCGTTCCCAAGTAGACTCTTCCGGCGAGTGATGCTTCCATGCCACCCGAACCAATGGTATAGATTGATTCCACAACACCTTCACTCGGCGATAAAGGATGCCTACTGGTTGCTCTTGATACGACAAACTCAGTCCAACGGTAATTTTGGAGTGATCAAGTACGTGACTGCTGTCTGCCATGTACCTCCTTAGCTGAGACACGTAAAATACGTCATGTACTCCCTCTAGCGACGGTAGCAATGCAAATCTATAGGCAACCTCTCCAACATGTTACAGGACATCATAAGGGCCAATGTATCTTGGACTCAACTTGCCACGTCCTCCGAATCGAATCGTGCCCCTAGTGGGGGATATCTTCAAGAATACATGGTCGCCTTCCTTGAACTCCAAAGGTCGACGACGATTATCTGTCCACTGCTTTTGTTGATCCTGCGCGGCTCGTAGGTGGTCTTGTATCTTCTTTACCTTCTCCACTGTGCTCAAAATCAACCCGGGTCCCAATATCTGCCGCTCTCCGATGTCGCTCCAACAGACAGAAGATCCACACTTCCTACCATACAATGCTTCAAATGGAGCCATCTGAATGCTCGTTTGATAGCTATTGTTGTAAGAGAATTCCACAAGATAGAGGTGGTCTTCCCATGATCCGCCAAAGTCAAGCATACACGCTCTTAACATATCCTCTAGCGTCTGAATAGTACGCTCTGACTGGCCGTTTGTCTGCGGGTGGTACGACATGCTAAACTTCAAACCCGTACCCAAACTGTCCGGCATACTCCTCTAAAAGTGTGAGGTAAACGTCGAGTCACGATACAACATGATGCTAATATTGGCCCATTGGTCATGGTCAAACCTAATTTTAATAATTGATCAAACTCTGTCTCGATATACGAATCAATTCAGATGTTTACTAACGACGTTTTGGACACTGATCAAAGATGGATATCTACTCAGTTCAAGATCGAAGCTGTTTTCCACTCAAGAATGTATTTTCTTAAAATAATATAATTTTCTTTTTTATTGAGTCTAGGAATACATTATACACCAAGTCGTACTGGCAAATAGGCTATCCGAAATCTTTTTTCAAAACTGACCTATCGTTCTAAAATGACCTATGTTTTTGAAAAGCATCTTTCTTACAAAAAGCTTCTGAAGGATTTTCAAAAAGCCAAAATTATTTTTCACAAAATCAACTGACCAAACCCTGACAGAACTCGGCCAGAGTTTGGCCAGAGTTCGGCCAGAGTTTGGTCAAGTTGAACGTTTGATTTTGAACTTGGCCTCCCTTTAGTTGCGGTTGGTTACAAAGAGTTCTGTCCGAATTCTGCCCGAATTCTGTCAGAGTTCTGCCTTTATAAAAACTATAAATAGAGAAGGATTTCGATCATTTCAAATCACCAATTCACTTTCAATCGTTTCTCTTCTAAAGCTTACATTTCTTCCAAAGAGTTCTAAAAAGCTTCCATTTTCAAATCCCAAGCCAGTTACAATCCTCTAGTCGATTTGTCAGTACGGTGCGGTCTAGAAGTTTCAGAGCGATTCTAATCAGAGGCTTGATTGAAGATTGACTCTTCACAATTGAAGTTTGTCGAGTTCTTCGTATCAAAGCTCGCATCTGTAGAACTTGCAAGGACTTCGTATGAAAACTTGCAGAATTTTCCAATAGTGGATTCAACTGGAAGCTAGAGTTCTTCCGACTGGACTAGTCCTCACAAGAAGGAAACCAGTATAAATCTCTGTGTTTGTGTTTGCCTTCTGATCACTCTTTTCGTTACTGTTATTTATTTTTGTGATTATTATTATATCTGTGATCTAACTGCTAATGAGTTTTTAATTAGCATTATTCTGCTGCCTACTCTATTCACCCCCCTCTCGAGTATTCTGCTTTACGTTTTCATTCCTACAATTGGTTCAAGAGCGGGTTATACAGGTAAAGCAAGGTAAAATTGCAGCTATATTCAGTTTATTTTTTCAATTGTTATATAGATCACATAATTATACATGGCAACTGTAAAATTCATAAGTGAAGGCCAAGCCACAAACAGACCTCCACTGTTTGACGGCACAAACTACACTTATTGGAAAACACGTATGAGTTTCTTCCTAAAATCTCTTGATTTTGACTTATGGTCTGTAGTTATTGATGGCTACAAAAAGCCTCCTCGTATTAATGTTGATGGAGTTTTAGTTGAAAAACCCCATGACAAATATACAGAGGATGAAAAGAAAAAGGCCAGTCTTGACGCACGTGCTATTAACGCTTTATTTTGTGCTTTAGACAGAACTGAATTCAACAGGGTGTCTACCTGCACAACATCAAATGAAGTGTGGAAACTTCTCGAAGTAACCCATGAAGGAACAACACAAGTCAAGGAGTCAAAGATCAGCAGACTTACTCAAGAGTACGAGGTATTCAAAATGAAGCCAAGTGAATGAGTCACTCAGATATTTACGAGATTCTTGGATATTGTAAATCTTTTGTCTTCACTAGGCAAGAAATACAATAACCATGAGAAGATTCGCAAACTTCTACGAGCTCACACAAAGAACTGGATTCCAAAGGCTACAACAATCATTGAAGGAAACGACCCTCTCAACAATGTCTCTGGAAACACTCATGGGTAAGCTACTCACTCACGAGTTAGAACTTCAAGACTTTAAAGATGCTACACCAAAGGAAAAGTCAGAGAAGTCGATCGCTCTCAAGGCTCAACATAGAAGAACAATCGAAGATAATTCTGACGACAGTGACTCCGACTCTGAAGATCAAGCACCTCTGGTAAGGAAATTCAAGTAGTTCATAAGATTTAACAAGAGAACAAAAGATAGCAATAACAACAACAAAACGAGGAATATCCTATTTGCTACGGATGTAAGAAGAAAGGATACATGAAGAAAGATTGTCCAACAACATCATCATCAACAAGAAAAACTAGCAAATATGACGAAGGCTACCTGAAGAAATCTACATCAAGGAAGTACGCCAATACAAGCATATGGCATGAAAGTGAAGCCAGCGACTCAGAAGACGAACAATCAGATGACGCTGCAAATGTATGCTTGATGGCTTGCGATCAGGTAATTACTAATCCTGTATTTGATCCTTATGATGATTTTACCTTTGAACAACTAGGAGATGCTTTCAGTGACCTGTTAATTGATTACAGGAAACTGTATAGTAAATATGAAACCTCTAAGAAGGTACTCAAAGAGTACAAAGGTGAGATAGGAAGACTTATCGACCAACTAGATCATGTTAGAAATAATGACTCTTCAACTGAGTCTGGTGAGCTTTCATCTATTAAGTTGTTGTTACACGAGACTATTAAGTTATCCGAAGAAAAAGACCAAACTATAATCCAGCTAAAGGAAGACCTATCTAAGGAGAGAAAGAGTCTCCAATGTGCACAAGTCAGAATAGAAACACTTACATCAGACTACATTAGATTATATGACACTTCTAAAAAGTTGGAAATTAGGTTAGGAAAACGGCCTGAAGTTGCTGCTTCCTATTCTAATACGTGTCAATTACCGAATCATCGAAACACGTCCAAACCAAATATTGTCAGACCAAACCATACCAAACCTATGCCCAAGAAGACTAATAGGCATGCATTCTTCTATACTAGAAAACCAAAACCTACCAATCATGCACCTCACACAACTTTCAACACTCAACATGCAAAATATCATTATTGTGGCCTCATTGGTCATATATCCTCTGCATGTAGAATCAAAAAGTTGGTAGATTTAAATGTTTATGCATGGATACCAAAAACTAACCAGTCAGGACCCTACAAGAAATGGGTACCAAGAGTTTCATCTGCAAATTGTTTTGTAGGTGGAACCCCCTTCACATGCTAGGAGCAAATGGATCATCGATAACGGTTGCTCACGGCACATGACCGGTGATGCTTCATTATTTGCAACACTGTCGAAGAAGAATAAAGAAGGATACGTCTCCTTCGGTAATAATTTAAGAGGGTACATAATCAGTATCGGTGACATTGGTAAGGCTCCCTATCCTGTGATTAAAGATGTCTATCTAGTTACCGAGTTAAAACATAATCTGCTCAGCATAAGCCATTTAGCTGATCATGGTTATGGCATTAACTTCGTGAAAGACTAATGTACTATAGTTGATAGTTCAACTGGTAGTACTATCTTTGAAGGTATTTGGGAAGACAATATATATATTTTTTATCTGTTAGAAGATGCTAACAAAGCAGGTAGATGTTTGATGGCCAAAAGCATTAAGAGTCAACTATGGCATATGAGACTCGGTCATGCAAACATGGATACAATTTCATGACTATCTACAAAGAAGTTGGTACACGGCTTACCGGACATATCTTTCAAGAAGGATACGGTATGTAGTGAATGTGAAAAGAACAAAGCTACTTGATCCGTATTCAAATCCAAGAACGCTGTAAGTACCACTAGACCTCTACAACTGTTGCATATGGACTTATTTGGACCAAGTAGAATTGCTAGTCTAGGTAGTAAGTTATATGCATTTGTCATAGTAGATGATTTTTCTAGATATACATGGGTATATTTTCTTGCACGCAAGAACGATACATTATCAGAATTCGTCACCTTTTGTAAGAAAGTACAGAATGATAAGGGTTCATAATTACTCGCATTCGTAGTGATCATGGCGGCAAATTTGAGAATGCAGAATTCAAGCAATTTTGTGACACATACGGTTATATGCATGAATTCTCTTGCCCTAGGACTCCACAACAAAATGGAGTTATGGAACGTAAGAACAGGACTCTATCTGAAATGGCTAGAGTATTGTTAAACCAGTTTAGTCTACCTAGATACTTTTGGGCTAAAGCTGTCAATACAGCGTGCTATATTCTCAGTAGGGTTCTAATTCGACCTATATCGAAGAAGACTCCCTATGAACTATGGTTTGATAGATCACCCAATATTTTATATTTTAAGATTTTTGGTTGTAAATGCTTTATTCTTAATACTAAAGACAATCTAAGTAAATTTGATGAAAAGGCCGATGAAGGTATATTTTTAGGTTATGCAGCAAAGAGCAAAGGGTACAGAGTCTTCAACAAAAGAAGCATGATCATTGAAGAATCAATCAATGTCAAGTTTGATGAGCTAAATCAACACTTAGACGATGACGACAATGAAGACGTAATTACACCAAGTACAGCTACTGCAAAACCTTCACACAAAGATGCAGAACCTTCACACCAAGCACCAGCTGAGTCTTCAATCAAAGAAGCCGGAACAAGCAATCCTGAGGATACGCCAAAAGAGATGAAATTCTTGGTAGATCATCCAAAGGACTTGGTAATTGGTTAGATTACTAAGGGTATAAGTACTCGTTCCACTAATAAAGATATAGCTTCTTGTGTTGCTTTTGTTTCGCAGTTTGAACCCAAAAATATTGAAGAAGCATGTAGTAATAATTTTTGGTTAGATGCTATGCAAGAGGAATTAAACCAATTCGAACAGAATCAAGTTTGGGAACTTGTTCCCAAGCCTATTGATCATCCGGTCATTGGCACCCATTGGGTATTCCGAAACAAACTGAACGAGAATGGTTTAGTGACTCGTAATAAGGCTCAACTCGTAGCTCAAGGATACAATCAAGAAGAAGATATCGACTACGATGAGACTTATGCCCCAGTTGCGAGATTAGAATCCATTCGCATGTTATGTGCATTTGCATGTTTTCATAATTTCAAGTTATTTCAAATGGATGTCAAAAGCGCATTTTTGAATGGTTTTATAAAAGAAGAAGTTTATGTAGCTAAACCTCCTAGTTTTTTGATTTCAAATATCCTGATTATGTTTTCAAGTTGAAGAAAGCCTTATATGGTTTGAAACAAGCCCCTCGTGCTTGGTACGATCGCCTAAGCTCTTTTCTACCTGACAACAATTTTTCAAAGGGAAAGGTTGACACTACATTATTTATAAAATCTTTGAATAACAATATTCTTTTAATTCAAGTCTATGTAGATGATATTATTTTTGGATCTACTGATGAATCTCTTTGTGAAGAATTTTTAAAGTGTATGCATAATGAGTTTGAGATGAGCATGATGGGAGAACTAAAATTGTTTCTCGGACTGTAAATCAAACAAACCAACAATGGGACGTTCATAAATCAAGCAAAGTACACAAAGGATCTATTAAAGAAGTTCGATCTGGAAGCAGTCAAGCCACTAGCACTCCAATGGCGACTTCAACCAAGCTTGATATTGATGAACAAGGCAAACCCGTCGACATACGTAAGTAACAAGGTACGATCGGTAGCTTACTGTATTTAACTGCTAGTCGACCAGACATTATGTTTAGTGTTTGCTTATGTGCATGTTTTCAAGCCAATCCTAAGGAATCACATCTGTGCGCAGTTAAGTGTATCTTCCGATACCTTAAAGGTACTTCTTCTGTCGGCTTATGGTATCCCAAAACCATGTCATTTGACCTAACCGGTTATTCTGATGTTGATTTTGTCGGATACAAAGTAGATAGAAAAGTACCAGCGGCACATGTCATTTCCTAGGAAAAGCTCCAGTCTCTTGGTTTAGCAAAAAGCAAAATTCTGTCGCATTATCAACAACCGAGGCTGAGTATATCGTCGCAGGACGTTGTTGTACACAAATTTTATGGATGAAGCAAACTTTAGAAGACTATGGATTGCATTTTACACATATCCATTTTCTGTGATAACACTAGTTCTATTAATTTGACTAAGAATCTAGTATGTCACTCTCGTACTAAGCATATCGAGATTCGACATCATTTTCTTAGAGATCATCAACAAAATGGAGATATAGACCTTGTATATATAGACACACAGAATCAATTAGCTGACATACTCACAAAACCTCTAGCGGAAGACCGTTTCAATTATTTACGTCGAGAATTAGGAATTTTAGATGTCAAAAATATTAATTAATTTTTTTTATTAATTAATTATTCAATACTCAATAACTGTTTTCGAGACAAGCCTAAAAAGATTATGTCTGTCACCACGACTACGGTCGAAGCAAAGAGGTATTTAAGAGTTCCCCGGTGAACCTTCGTTAGCTTGGACAGTACTCCTACAGGTAATCTGAAACATACGTTGAGTAAAGAATATTAATTTATAAAATAATATTAATTATATTATTTGAAATTTAAAATTACTAAACTTTAAATTACATATTTGAAATGAATTGATGAAAAAGATGTAGCCCCACAAAATTTTTTTTATAGCTAAGAGAACCCTTGGCGAATTCGGCCCGAGTTCGGTCCGAATTCGGCCAAAGTTCTGCTGGGTATATATACATATCTGTCAGAACCCGAGGCCCCCATCTTCTTCATTCTTCCAAAACCACATCAATAGCAGCAGCAGCGCCCCGAAAACCCTAGTTCTTCTCCACCTTCCTTCTTTCAATCTACGTGGAGATCTTCGTCCAAAATTTGGATTCGTGCGAAGAATCTCATCCTCTATAGCATACCTGATTCTCAGAAGGCATAATTCATTCTCTCATCCACTTTCAAATTATTAGGGTTTCTAAATTTTGGGATAGAATGCCTAAGGGATTCAATCCTTTCAAGAGGAAGGAGACCCATGCCAGTGAAGAGGCATCGTCTTCTGATACGCATACGGATTCCCTTTTTTCTCCGGTCCAATCGGATGACGGTGCATCGGATGAGTTTTATTTCAAAACTCCCGACCAAGCCTTACTTTGGTATGTCGACTTTAGTATGCGTACTTTATGTACCGGATCTCCGATCAAATGGACTGTATTTTCTGACCACCGTCCTTACTTTGAGGCATTAGGGTTACATCACTTTGCTACTTTACAATTTTCTATAGCTACTAATGCTATTAGACTATTTTACTGTAATTTCGTGTTAGACACTTTTATCGCGAGAACTCGTGTCGGCGGAATAGATATCGAGTTCAATGATGAATTGCTAGTAGAAATCCTTGGTCTACCAAACGAAGGTGCCCCGCTCGATGACATCACTGATTTCGATTTCCTCGAGGGTACGACTCTCGTTAGTTTCAAGAATGAGCTTTGTGCATGTAACACCCCAGTCCCAAAATACGTAGGACTAAGTACGTAGACATGCCAGCTGTATACATACGAAGTATAGGGCCTTGTATGTATACATAAGCTGTAAAATACAGTAATCCAAGACAAAATAAATCTCATCCAAAATAAGAAGAATAATAATATAAAATCAACTTAAATATTTATGATACAATCGTTGGACGGAGACAAAGTCCACTACCAACTATCTCAATGAAAGAAATATACAAGAATCGATTAATAAAATGGCAATACGAACCAAGCGCAATCGTCTTCGAATAAATGGAGATGACCACGATCTCGGCTAGGATACCTGCGAAAGACATGAACACACACCTGGGAAAAAACTAGGTCCTCAGACGTACGTAGCAAGATACAGGAAGAACATGCTAATATGAACTGTCAGAAAAATAATATATAAAAGACTATTCTAGACACCAATATGCAAAAGGAGATTCTAGCCGCCTAATATGTAATTTAGAGGACAACTTTCATGCAAATGGATGGGATTTTAGGCTATGTGTACGTAACTGGCATCCAGTCATCTGTATCCGTCCGTAACGTCCAAAACGTCAGAGGGCATCTGCAAATAAATTGCCACAGTTCCATCCGGAGACTGTGGTTTACTTGTTTGGATTCCCATACGCACTTGTGACTGTCCTCCCCCAATATTTCCTACACTGTTCAAGTCATGTCCATGGCTTGTTCAGTTTTTGTAACTGCTTGAGTCTCTAAAACCCTAGTCATAGCAGTTACGATCATCTATCCGTCATACGACTTTAGAGAGGGCCAGTCCATAAGTCGTGCCCTAGCAACATGTCTCCACCGTGTAGTGTGTGTCTCATGGCCAAGGGAGATATAAGGATATCCCCAACAAGAAGGTAGTCCGCTAACACTAAGTCAACATGCATAAAATAAAGTAACGACTAATAAAGTCACTTGCACCCAAGTGTGGCTTGGACACGCAGTTTATAACAAAGGAAACTAACAATATGAAACAAAATAAATAATACAAAAAATAAATAATTTAACAGTTAATTAGCAAGGTATACTTGCCTGTTGCGACGCCTGGTGAGCTGCCTGGTGTGGTGCAATAATCAAGGGAACACGAACTGCGACTTCGATGCAACAACTATGCAAAGGGCCTCCGATGGTGGCACAGACTGGTCCATCGGGTCCAGAATGATCAAGTTAACTAGGGTCGACATAAAGAGGTACAGAATTGGCGAGAGAATAGAATAATGGGATTGGTCATGGACTGGACGATAATCGAAGGAATTTGATCAAATAATACGGATTTAGAAAATTATTTATAACCTTGAAAACTGTATTTTATTACCAAAATATTTATAAGTAGTAAAAATGCCGTAGGATTGAAAACTAAAATTTACTTAGTAAAATATTTTATAATACCTTAAAGGTATTTTATTAGGAAAATAATAATAATAATAATAATTTGTCAAATACATGAAAATATAATATCCCAAGTTTGTGAAAAATATGGTTTCTAGTGATACTATAATTCCTTAGTCCAAAATTATTTTTAGAAAAATACTTAAAATTCTCGGTAAATATTTTGGGGTTGAACCCTTCATTTATCAAATAAATTACATGTAGGTACAAAACTTAGTATATATATATTATATATATATATATTATATATATATATATATATATATATATATTATTTGCCACGTAGAAAAGACATTTAGAATCGTTAAACTAATAAGAATAATATTTAGTAACAAAATACTATAATACTCTACCAAATAATAATATAATACATATCTACATCCTCGATGTTAAAATGCTTATAATACAATAATACTAATTACAGTATAGTATACAAAATTTCTTTATTATAATATAATAGTTACAATAAAGAAAAAGTAAGCATATAGAAAAGATGTAAATAATAATAATAATAATAATAATAATATAATAATAATATAATAATAATAATAATAATATAATAATAATAATAATTAAAACCACAACAGATGCAAACAATTTAAAAGAATCAATAACACACAAAACCTAACCATTAATTTACATAACACTAATAAAACGAAAACTATTCCAAACAGAGGAAAGAGAGTGAGAAGAAAAAGTAATCGGGGAGAGAGAAACGAAGAGAGGGGGCGGCGATCGGAGAGCGGAGCTAGGGGAAAGAGGAAGGGCGGAGGGAGCGTCGGCGACGGGGGTTTAGTGGAAGCGGCGGGCGGAGGACAACGGGAGAGATGATCGGAGGTGGAAGCAGGGGCGGCTCGGCCGGGCTCGTCGGGGAGAAACGACGGAGGAAGGGGGTTCGGCTAAGGCGGCGGTCATCGGGCTGAGAGAGGGTTCGGCGCCGACGGACCAAGCTGGATGGGGCGCTCCGCGGAGGCGGCGGTCAGGCGTGGTTGCGGGGAGAAAGAGGAAGACGGAGGGGGTTCAGGGGATCGGCGGATGGGTGGTCGCCGACCACGGGCTCGTTGCGGCGGTTCCTGAATGCAGCGACGGCGGCTGTGCGATCTGGCAGAGGGCAGCGATCGCGGTGCTCCAGGGTAGGGGGCGCTGGAGCGCGCATCCGCGGAGGAAGCCGCGCGCGGCCCGCGTTGGGACGCGCTCGCGAGCCAAGGCAGGGGATGTTGGGTGGTGCCGACGCGAAAGGAGGCTCAGGTGAGATTTTCGACTTTGGGGTCGTGTGAGGTTACGGTGATGGTGATTTTGGCTACTGGGTGTTTTTGTTGGCGGTGGTAATGATGGTCGGGATGGAAAGAAGGGGGTCGACTGCTACAGGAGATGGGTGGTTGTCGCGGAGTTGCGCTTTTGGTGGTGACGCCGTGGTAGCCGTGGTGTCGATGATGGTGGGGGTGATGTAGTGAAGGCTATGGCGGTA
This sequence comes from Iris pallida, assembly GCA_029216955.1. Taxonomy (NCBI): domain Eukaryota; kingdom Viridiplantae; phylum Streptophyta; class Magnoliopsida; order Asparagales; family Iridaceae; genus Iris; species Iris pallida. The sequence goes on along the minus strand of JANAVB010008575.1, from coordinate 214 downwards.
GTGGTTGTGATGGTAACGGGGAAGGAATGTGGAGGTGGTGGTCGAACGGGGACAGGGGCTACGACAGAGGCAATCGGGTTTTAGTCGGTGGCCGGGGGTGATGTCGAAAAAGAAGAGGAGGTAGTGGCTGCGTCAGTCGCGGCAGCGGACGCGGCGAAGGTGGTGGGTGACAGGACGGTACGGCAGAAAGATGGTAGAAATAGGTTTAAGATTG
>JANAVB010008574.1:0-47621 GCA_029216955.1 Iris pallida | reverse complement strand
GCGACGTTTTTTTGTTTAGCGACACGTTTTTTTTTCGTCGTTTCCAAAACGTCGCCCAAAACGTCGCTAAATAAACTTAGCGACGCTTTCATCGAGTTTAGCGACGTAATGTAACGTCGCTAATCTGGCAAATTTTTGTAGTGTTTCAAGAAGTTCGTGTCTTTAAACAAGCACGATTAGAATAAGAAGCTCGGCGAATGTCTCTGGGCCTATCGCACAACGGTCCGAACTCCAACAGGCAGTACGCCATTTTCTCTGGTTTATGGGCGTGAAGCAGTTCTTCCCTAGAAATCCAGATTCCCTCTCTTCGAGTAGCCTTAGCCAGTGAGTTGACTGCCGAAGAACGTTATCGTCTGCGACTACAAGTGCTGGAAGCGTTAGACGAAAAACACTTATTAGCTCAACAACGTATTAAGCTGTACCAAGCACGCCTTTCTAGAGCCTTTAATAAAAAGGTGAAGGAAAAATCTTTCAAGTTGGTGATCTGGTCTTAGCCGTGAGAAGACCAATGGTCATGATGCACAAGACAAAAGAAAAATTCTAGCCTAAATGGGAAGGCCCTTTCGTTATAGAATCAGTGTATTCTAATGGTACGTATCGACTAACCAAGCCTGATGGTGACTTGCTCATGATGCCGATCAACGGCAAGTTCCCGAAGAAGTATTATGTGTAACCTTCATGTACAGCGTTCACATATACCCTGTTTTAATTATAAATGTACAGTTCAATGTTTACGTGATTCGAAAAAATCATCCAACTATTATCCGTATTTTAAGAGTCTTGGATACGCCATGGATAATAGGTCCTCTAAAAAAAGATTCTCCAATAGAATTATCTTCGTTTTGGACTCTGTCCAAACTCGATCTTATGAAAACAATCACGTCCATATTATCTCTGAACTATTTTTGATAATTATTTCCCAGTAGAATAATTAAGAAATGTCTTGCCACGTCCATACAACCTCTGAGCAAAATATTTGTCAAAGATAATCATGTCTATATTACCCCTGAACTGTTTTTCGATAATTATTTCCTAGTGGAATAATTAAGAAATGTCTTGCCACGTCCATACAACCTCTGAGCAAAACATTTGTCAAAGATAATCTCGTCCATATTACCTCTGAATTATCCACTCCTACCTAATATATATACGTCTACGTCCATATTACCTCTGATCAGATATAGAACATCCTCTGCTATTACGTCCTCATACCTCTGTTAGCAGTTTCTTTCAACTTATTATCTATGTTCGAGAATCTTGAACATAAAACAGATAATAAGTCCACATCAAATTTTTCAGCGGAATACCCACTAGAAATATCCCTACTATGTCCATATTAGCTCTAGTTCTGATATTTCACAAACTTCATTCATAAGTTTCGAAGGCCAAAAGATTCTTTATTAAAAATGTCTCTCAAGAAACAAAGAAAAAAGATACAAGGGTCTTTACGGCTAATTGAGCCTATTACAAAAGAAGATCTAAGGGGATACACAACCAATTGATGCTATCCCTTATAGCCGCAATCTTAGTCTGGGACTTGGCAGTAGCACGACGGTGCGTTTCTTCCTGTCGAACAGCTTCATCCCTGAAGGGGATCAGTTTCGCGTGCTCCCCCTCCAACTTCACCAGCTGTTCTTTTAACTGGTCTGGAGTTGTGGCAGTCATAGCAGCCTGAACCTTATAGTCCTCATATTCAGACGACTGTCCTTAAGCTGGCCTCTAGTTGGGTAATCTCCTTGTGGATCTGTGTAATATGATTGTACTTTTCAATTATCTGGGCGGCCAGCTTGTTCTTCGAAGCAACACGGGCCTCGCTTGCAGCGTTGAACTGTTCATATTGATCAGCCAATTCACTGATCTCCTTAGCAAGGGCATCCTTCCTTGCTTGGAAAGAAGCTTCCTCATCCGCAAGAGCCGCAACCAAAGCCTCGCCTTCTTCAAGAAACAGCGAGGTGGGACTCTGTTGCTTGGCTTCCCGGAATCTAGCCACCTGGTCCTCCAGATCACTCAGAACTTTCCTCAGACCATTAGCACGCTCCTCGTAGCCGACGATACTCTCAAGGACCGTTACTTGGCATTCAGTAATAGCCTTTACAGGTCCAAAGGCGGCGTTCCGGTTTAGAACTCCAGGAAGCTTTACTTTCAAAATAGAATAGAAAGCTTTGAATACTCCTGGGCCATCTCGTCATCTTCGGAAGAGGCGTTGGGGGAAAGCCAGATGGAGATCTTCCACTCCAGGAAGAGACGCTTGATAAGAAGCCGAACCTGACAAGGAAGCAATATATCTATCAGTGACGGAAAGAAAAAAAAACCTAAAAGTGTGCGAAAGAGTCATAATTTTGTACCTTCTGCTTGCTCAGCACCAACTCGGATTAGATCATCAGCCCTGGTCCCAAGGGAACCAAGAGCAGGACCAGGTTGCTCAAGGAGAACAATGTCAAAGTCCCGAGCAACATCAGGCTGTATATCTCCTACGGCCCCAGCCGGACCGGGCAGATCCAGTAACAGCCACCTCAGCACGCTGTTCAATCTCTCCTTCTGTAGCCGAAGATTGCTTATTGACATATTCCTCCGCACCAGCAATCCCGAAGGAACCAGGGACAACTTCTTGTCCCGCCCTAGTGTCATGGGCTATCTCTACAAATTATGCCCTCTTTTGTCTATAAGGAATATACGATGGAAGTCAGCCTCACGAGGAGTACGCAAAATCGAAGACGAAAAATCTCATCCGAAGTAAAATGCAAGGATGACATACCCGCGGGAGGGTGAGCTGACTGGACTTGATTCTCGTCCAACTCCTTCACTAAAGTCCCAATCTCAGACATAGCCCCTAAAGAGATATCGTAGGAGGGACTGGCTTTCTGGTTGCCATCGTAGTCCAGGCCTTCGCCCTGGTCATCCCTCGACTCAACCCCTTTGACTGGGGAAGGCTGAACTTCGTCTGCCGGTTGAGGACGAGGAGAAACACTGTTGTCACGTCCACCTCTTTAGACGAAGAGGCACTTGCCTCAGGCACGACTTCAACGTCCTGTGCAAAGGACAAACGCAAGGGTAAGAGAGCGTTATTTGAAGACATCACGAGTATTGGTTTTACTAAGACGGCTATGGAATCCAGAAAAGGATCTACCTCCGGGATAGTAAAGGCCCGTGACGTCGTTTTACTACTTTGAGTTTGCCGGGAAGATCTTCTGGGAGGAGGCGAGCTGACACCCACATCCTTGACCTTCTTTACATCTCTGACAGCAAGTTTCTTCTTCCTTTTAAAAGTTGACTGTTAAGCCAGTTCAGTCGAAGCTTTTCATTTTTGAGGAAGATCAGGGAGAGAAGTGTCCTCTTCAATATCTTTCCTTTGCGGTGCTGTAGCAGCCGGCTCTTCATGATCTGTCCTCCATGGTAGTGCTGCAACCAGTTCTATTGTAGGTACGACACCTTCCCTTCTATGGCTCCTCATTGCTCGGGCTCGTCCTATATTGGCAAGAGTGGGGGCAAGCCTAGTCCCCGATACTAAACTCTGTTCAGGGTCATACCGAGGATTAAGGGTATTGACCTGAGTATAAAACTTTACAGCAGCAAAGAACAGGTGAGTTTCAAGTTTATCTTCTGGCAAAGTAAAAATTGCCCCTGTGCATCCGGCATTGTAATAGCCCCATGCACGTGCCCCCTCAATCAGACTTCTAGCGACTCCAGATGCGGGCTAGGATTGCCCAGAAGAAGCTGGCTATACCCAAACTGCCGTGTAAAACAACTTGACAGATAAGGTTCCAGGAAAGTGTGGTTCCTATCCCTGAGCACCAGATGAGAAGGCCTGATAGAATGGAGCCAACGGAATGCTCCAAGTGTCAAGCTCGTAGTGAGTGCCCCCTCATCTATAAAGAATCACTTGCACGGCCACTGCCAGACGGAGGGGACACTCTGAATAACTCATAATTATGTAGAAAACTCAAAGCCTTCCTACAAGGAGGCACCCCGGTGACGGCCCAGTCTGCGCCATTGAACCTTCGAAGAAAGGCATCCAGCCAAAGAGTCTGCCATCAGCCCGGCATTCATTAATCTGGGACATTGCAGCACCAGCCATCCTATTAAGTAATAAAAGGGAAGTTCAGTCCTGACAAAGTCCTTTCTACCATCAGGCGTCACCGCGCTTGCAGTAAAGTCCACAAACCTTGTTGGATGGTGCAGACCATTCCAGGAAGTAGGGCGAGCCGGTATCCGAACAACAGTCTTACAGCCGGAAGAATCATGCCTCGGCTCATCCTCTCGATAGACCCTGAACTACCAGGGACTACACAGTCGTGGAGCCATGTCATCAAAAACGGCGGCCAGCACAGCCTTCTCTGACAACTTGAACTCAGCTTGCCGGAAGAAGTGATAAATCGGGGATTGTCCCTCGGGATCATCGCTGTCGTCGGTGTCTGCTGCCCCCTGATCTGTCATCAGTTGCTATATCTCAGATTTCGTTAAGGGCTTGCGAGTTGAAAAGAAGATCGAGCCGTTTCTTCATCTTTCTTAATGAAGACATAGTTAGTCGAATACCTCGTATGGGGAATGACCCTCGGTCTTGTCCTTCTTTGTGATCCTGTGACAGATGAAGAAGTGACAGAGTAACTCTTTGTACACTCCCACCATCTCGAGGTTTTCCTTCTCTAGGTCTAAAAGCAATTCATTACAAGGAACGTATTCCTCGTACGGCTCTGTTCCCCAGGGCAACTTTGATATTCTGCATCTCATGTAGAGCCAAACCCATCTCCTCACCCGAGTGAAGAAAGTACAAGTGTAATGATTGTACAACTCTACTAATACGATAAACATAGGCCAATTCACTTTTATGCCATATTAGGTGGCTCTAATGGCATAGAACAGGCCGACAGCTTTTAGGGTGGCTTCATAGGTCGAGAGCATCCATTCAGTAAGGTCACTCCAGAATGGGATGGAGTACCTCCAACCTTCCATCCGCAGCTTCCCTTTCGGATACGACTCCTTCTTTGACATCATCAGATTGGAGAGGGTCTCGGCAGCATAAGGATGAAGATCAGTTGGAACGTCATTTATTATGGCCCCAGGATGCAGCCCCCACGTGGAATAGGATGTGGAGCCCTTGACACACTTGAAGGTGTCTTTCTTTCGTCACCAGAGTTAAATTAGATCTTGCCAAAGTTGACTCCATGAAGTTCAGGGGTCAGATCCTATTTCATTTGTCTCCGAACAGCTAAATCGGTAAACGCCGACAGAGGGCATTGGCGTTCCATAAACGACAACCATATTCTCAGGTCATTCAATCTGACCACTAGAGGGTCCCTTAGATGTTTTGGCTCGTCACCCTCAAACTCCAGGCTATCACCGAAGAAAGTATGGTCTTGAAGCTCTACGGCCCTCCGAGCACGAACTTCTTATTGTTCATCATCCGCTTTAGGAACGTCTTGTCCTGTTCAAGGATAGCGATCATCCGTACCGAATGCTGGTTTTGGCTGATCTTAACTTGAACGGTCCTGATCATGGCAGTGACGAGGCTTGAATCTAGAGCATGGCGGGTAGAGCTGAGAGAAATCCCACCAAGAGCTGGGACAACCATGTCAACTACAAAAACAGAACAAAAAGTCAGAAAAAAAGACTATGTCCTGGAAAATATTCTATGCGCTTGAATTCTATGCGCCCATATGGCCTTTGGGCGTAGGAGTTCTTCTTGAACACAGAGTGTTCTGTATGGGCGCATAACACACAACAAAGTGCGTGGGTGTAGAAGCATAGAATTTCAGGACCAGAAATCCTATGCACCTAACATTACACGTGCCAGGGAGCTCAGATAAAGTACTTGGTACAGCAAACAGCAAAAGCATAGACATCAAAACAAAAGTCTATTACATGTCTAAAAAGGGCTTTATAAAGAAGAATTTCTACAAAGAAAGACCCTAAGTCTACAGTTAGGCACAACAACCGCCATGCGCTCTCAGCCAAGCGCATCTCTTCAGCGTCTCAGCCAGGAGCATCTCTTCAGCGTCTCAGCCAGACACACCCTTCAGCGTCTCAGTCAGACGCATCCCTTCAGCAGCTCAGTTATGTGCATCCCTTCAGCGTCTCAGTCATGCACATCATGAAGTCTCAGCATATGCGCTCCACTTCGACCAATGAAGCATTTAGTGAGCAGAACGAGGGCGGCGATTAACCCCACCCTAGCTGGAGGAAGAGCTCTCCAAATCCCAAGGAAGAGGAGAGCACCGCAATCGATCCGCGACAAAAGGAGGCTTTTAGCACAACCAGAATGGGCAACACCCACTCTAGCAGGAGGAGGAGCTCTCCAAAGCCCAAAAAGATGATCGGGGCACCACAATTCCGATCTGCGGCTCTTCCAGCATAATGGAGATGAGGCTCGAGAATCCCGATCTTTGGATGCAACAGGCACCTTCCGCCGGCCTCAGAAGCCCTCGACTCCGACTTTTGGATGTAATAGTCACCTTCAAGTGCATAAACGAAGACAAGTCGTCACATCTTCACCCTCGGGAACATCTCGTCAACAGAATGTGCTCGAGCAAACATGTTCATTTCGGGAGGACGTGAGAGAACGAGAAGCAAACACTCTCCTTGCCACTATTTATAGGTCGGGCAAATCAAATCCATACGCCAAGTGGCGGGCTCTCCGAATCCCGTACAATGAATTTGCATTTATGGTGATGAACCTGACGTTTCGAATTCGACTAAGTCAAAAATGGCTATTTAAAGCACTCGAAAACGCAACAGTCGGACATAAAGGCACGCCATGCAAAAGGATGCGCCGATCAGACACCGCGCATCGTACAGACGCGCCCGTCGGTTCTAAAACGCTCCGTATGGATACGCCCAACAAAGCACAGATCCATGCGTCCTAATCAACATGGACCCATGCGCCCATTTGGCTCGTCACCCATCAAACAATTAATGCTCAAGTGACAGAGTTGGCAGCACATCCCCCGAGGACTGGACAGTTAGCAGCTTTTTCAGAAGACAAAGCCTCGCTGACGTCAGCATCATCATTACTTTCCTTCGCGGTTACAAAGCCACGTGGCCGCCCAACCATTTCGTATGCCCTCCACAGCCATGAGCCCAAATCTGCATGCCCAAAAGCCACGCGCCTCAGAATTTTCTCTGATCCCTAAAGACAGAGGTCAAGTCACTACTGAAGCCCCGTATGCGCCTCAAAGCCATACGCCCAGACTGGTTCGTGACTCCTAAAGATTACAGCCAAAGTCAACTCATGAGTCCAATCCTAGGCATCCTGTCAGATTACTCTCCACAAAATCCGAGATCTTTGAGCTATGGATACGTACCACGTGTCCTTTGACTCAGTTCAGCCATGAAGGGGTGCTAATCATCCAAGATCTCAACAACTGAAAAATCCTCTCCACTGCTACGTGTCAGCTCGGCCCCACCAATGCAACAGGAAGGATTCAACTCCTTAATCAGAGCGCATCGCCCATGCTCCTCTATCAGCAATCACCACGTGGCATCCCCAAAAACAGGCGCATCCTACATATGCACGTATGAGCAGCCAATCTGCTGCTTATAAATAGAAGGATCATTCCTCTCACACACAGACAGACTGTCAGAGATCAAGTCGCACAGTCAACCAAAGCATCAGAGTTTACTCCAGAGATCGGAAGAGACACTCAACGTCTTCTTCTCTCCGCAAACTCCAGCACCCAGAGCAACTCAGACCTTCAAAGATCCGAGAACCGTTGTCAGATCGTCAACGGGGTCAACGCATTACCACTCGCCCCATCGACACAGACCCAGATAAACAAAAGTGTTCTCCTAGGACTACATCTAAGTCCTACATTATAACACTGTTCTCTTTGTAATTGAAATTGCAATCAAAAGATTTTAATGGCAAACAAGCTGGCGACTCTGCTGGGACCTCTTTCTCCTCCACCGAGAAAGCTGTGTCGTAATCCGACGACGTGAAGGTGGGCTCCTCCCACAAGACGCTGGTCGTACGTCTCAATCAACAAGCGTATGAGGAGTTCATCTCTGAAGGCAGCGCAAGTCCTTCGAAGCAGCTGCCAAAGCCGAAGAAGACTCGCTAAGTCTGGATGCGCAAGGTCGACGCCTCTGGCACCACCACTGAAGGGATGCGCCGATAGCTACCCTTCCTGCTGACGTCCTCAGCAGCCAAGATGCGCCTACCGCGTGGCGCATCTCTCGAGGAAACATGGGCCGACCACATTCCCAACCATCTTCCTCTCAGACGAAGAAGATGCGTCGACGGAGCAGGGGCGCAGCTAACGCCCTGCGCATTAACTCTGATGCCCACAGAAGGCATCTGTCTTTGACAGACTCACTCGCTATCGTGGCGAGGAGAATTTAGACTCTGAGTACTATGCGCCCCAGTGGGCTGGTACGAAAAGTCCAAGGCAGCACGGGCCATGCGCCCCAAACGTGCTATGCCAGCAATCAGCCAGAGGCATGCGCTCACAATCATGCGTGCTGCCAATGGTAAACTGTATAAGGTCGACTCGGGTGCTTCTACGCCGCCAACGGGTCGACCTTCAAAAACCTCATGCTGCTTGGGCGCATCCGTGCGCTTTCAACCGAGCCGTGTGAGGCAAACTCAGGGTCTTGTACCCCCGCCTACATTGGTTGTGCGTCTGAGGCTGGTTCAAGTCACTTTAAATGTTGTTCTCCCCTATTGATCTGGGCGCATCTTTTGCGTCGGATCAGGGGGCATGGCATTCACCTGACCACCCCGGCGCTTGGCCTTGCCATGCGCCTGATGGGGGTGCAAAGGGGCACGCTCCTCCCACGATCTGCGTAACGTGATCACTCACAAACGCGATCAGAGAGTCAACCGACAAGCACAATACGTCCCTCACAGGGCACACCTGTGCTGTAGTCACCATCAACTGCTGTTGCAAGACAGCGTCCCACCAAGGCAGTCGGTGTTCCAGCGCTGTAATCATCAACACCTCTCCAACACCGCCTCGGAAGAATGTGTCAACTGAAATGGAGCCAGAACTATAGGTTGCTTCTTGCAACGTAGTCTCCAACTCCCTATCAATTCGAAAGGCGAATGGCAGCTCCTCGACTTGTCCTATCCAAGAGCTAGCCGAGGAAGACCAAGACAATTATCCGTCCTCAGGAGTGTTTGAGGGCACTCGGGGGAGAAAGAAGATCTCAGAAGAAGCTGGAGGTAGTCAAGCCCATGTGGATCTTCATCCTGGAGACGAAGTCAGCCTTCCGGACATAGCTGGGGGTAGTCAAGCCCCTGAGGATCTGCGTCCCGAAGACGAAGAAGTCCTCCAAGACAGAGCTGGGGGTAGTCAGACCCTTGCTGATACTTCTCCCGAAGACGAAGGTGTTCTCCCGAGCATAGCTGGGGGTAGCCAAGACGAAGCTCCGGAGGAAATTCCTTTTCAATAGAGCGAGGTCAAAGCGAAGCCTCAACGATCCATCCACTTCCAGTCGCATCATGACGGTGTACATGACGGGAGCTGGTATGCGGAGTCAGATGTGCAGCCAGCAGATCTCGTCCAGCATGGATACCTTGGAGGGAGACTCAAAACCCTCTCTGCCTCCATGCAAATAATGACTCAAGCATGTTTGAGATACGGTCAGCTTTGGCCAGGGCACCATCTACCGGTCCTGACTAGGGGCCAATGAGAATCAAGTGTACCCCTTCAACGGGTATCCTTGGATACAGATCGCCGCGAGGCACCTCGAACGTCGGAGTCGTCAAATGCTCAACTCCAGGCTGTACCACCATCTCCGACTCTCAGCTCCATAGAAGACGTGGTGGAGACGATCAGGGACTTACGTGAGCGCTTCGAGTCCAAGAACAGACAGAGGTGCGCCAGAAGATGGGAATCCCCCAACCATACCCCCTCGAATGGAACAAAGTGGTTTATCATCCCAAGTATAAACCACAAACGTTGACACCATACGACGGAAGGACTCTCCACGTCGTTATCTGACGTACTTCCAGTCTCAAATGGGACATCTCCAAAGGAAGACGCTACTCACTAGCCTGTTTGTTGGGGCACTGAAAGGAGTGGCTTACGACTGGTACTGCGGTCTCCCGGACAACTCCATATCCTCTTTCGACGACTTGACATGTCTCTTCCTCGATCGTTTCTACGACGGAGGAAAGACATGATAATGGCGTCCCTGATAGAGGTGCGTCAAAAGGAGAAAAAGACGGTTCGAGCATTCATCGAATGTTTTCGACAAGCTTATCCTCCTGCAGCATGAACATGCTCCCTGCGATCAAGCTCTGGCTCAACTCCACTCCTCCTCTCCAGTGGAGTTCATTGATCATCGAAGCTGAAGCAGCTGAGAAGAAGGCATCCAACGCTCGCCTTCTGGAGTCAGTTTTCCTGCTTTTGAAGACAGGGAAAATGGCCTGCACCAGCAACCCTGGACGCGAGGCAAAGGAAAGCAGGCGTTGACTGTCAACACCTCCAAAGGCGTACAAGCACGACCCAGAAGCCTCCGCTCGTACCGAGACGAAGGAATTATACTCCTTCAATGATGAGGACACCTTGCAGCTCTTTGAGATGCTGAAGCAGGGTGATAAAATCAAGTTGCCGGACCGAAAGCGTCCCGACGAGGTTGGCAAGGTGGACAATCCGAGGTACTGTCACTACCATCGGTTTGTCGGACACCCGACTCAGGACTGCTACGTCCTCAAGAACTACATCCAGCGCATGATCAATGCGAATGTCATCTCCGTCGACTATGAGGAGAAGACAGTCTCGGCTAACCTGGTATCGCTCCAATTCGACACCTTGCCGCCAACCATAACACAAGATGGTGTCGTCCCCATCCCAAAGGCGACAATGGAGGTGGTCAACCTACCACCTACTCGTGACAACATAGTGGACTCATCCCACTCACCACATCTCGCGGTGAGATCTTATGGGTTCACCCCGATCTCGTCTCCGAGGTTACTTAACCGAGGGTACGCTCTACCTCCAAAGCAAAATGCAAGAAGTTCAAGTCTTGCCGTATGGTCTCTTCCTCTGCGGAAGAGGCTCTTCCTGTATAAACCCGTTCGCAGCTGAACGCCCAACCCGACGAAGCTGCCGTTGAGGTGGTGCCTCCCTGCACTGCCCCTGCTGCCGAAGAAGGAGGTCCATCCAAACCTCCAGCAGCCAATAAACAGAAGCATATAGAGGCCCGTTTCGACAAGCCTTTGCAAAGGAGAATGCTTCAGGACTGGCCAAGCCCTACAACTTCGACATACTGGCACAACTTGCCGGTACTCCTGCCGTTTGTCACTGTTCGAGCTTCTCCGTCTTTCCAAAGACACCCATGAAGCTCTTTGTGAGGTCTAGAAGGATGCTGAGTCCTTCATCAGTCAGGTCAAGAGCCTGAGGATATCCCGGCCACATGTGCGCATTGCCATTGTACGAAAGAGGTTATCCCAACATAACCTTCACCCAATAAGACATGCTGCTCAAACACAACGGCACAACTGACCACTGTATTATACAGGGTATGTGGGGTTCATAAAGTGAAGCGGATTCAGATTGATCCGGGGTCCTCCCTCAGCATCATCCCCAGAACTCTACTCTCCACTGGGGATCCCGATGCACCGTCTGGCGCCCTCCAACACTACGATCAGCGGTTTCAATGCTAGCAAAAGTGAACCATTGGGCAAAATTCGGCTGAAGTGTCATCATATCGGTAATCTTCGAACCGAGGTGACTTGCTATGGACGCTGATGTCAACTACAATCTCCTACTGGGTCGCCCGTGGCTGCATGAATACATGTGGTGCCATTTACACTCCACCAATGTATGAAGTACGTGTCCACAAACGGTGTCATTCGGACAGAGTTCGCGGACATTGACCCTTTCAAGGGGGTCGAAGCCTATTCACCGATTCTACCTTATATAAATCGCTAGATGAAGAGGAAGCCAATGATGCTGATGATGAAGCAGAAACAGCAGCAGAGGCGGACATGGAGCCAGAGATGATTCCCGATGCCCCGTTGAAAATTCAACTCAAAAGGAAACCGCCTCAGGTGCTGCCTCCCATGACAATCAAGCTACCTGGAAAAGCACCAACTTCTTCAGGTAGAGCACCTACCGAAGCTCCCTTGAAGATACGGCTCAAGAAAAAACCTCCTCAAACATCGGCTCCTCTTGTGGTGAAACTACAAGGAAAGGGGCCAGTCGTCGAAGGCGCGGTCGAGGCACACCTGAAGGTGCATCTTAAAGGCAAGCCTCCACAATCATCCAAGCTGCAAGAGAAGGCCCACACAGCCCTCTCGGATCCCGAGGTCAAACCTTCGATGACTCTCCTGAACCAGCTCCGGTGCTCACAGATGAGGAGTTAGGAGAGTACATATCTGCTGATGTAGATGCACCTTCTTTAGACAATGTAATCCCGCGGGACAAAATCTCGTGTTTTGTCAATAATAGAGTTCTTTCAATTATTCTAGTCTTCCAAATTGGAATGCCATGTATACACTAGATAATGCTCTACGGTCGTTGCAAACACAAATAACGACCGCAACCATGTAAATCGAGTCGTCCCGTCCAAAGGAGTCTGTTTTATAGCCCCACCGCAGAATCGGGATGAAGAACCTATCATCTTCGGCAAAGTCGAGCGCCATCAAGACCTCCCGCCACTTGAGCCAGAACCAGATACCGGCAGAATACAAGTCTATCGGTACACGGATAAGGCAAAGTACCTCATTCAAAAGATGGGTTACAACCTGGTGTATTTTCCTGGTGTATTTTCTTTATTTCCAGTTCTTACTTTTATTTATATCTTGTGCTGATTGCTGGTTTTAGTTCTTAAGTGAAGCTTCCTTTGTGGCACTTGCTCTTTCTGGGGTCTGACCCAGCTGGTTTTGTATGGCCAGATTTCGGAGCAGCTACCGAGGATCTACCGACCTTCCAGCCAGATGGTGAACACTAGAAGGAATCCTGGCAATGAGTGGGTTATTTTTGGCTCTCCCACTCTATTATAAAAAATATTTTTTGAGACATTTAGCCGATGAGCACCTGTTTAGCTCGATTGCACTTTACTTACTGTCTGCCTACGGGCTGTAACATGATTGACATATCCTAGGGTTGATCATGTATGACTAAACTCTTGCTAGTCCTAACATTTTGTAACGACTAGCTTCATGATCAGCTGAATATGTGATATTTGGGATGCCTTATTATTGTATATTTAATGATCATACATCTTGTAACTTTTACTTACTTGCTTATGATTGAGATAATAGGCTGTTCATGACCTTAAGAGACTGCTGGCTTGTAGATAACCCTCATGTATCTAGATAGCCGTAACCGTATAGCGAGATGGATTCCATTTCATATACGTAGCTGGCTATGTCTGCCCCCGCTCTCCAGTATTCTGGTTCTGGGGCGTGACAGACGCCGACCCTTGCCGTAGTTCAGGCCTTTATTGCTTTTCAGGTTGTAACCCATCTTTTGAATGAGGTACTTTGCCTTATCCGTGTACCGATAGACTTGTATTCTGCCGGTATCTGGTTCTGGCTCAAGTGGCGGGAGGTCTTGATGGCGCTCGACTTTATCGAAGATGATAGGTTCTTCATCCCGATTCCGCGGTGGGGCTATAAAACAGACTCCTTTGGATGGGACGACTCGATTTACATGGTTGACGGTCGTTGTTTGTGTTTGCAACGACCGTAGAGCATTATCTCGTGTATACATGGCATTCCAATTTGGAAGACTAGAATAATTGAAAGACACTCTATTATGATAAAATACGAGATTTTGTCCCGCGGGATTACATTGTCTAAAGAAGGTGCATCTACATCAGCAGATATGTACTCTCCTGACTCCTCATCTGTGAGCACCGGAGCTGGCTCAGGAGAGTTCATCGAAGGTTTGACCTCGGGATCCGAGAGGGCTGTGTGGGCCTTCTCGACGTAAGTGCCACAAAGGAAGCTTCACTTAAGAACTAAAACCAGCAATCAACACAAGATATAAATAAAAGTAAGAACTGGAAATAAAAAAATACACCAGGATGATATACGACGAGAACTTGGAATTATTACCATTCAAAAGATGGGTTACAACCATGGAACTATTCAGATAACCAGGTTACAACCCGTAAACCAAACAAGGACCGGGGTTGTAACCCTTCGTCTGAATAGAACTTGGAATTCTTACCATTTATCGGTAAAATAAATACAAGCATTCTGGTCATTCAATAATCTGGAACAGGATCAGGGCAAGACTAGACTGGTTAGACTCCGTCCAATCACTTCACGGCCATGCAAGAATTATGGCTTGATACTTTAACTAACTAGGGTTGTCACAAGCCTAATTACTAACAAGATGCAGTGAGACTATTCCACAGCCACAAGCCCTGCAGACCATCCAGGCTACCCGGGTTAAAAGATTAGAGTTGAATTCAGGTGGGTACATCGTCCAGAAAACGAATGTACCCTTAGGTAGCTTGAAGGGTGCAACACATGACAGTGTGCTGGAAATGTGCCCTACTCGACGGCAGGCTACAGATCCCAAGACGTGCCCAGGTAACGGGATTGCCTGTAGCTGAGAAATCTCTTCATGACTAATGTATTAATCTAGTTATTAGTCCTTAGTTCATTTCAATAGGTACTTCTGACCGTGGTACTCAGGAGTCCCATCCTGGACATGATGCAAGACAGGACTGGTTTATTTATACAAGCACAATCGCCCACGGTGTCCAGATTAATTATACAGGTCATGTCATGTCAGGTAGCCGTCGCAACAGCTATTCGAGATAATCATGTCAGGTTATTATGCCAAGTGTACTTGTCAGAAGTGCGCCACGACGGGCCACTATCAGGTCATGTTAGGTTATTATGTCAGGAGTGCACCACTACGGGTCACTATCAGGTCATGCTCAATTATCAATTCCAAACATATCAAGTAAATTCGCAATTATCAAGTTCAGGACAAAAGGCGTAAGGATATAAAATGGACGTAAAATATCTAACAAAATATCATATAGGGCTATAAAAGAGCCAAGCTTAAGGAAAATAAAACCAAATCTGACATGCTGACATAAGACCAAGTCAGCCAAAGGCCATACGCTCAGTGCAAGAGTCATACGCTCAGGTCAAGCTACGCTCGGGTCAGGCTACGCTCAGGTCAAGCTACGCTCGGGTCAGGCTACGCTCAGGTCAAGCTACGCTCAGGTCAGCGTACGCCAGTCATACGCTTCCAAAAGGCAGCGTATGTACTCAATATGACTCCTCGTCAAGCAAGCGAGCGTATGCGGGTCATACGCTCCCAAAAGGCAGCGTATGGGGTCGATACGACTCCTTGTCAAGCAAGCGAGCATATGCGAGTCATACGCTCCCAAAAGGCACCGTATGGGGTCGATACGACTCCTTGTCAAGCAAGCGAGCGTATGCGAGTCATACGCTCCCAAAAGGCAGCGTATGGGGTCCATACGACTCCTTGTCAAGCAAGCGAGCATATGCGAGTCATACGCTCCCAAAAGGCAGCGTATGGGGTCCATACGACTCCTTGTCAAGCAAGCGAGCGTATGCGAGTCATACGCTCCCAAAAGGCAGTGTATGGGGGTCGATACGCTGCACTAAAGAGCACGCGCAGCTCAGTGGCATAAGCTAAAAAGCTCGTGCACTGCTCACTGTCTTCTCCAATCAGCAGGAACTCCATGGTTGAACCCAAAGCTTCAAAAGTCCATAATTTGGTCAAAACAAGTCCAAATCCAACTTTGTAAAGTTCTATCTTGGGTGAAATTCAATTCTCTCCAACATAAGAACATCAAAACCCATAAAAATACCACCTAAATAGATCAAAACCATGTAAAACCGAAAATAGAAGAAACTTAGATCTAGAACAATGGAGACTCCAAATCACAAAATGTCAAGTTCTAATGTTGATCACCATGGCCTAATCTAGCTAATGGACAAATAAAAAGTGGTTCTCAAGTGGTGGCAAGGTGCACTTGCCTAGACCTCTCTCTCTCTCCCTCTCCTTGGTAGGTAGTAGGAAGTAATGGGGAAGAAAAGATGAGTAATGAAGAGAGAGAAAGAAGAAATGGCAATAAATATCAAAGGTGGTGGTAGGTAGGGGGTTTATCCATGGTTCATGATGAACCAAAATAATCCCAAACCGAACCAAGCCAACCCAAACCAAAAATAAACCAAGCCTAGGAAGGAAATTAAGCAAGGAAATCATGCAATACAAGAATAAATACGTACACGTATTCCAGAAATACGTAATACGAACCGCAGGCATTACAGCGTCTTCCCCTTCGGCTCCCAACACCTAAAGGAAAGCCGCAGGACTATTATCATCGCACTCGACGGAGGGTGGGCTATGTCACGCCGCCGGCAACTCCAGAGAGTTCGGAGACAGAAGAAATGGAACACTCCCATTCATCCGAAACATCAACCTGGGATTCCGATACCAGTATCGGCTCAGTCCTCAGGAAGGTGCTATCAGTCAATATGATATCTGCACAATCTCAAGAGGATGAAGGCGATGACCAAACGCCGGAACTCTTCGAAAAAGAGCCCTGGGCTCAACGCCTAGGAGCACAATAGGAGTCTCGCTTTGAACTGCGCGAACCCCCTACCGAAGACGAGGTCGAACAAGTTAACCTTGGGGATGGATCTCCTTTCAAACCCATCTTCATCAAGAGTCTGAAGGGAGAATACTGGGAGTCTTTGGTCCAATTGGCCAAGGAATATATCGACGTCTTCGCCTAGAGCTACGAAGATATGCCGGGACTTGATCCCCAGGTCGCAATGCACAGACTTAACATCTTTTCTGATGCTAAGCCTGTAAAGCAACAACAACGACGCTTTTGTTCGGACATCATGAACGCTATCGATCAGGAGGGGGATAAACTCCTGAGCAGCGGGTTCATCCGAAAAGAGCAACATCCGGATTGGGTGGCCAATGGCGTTCCTGTCACTAAAAAGAATGAAAAGATACAGGTCTGTATCGACTTCAGGGATCTCAATACCGCTTGTCCGAAGGACGAATTCTCGCTTCCAATCACTGACGTGATGATCGACAATACATGTAGCTTCGAACGCATGTCTTTTATGGACGGGTATTCGGGCTACAATCAGATCAAGATGTTCCCCGATGACGCAAAACACACGTCATTCAGGACTCCGAAGGGGTTTTTCTGCTACACGGTGATGCCCTTTGGCTTGAACGCTGGTGCTACATACCAACGAGCTATGAGTACCATCTTCCGTCAACATCTTCGCAAGACAGTTGAGTGCTACTTCGATGACATTGCAGTCAAGATCCGTCTCAAGGGTGATCACTTACAAGACCTGAAGACAGTCTTCGATCTCATGCGAGCGCATCAACTCAAGATGAACCCCGTTAAATCCTTTCTTGGGGTTTCTAGCAAAAAAATTTTGGGCTTCATTATCACGGCAAAAGGCATTCATGTCGATCCCGAGAAGACCAAAGCCATCCTTGACATGGACCCTCCGAAGAACCTTCGAGAACTTCGAGGCCTGTAGGGGCGTCTGGCATACATCCGAAGGTTTATAGCAAACCTTTTTGAAAAATGCCAACCCTTCACTCAGCTCATGAAGAAGGGAGTCTCCTATGTCTGGACAGGAGAATGCCAGAAAGCTTTCGATGATATCAAAGCCTACCTGACAAGCTCGCCAGTCCTGGGGGCACCCGTCGCTGGCAAACCCTTTCTCCTCTACGTCTGTGCCATGGATCATTCCCTCGGCACTTTGTTGGCTCAGAACAATGATACGGGCTACGAGCAAGCTATCTACCTCAGTAGGACACTGATCGGGGCCGAACACCGGTACAACCCCTTTGAAAAGGAGTGTTTGGCTTTGGTATTTGCCATCCAGAAGCCTCGCCATTATGTTTCGGGACAGACAATTCATGTCATCTCCCGAGTCAATCCACTCAGGGTTCTCATGACGAAGCTAGGATCATTGAATTCCCGACTAGCTACATGGGCAATTCTGTTGACGCCATATATATGGTCTTCGTCCCACAAAAAGCCGTCAAGGGTCAGCTCTAGCCGACTTTTTAGCTGCACACCCCATCCCCGAGTCCTCCAGACTCTATGAAGACATCCCGGATGAGGTCTGTAGCTCCCCTCCGCAGAAATATTTTTGAAATATTTATTTATTCATTTATTTGATTTAATGGTGATTTTTTAATTTTGTTTTTACAGATAATTATTTAGTTAATTATTACGGTAGATGACTTTAGCCATAGTTGAGTTTTGAAGTACCATACGACTAGGAATCATGGCACGGGTAGTGCAGCGGCGTGCCTTGACTAGTGTATTAGTTATGCCAAGGGAGACTCAGCCATAAGTGTGTCCTAACTAGGAAAACCAGGCCAAGTTGCAACTTAACCCCTATAGATTAATTAATTAGGTATTAATTAAGATTATGATTTTAGGAGACCCGGTTATACCATTTTAGCCTGGACTGGACCAGAACTGAGCTCAAGCCCATGTAGGCATCCAGTGTACACAAAGATTCCAAGTAGACATATTTTTAAGTAGATACAGTGCCGATTATGGGATATTGTAATTCGTTATTGTTATTATTATTATTATTATTATATTATTATTATTATTATATTATTATTATTATTATTATTATTATTATTGTTTTATTATCAATACTATTAAGTTTATTATTTAATATTATTTTATTATTATTGATTATTTAAAATATTGTATTACCTGTATAGAATTTGTGGTATAGTTATATACAAATATGTATAAACACCAGGTATAATATATATATATAATATATATATATATATATATAATTATAAAATATATATTATATATATATATATATATATATATATATATTATATAATATTTTATATAATATATATATATATAATATATATATAATATATAATAAATATATTTTATACAATATCTATATATATATATCTATATATATATATATAATATATATATATATATATATATATATATATATATATATATATATATATATCTATATATATATATAATACATATTGATTTGTAACGATATTTATAATTTATTAATATATATACATAGGTATATGTGTAAATATAAATATATATGTGTGTATATACGAATATAGGTTTATATGTGTATATAATATAGATATATATATGTGTATGCCAATATATAATATAATAAGTGTATATGTGTATATGTATATATAAATATACATATTTGTGTATATATGTGTGTATAAGATATATGCATAAGTTTTAAATTAAAAAGAATAAGAATAAAAAGGAAACAGCCCAACCACCCTCAATCACAGCCCAGCTAACACCCTCACAAACTGCAGCACAGCCCAGGCCCCGACTCTAAGCCCAAACCGACCAAACAGTGAACCCCCCCCCGATTCCGTTCGAAACAGAGCGTATATATGCTCGAGAGAGAACACGCAAACCCTAATCCGAACGCGCGCCCACACATCCAAGAGGCGCGCTCGAGTTTGGGCGACCCTCCCCCAAGCACGGTTGGGTTCGTATCGGAAAACCGGATCCTTAGACATGTAGTTTGATGACTTTAGAGACCATTGACTCTGGCACGATTTTCGGTGCAAAGTGGGTCCAACGGCAAATATTATTTTTGCTCGAATTTACCGTTTTGCCCCTGTATCCAGAATTGGACTTAAGGGCAAGCAATCCTAGCTAATTTGACTATTCTGAGAACGTTGGTAACGTTTATTTTAGCTTTCGAAGACAGTTGTGATGACTTGGACTTTCTGACTTGTTGATTGGCGATACATTGTTGGTTCTCTGTGCAACCCCCAGGCAAGTATACCTTGCCAACTTGTACAATACAATTTATATGCATGTTCATTATTTCGCTGCTGTTCTTTTCCTTACATTCATGATTGCTTTGTTCCATGTCTAGTACACTCATCATGTTATAGTTTTACTTTACATGTTTCTAGTTGCCTGCACATTCTTGTTCCTTCCTGTTAGATATTTCTATCTGTTACACTATGTTAGTTCATGTGTATTCCTTGATAGAGTCGTCTAGTCCTACACCACGATTCCCTCGACTTGATTATAACTTGACTTGACTTGACATGACTTGAGTAGGACTTGACTTTGACATTCTATAGATTGTGAGTACTTGCCTTGACTACGGTCTATAGTATTTTTATACTAGGATTGGCTACCGTCTTGATTTTGAGTACTTGCCTTGACTGCGATTGAGACACTATAGATTGTGAGTACTTGCCTTGACTGCAGTCTATAGCCTTGACCTATTAGCCATTTCTAGTATGGCATACCAGTGTCTTAGGATCCTTGTGTTTAGATCTTATGTCTTAGTTCACTTTGCCTCATTGGATATCCTTAATTGTTCCTTACTTCTTTATATTTGTACTGTTACATGTTGGCTTGTATATTATCTATCTTGCTAGTCCTCTGAGGACCTGATGATCTCTTCAGGATTAGCGATTGTATGGAGTTAGTTAGCAGAGCGGGATGGTAGAGGATTGCGATGCATGATACAGGTATTTGCTTGTGATATTTCTTTATTATCCTTTCGTGCTTATATTCAGTACCATGATATACTCTGCTTAGCTTTATAGACTCATATTATTCTTAGAGTCTAATCGGACATATATGCTAGTGGGCTGCAGACCACGACCCATACTTGTTCATTCTTGTTTTACATTATTCTTGTGGATTGAGATAAAGTTTAGATTAGACATGATACCCTGTTATGGATAGCTTATACGTACTCGAGTCGAGATGGAGTTCGCTCGATACGTAGCTGGCTTGCTCACGCTCTCGCGTCCCAAAAACCGGGTGCGGGTCGTGATAAGTTTTTTTGGTGGCCCATGCAGGCCAGAGCATATCGTACCGGTTATGTAACTGTACTGGTACGAGCCTGCGACAATGACTAAACCTTAGAAATCTCAATCCACTCTGCTTGAAAATTCTCCTAGAAATTCTCTACGTCCTTGAAAACTCCATATTTGCTCTCGATTATACTTCCTTGCTTCCTGTGCCATTGATTCTCGTCCCTTTTATTCGGGGTGACGATTGATCGTGCTGTCTAGGATTTACCAGAAATTCTTAAATTATAGTATAATATTGCATGATTATTGAGTATTGGTTGTTTATAGATATGAGGATTATAGAGCCATATGTCCTAGATAGCAGTTGGTAGTAAGTTAACGACTAGTTGGAAGATTATAAAGTCTAGTGACCTGTGTTTTGAGGAGTAGTGTGACCAAAGGTGGGTAGAAGTCCTCGAAATTTCGTAAATACCAAATGATTAGAAGAAGGCCATAAAATATTTTTGAGGAATTAAATTTAAGGAGATTAAGGTAATAGCTGGTTTCCTTTTGAATTTTAAGGAATAGTTATGAATTAGAATTTCGAGGACGAAAATATTTTTAAGGTGGGTAGATTTGTAGCTCCCCTTCCCGGAAATATTTTTGAAATATTTTTTATTTATTCATATTGATTTAATGGTGATTTTTTTAATTTGTTTTTATAAATAATTATTTAGCTAATTATTACGGTAGATGACTTTAGCCATAGTTGAGTTTTGAAGTACCAGACGACTAGGAAGCATGGCACGGGTAGTGAAGCGGCGTGCATTGCCTAGTGTATTAGTCATGCCAAGGGAGACTCAGCCATAAGTGTGTCCTAACTAGGAAAACCAGGCCAAGTTGCAACTTAACCCCTATAGATTAATTAATTATGTATTAATTAAGATTATGATTTTAGGAGACCCGGTTATACCATTTTAGCCCGGACTGGACCAGAATTGAGCTCAAGCCCATGTAGGCATCCAGTGTACACAAAGATTCCATGTAGACATATTTTTAAGTAGATGCAGTGCCGATTATGGGACATTGTAATTTATTGTTATTATTATTATTATTATTATATTTTATTATCAATACTATTGAGTTTATTATTTAATATTATTTTATTATTATTGATTATATTTAAAATATTGTATTACCTGTATAGAATTGTGGTATAGTTATATATACAAATATGTATAAACACCAGGATATAATATATATATATATATAATATATATATATATATATATATATAAAATATATATATATATATATATATATATATATATATATAAAATATATATATATATATATAATAGATTTTTCCCATGGTCTTCTCCCCCTTTCTCCGAGCGACAGTTCCTCTTCCTTTGGCCGGCCGGCCCCCTCCCCTTCCCCCCTCCTCCGCCTCTCCATGCGTACGCCCCGCCGTCCTTCTTCGGTCGCCTCCCCCGATGCCGCCCCCTGGCCCCCTGAGGTACTGGATTTGCTCCGTCAGCTCCTCCCCGCCGCCCTTCATCACCGCTCCCCTCCTTTTCCCCATCCTAGCTTCCCCTCTCCGCCTGATTGTCCTCCCTCCGCGCCGCCAGGCTCTTCCAGATTCGGAGCTGCAGAGTGGCCCCCTACCCTCCGCTGAGTTCGCTGGCAGATCCCCTGCCTTCCTCCGCCCCGGAGCTCGGCTCCGCCGGCTCCGGCACCGTCGGCCTCCTGTCGCAGCATCCTCCGTTCCCGCTCACTCTAGTTTTTCGAATCCCATCTTCCCCCCTCGGGAGGCGTGTACCCCAGCAAGCAGGCCTCGGGCCCTCCGCCTCTGGGCACCTCGGGTTCCCCCTCTCGGGCGCGCTCCCCGAGGAGTCCCTTCTTCATGCGCGGAGCCCTCTCCCTCTGTTACGCATGCCGAGCTCTCCTCTCTGTTGCGCAGCTCCAGGCGCTCGTGTCCTCCTTTTGGAGCAGCGGCTGTGGATTGCGCAGGCCCTCGGTGGCCATCTCTCCTTTGCGCAGCCCCCATCCCTACCCCTTCTGGCGCAATCCATTCCCCCTTCCCCGCCACTCCGTGTGCAATCCATTCCCACCCTTTGCGCTCCAGCGCTATCCTGCACCCCCCTTGGCGCCACCCTCCCACCCCCTCTTGCCTTCCTTCTCCCCCCTAACCTTCCCCCCCATTCCAACCTCCTTTGCGTACCCCCCCATTTCCCGTTGCGCTGACCTCCGCCACCTTCTGCTGTCTCCCTGGCCATCCAGGCTCCCTCCCTCTTCCAGGCATTTCCGCCCTCCCTACCTCGTCACCGGTCCCTCCACACCCCCCGTCTCCTTGTCCGCCTTAGCCCCCGCTTCCCCCCTCCGGCGGCGCCCACCGTCCCTGTGCCCCCAGTTCCTTCCCTGATCCCATCCTCTCCGGCATCCGCCCTCCTTCTGTGGCTTCCCAGGCCTCCTCCTCCCCTGGGGCGGTTGTCTCCCTCCCCCCTCGCCACGCCATGGAGGCAGGCCCCTACTCTCTCCCCCCCCCTCCCCGATTCCGGGCTTTCTCCTCCCCTGAGCGGCCCTCCGCTCTCCCGTCCCATCCCATCGGGCCCCGCTCCCTCCGGACCGTCCCCACCTTCCTATGCCGCCATGCTTCGTCCGGACCTCACCCCCTCGAAGGGCATTATCTTCCCAGACGTCCTGCTGTCGGACATTGATTATTCTCATGAGACCCCCACCCCCGTCATCCCATTCTCCGACAAGGAGATGACATCGCTGTCAGCGGCCTTTCCACACACTTTCATCCTTAAATTTTCCACCGGGTCCCAAACTTCCCAGGGTGCAGGAAGCGATCGCCAAATAGAATCTCTCGTCTGACTACCGAGTGGCCCCCTCGACCCTAGACACATTCTCCTATACCTATCCTCAGATCGCATCACAGGACAGTGTGGTCCAAGGGAACTTGCAAGATCGACACCCACCAGATGAAGATTATCAAGTGGTCTCCTGGTTTTAACACCAAAGAAGATTCAGCTATTATATAATATAATATGGTTTCCCTCCCCAACCTTCCTCTTATCTGCTTTGTCCCTGCCACGCTAAAGCGCATCGCCAACTCTTTCGGGACGTACGTGGCTTCGGCGCCCGAGACCAATAACCTCACCAAAGCCCACTACGCCAAAATCTGTGTTGAACTAGATCTCTCATCTGAACCACCCAATTTCATCACTATCGAGCTAGGCAACCACACCCACACCCAACAAATCCTCTACGACAACCACATATTGTTCTGCAACCACTGCCACCTTAGAGGACACCTACCTAAGCACTGCCACCCGCCTGCATCCGGAGCTTTAATAGAAGCCATCCAAAAAGACAGCGACCTTTCGGAGGGGAAGCTCCCTAAGTCGCCCATTCTTCCTCTTCCGAATTCTCACATTCGATTCGATTCCAGCAATGGAGAGCCAGCCTCCAGCGAACCTCCGAGCAGGGCCCTGATCCCTTTCATTCTCCAACACATAGAGATCTCCAACCAATTTGCAATTCTCGACTCAGAGGACCCGGAGTCCGGAAACCCTCAAGAAAGATCCGGCATCCCCGAGCCACCGTCCTCCTCCCCCATCTCCTCGCAAGTGGAGGACGCCACCGACTCAGGCAAAGCAGATTACCGACTACTCACCATCAGCCAGGAGGCCGACCCCCTAGCTCATCCCCCCTCCCACGAAACTCATCAATCCCCCTGCGCAATCCCAATCGAAGATGCACTAGCAATCCTCGGACCCGACCAAGTGAGGAGAGGTCTCCAAGTCTTTGCCGCAGGAGCCCCCCTCCAGCAACTGTTGATCGAGAGTGCGCACGACTCCCTAGCCATTCCCTCGGAGGATACGGCAGTCGACTCAGCTGGCAATCTGATAGCCCCCCCCCCTCCGGTCCGTACGAGCGCCACAACTATAATCCTCCCTCAACATCGAACGCAGACCCGGCCAACTCCCAACGGAGCAAACCAGGCACCGACAAAACCGTTACCATCTTAACCAGATCTGCCGCAAGGCGGAACAAAAACACCCCCACAATCTCTTAAATGTTTAACATCATATCTTGGAACGTTCGAGGTGTGGCAAATAAACCGATATTAAGAAGAATTTCCAGTCTTCGAAAAATTCACAAGATTGACATCTTCATCATCATTGAACCTAAAATCCCCTCCAAATGTCTTAAATCAACACAGTTGGCTCTGGGCCTCCCTACGGAAAATTCGAGGTCTGGCAGGCACGACATCTGGATTCTCGGGTCGAAGGAAGTTAAACTCGATATCATTCAGGACACCCATCAAGCTCTCTCCTGCTGGATCACTTACCCCACCCTTCCGGAGCGGGCTATCCTTTCAGCGGTCCACGGTAGCTGTGTCATCGCAGAACGAAAACACCTCTGGAACGACCTTCTCGACACCTATCTCCACAACACCAACACACCCTGGCTTTGTATAGGGGACTTCAATGCCATCACCTACAGAGAAGAGAAGATTAGAGGCCGTCCCACTCCACTACCAGCCATACAAGACTTCAACAACTTCATCTTCAATGCACACCTCACTCCCCTCCAGTTCAAAGGCCACGAATTTACATGATGTAACATGCAGGACGGAGACCGTCGTCAATACTCCCGTCTGGACAGAGCCCTCACCAACGCTAGCTGGCACGGTATGAGGATCAGCTCCACACTGTCCTACCTCAACTCCACAGAATCAGACCATGCCTCCATCCTGGTGAAATTAAAAACAAATCCCACCCATCCAAAAAGAACTTCCAATTCCTCGACTTTTGGATCGACCACCCGTATTTCTTGAGCTTAGTGGCAGAAGCGTGGAACAGTCAGGACTCCCCCAATCCTCTCACTTGGGTCTGCAACAAGCTCAAAGCCACCAGAAAAGCTCTTTTCAATTGGAGCAAACAAGCTTTTGGGGACATTTTCCAAGCGATTCGCGTCGCAGAGGACGATGTCACCCAAGCCGAAGATTTATTCTTTTCCGATCGATCCCCTACGGCAAGGAGAGCCTTGAATCTTACCAAGGCCATGCTCAAATTCAGGCTCAAAGTCGAGACCGAGTTCTGGAAGCAGAAAGCCAGACTGAAATGGGACAGCGACGGGGACAAAAACTCAAAATACATCCACGCCTGCGTCAACGGCAAAAGAAACAAACTTTCGATACACCATATCGCGGACGAGCAAGGCATCATCAGATCTGACCAAAAAGGGATCCAAGAGGCGGCCACAGAATTCTACACCAAATTATTCTCCAAGGAGACGGTCCACAAAGACACTTCATTCCTTGACCAAATCCCCACCATCTTTAACGACTCCGACAATGCGCTGCTGGAACGCCCTCTGTCCGAACAGGAAGTAAAAGACGCGGTATGGGCCTTGAACGCGCCTAGCGCACCCGGCCCAGATGGCTTTTCTGGCACCTTCTTTCGCACTTGCTGGGATATTATCAAGCAGGACATCACCGAAGAAGCTATAGCCTTTCTTGAAGGAGCCTCTTACCCCAAAGCCATCTCCAGCGCCAATCTCATCCTCATCCCGAAAAAAGATAACCCTAATTCCTTTCGTAATTTTCGACCCATCAGTCTTTACACATTCACCAACAAAATTATCTCCAAGATCATCATTATTAGAATGACAGAAACTCTCCCCAAAATTATCTCGGAGGAGCAAAGCGGATTCGTTCGCAGAAGGAACATCCAAGACAACATCATGCTAGCCCAAGAACTTATCACCTGCATAAAATTTCCAGCCAGAGAGGGCAACATCGCCATCAAAATTGACATGGAAAAAGCATACGACAGACTTGATTGGCAATTCATGATATAGGTCTTCAGAGCTTTCGGATTCTTCGAGAATTGGACCAACATCGTGTGAAGATCCATCAGCAACTCATGGTTATCCACAGTTATCAATGGCCAATCTGAGGGTTTTTTCAAATCTAGCCGAGGAGTCAGACAGGGCGACCCTCTTTCGTCCACGGTCTTCATCATTGTAGCCGACGCCCTGAGCAGAAACCTCAACAACATGGTCAACACCCCTAACTTCCAGCATTACCACACTGCCAGCGGATGCCCCACCATCACCCACCTGGCCTTTGCTGATAATTTACTCATCTTCTCATCCGAGGACCTCGGATCGATGGAGGTGGTTCACAACACCCTGGAGCGGTACTCCAGATGCTCAGGCCAGAAGATCAACCTTTCCAAGAGCGTCATCTATGCCCACCACAGCATCAAAATCGAGAACGCGACCAGACTCACCAACCTAACTTCCATAGCGGTGGCACATCCTCCTTTCAACTATCTCGGCTGTCCTCTGGTGTACGGGAAATCTAACGCCAGCATCTTCGAGAACTTGATCACCAAAATCAGAAACAAAATCGAAGGATGGCATAACGCCACCCTATCCCCAAGAGGTAAAATTATCCTCATCAAACATGTGCTCAACTCCGTCCCCATCCACACCCTAGCGGCCTGCTCTCCGACCAGGAAGGTTATCGTGTCGATTGAGAAGATCTTTTGTAACTTCATCTGGGGGCATAACAAGAGGCAAAACAAATACCACTGGGCCAGCTGGGATACTATGGCCACCCCGATCGAGAACGGCGGGCTTGGTTTCACCAAACTCGATCACATCGTCAAAGCTTTCTCGATGAAACTGTGGTAGAAATTACGCACAAGCCAAAACCTGTGGACCAAGTTTATGAAGGCCAGGTACTTCAAACACATCCACCAGCGATGGCCACAGCTAACAGCAGATCTTCTGTGGCTTGGCGTCGTATTTTACGAGGCCGAGATTTGGCAGAGCCCGTGATCAGACTCCAGCTGGGTTCTGGCGAGGCCAACCCCTTCCTGGAAAGGTAGATAGGTGTCAGCCTTATCCCGAACATTATCGATTCCCCCAGAAATAGTAAGATCAAAGACCTTTGGAACCCCACCAATAACGTTTGGAACTGGGACAGGATTCGAGATTGGTCAGGCAACGAAACAGTGGACAGCATTCGTCAGCACGGACTTATCATTGGGCCCGACGCAGACAAATTGAGGTGGTCGCCGGCAGCCTCGGGAGCCTTCTCCGTACGATCGGCGAGACTCACGATCCAAGAGAACGGGCCAGACCTATTCATCACGCGCTATTGGCACTCTTGTATCCCTAAGAAATGGTCCTTCCTCCTGTGGAGAGTCATGAGAAAGAAACTGCCAACCGACGACTCCCTTAACTTTATCGGTTTCAGCCTGGCATCCGCTTGTAATTGCTGCACTGAGCGCCAGACGGAAACTATTGACCACATCTTCCGGAAGGGAAGCCTCCCTGACAAAATATGGAGCACCCTCAATCACAACTACAACACCTCTCCAGGAGACGGGCGCTTTATCGATCTTCTGGCCCACTTGGGAGCCGCCTCCCACGGCCACCAGATCGTTGCAGCGGCCGCAACCTGGGCAATCTGGAAAATCGTAACAAAGCGAGATACGAGGGACACAAATACTCAGCCGATCAGCTAATCCGAGAAATTCACCGGCAATGTCGCAAAAGGAGTTCACTCTGCTCCCACAGATCTACGGCATTTGGGCAACCGTACATCCCTTAGTTTTGGCGGCTGCGACCGCCCTTCTCCCCTGTCTTTCCTTTTGTGGTATACTTTTTTCTTGTATACATGTCAGGCTTCAGCATTTTGAGCCATGATTTATAAAAAGAGGGGGTTTCTTTAAAAAAAAAAAAAAAAAATATATATATATATATATATATATATATATATATATATATATATATATATATATATATATATATATATATATATATATATATATATATATATATATATAATATGGATGAATTCAAATGGAAAAGGATTAGGGAATATTCTATTTGAATTTGTTTAAATAAGATTTGAAGGGCCTCTATTTGCAATTAACCTCCTTTACAAAAGAACTTTTTGCATAAAAGCCACCTTTCCACAAAATAACTTGTAATAATTACAGATATATATTATATATTACATATATATATATATATATATATATATATATATATATATATAGTATATATATATATATATATATATATATTATATATATATATATATATATATATATATATATAATAAATATAAAATATACAATATAAAAAAAATTAAAAAAATAAAAAAAATAAAAAAATAAAAAATAAAAATAAAAATAAAATAAAAATAAAAAACATGAAACATAAACCATAAAACATAAACATAAACATAAAACAGAAAATCGAAAATCGAAAATCGAAAATAAAAAATAAAAAAATAAAATTATATATATATATATATATATATATAATATATATATATATATATATATATATATATATATATATATATATATATATATATACATATATATTTTTTAAAGCCCCCCTTAAAAAAAAAATATGGGAGCGGGTCAAAAGCCCCCCTTAGAAAGCCCCCCAAAAACCTCCCTCACTCTAATTCGTAATATTAATGTTAATATTAATGTTAATATTAATGTTAATGTTAATATTAATTTTTTTAATTTTTTTTTATATTAATGTTAAAGTTAATGTTAATATTAATGTTAATGTTAATGTTAATGTTAATGTTAATGTTAATGTTAATGTTAATGTTAATGTTAATGTTAATGTTAATGTTAATGTTAATATTAATTTTAATGTTAAGTTTAATGTTAATTTTAGTATTTAATGTTAATATTAACATTAATATTAACATTAACATTAATATTAACATTAATATTAACATTAAATTACGGATTAGAGTGAGGGGGGGTTTTGGGGGGCTTTCTAAGGGGGGCGTTTGATCCGCTTCCTATATATATATATATATATATATATATATATATATATATATATTTATATATATATATATATATATATTTATATTTATATATATATAAATATAAATATAAAAATATATATATATATATATATATATATATATATATATATATATATAAATATATATATATATATATATATATATATATATATATATTATTGACTCAAGGTTTTACACCCAATGGCCCTAAGGCCGGTTATCTGTTCTGTAACTCTGTGACCTCTAAGGTCGGGTTATTTTACCACCCTATGGCCTCCAAGGCCGGGTGCATTTTCTCAGCCATGGTTTACCTGTGAGCTACGATATTTGTAGTCCTTCGTTATACAGTTCATGTGTAGTTAGTTATTCTCGTTCGTGTATTGACTGCATTATAGGTTATGATATAGTTAATTTTTCTTTCAATATATATATATATATATATATATATATATATATATATATATATATATATATATATATATATATATTAAAATATATATATATATATATATATATATATATATATATATATATATATATATATATATTTTAATATATATATAACTTATTACTCAAGGTTTTACACCTAATGGCCCTAAGGTTGGGTTATTTGACCACCCTGCGGCCTCCAAGGCCGGGTGCATGTTCTCAGCCATGGTTTACCTGTGAGCTACGATATTTGTAGTCCTTCATTATGCAGTTTATATGTAGTTAGTTGTTTTCGTTCGTGTTTTGACTGCAGTATAGGTTATGCTATAGTTTAATTTTTCTTTCTTTATCACTGTCTATTTAAATGCTGAGATATTTTGCTTGTATATTATGCGTCTTGTTACGTCCCTCTGAGGACCTGATGATCTCTTCAGGCATAGATGATCGACAGGGATCTCGAGGAGTACTACCCGGGCTAGACTCTTCCTTTGCGGACCATATAATTTTTTTAGACCGTGGATTTGTTATTCTTTATCTCATTTATTTTGTTTTATTCTTACTGTCACTTGGTAGTAGATTTGTCTCCACCGGGAAAATATTACATTCTCTATTTCAAGTAATATAATTGATTAGTTATTTCTTTTATTTGTTGTTGTGGATGAGATATAGATTTTTTTTGTAACCACAAAATTTTGTTATGAGCTGGAGTTCATATAATACAGTTTATGTGTGTATTTGTGGGTTTCATAAATTGGAGTAGCATGCGTACACATACAATGGGCATGTATACGTTCCTAGTCCTACGTATTTTGGGACTAAGGTGTGACATATTTTGTGGTGGCCCGTACAGGTCTAGAAATTATTGTTTGTACGTCACTGTATCAAGCAAACCTGCATAGGATTAGAAATTAGGATCTCTTCCACATGCTTTGTATTTTTCTTGACTTTGTTTCGAACTCTCACTTGACTACTTGATTTGTATCCAATTTGACATGTTATACCGTAATCCTTATTTGTTCATGCCAGTAAGACGAATATTCGTAGTTGACGTATCTCCTTCTTACTATCACATTAGGAAAGAGGGGGATTAGACACTAGAAGCCATAGGTGCATGTCGAGTTTTCGCGAATTGTACGAAGTCGTGGTGATACCCAGGACAGTCGTACTACTGCGATCCTATAACCGATAGCGGAATAGAACTTGAGGATACTTCCACAACTAGAATTATAGACTTATCTAAGACTTTTCAGCATGATTACTTTCGTGTTATATTATTTCTCGACATGATTGATTTTATGTTCTTTCCAACCTACGACTTGATTGAACTTTTCTCTATTGGTTCCTTGATTTGTTACGTCTTGCTTATCTTGCTAAAGAATTTTGGAGGAAAAAATCTCATGGATTTAGCTAAGGGCATGTTCGAGAATCTATATTATTTGGTAAAGCAGATATTCCCTGCAGCTATTCGATGTATTACGTGATCATGAGTCTTGCAGCCAAAGCTATAGCGGCATGGCAGAATTTAAGATAATACATTATAGAATCAGCATTTTTGCAGCCGAAAGCATACTGGAGAGGCAGGATCTCAGATAATATATTACATAATTAGGAGTTTTGCAGCCATAAGCATACTGGCAAGAAAGAAATTAGATAATGAGCACGGAGATATACGATTCTCGAGTTTTACCTAGACTACATCCTATGCATCCAGATTGGCATCGAATCATTCTTGAAAATATTTTGATTAATTTTCTGTATTGCTTGACCATAACCTTGATTGATATATTTGATCAACCCAGCCCTAGTACCAGCTAGAATGACTCAGAACAGGATTATTAGACATCCTATAGCACATCAGCACTGACATAGAGTATTTATCATGGATGTGAAAAATACCTTCCTAAGAGTAGGGATATAACTGGTTTTATCCTAGTTACACCATTATTGGTTCAGAGATGATTTGATATTAGAGCTACACCTTCACTAGCTTAGTTATCATGTTCAATATAATTGACTTATCATTGCCTAGAAATATTTGAAAATTTTAGTTAGCATTGGTATCGTGTGAGTAGTACCTTCAGCATTCCTAGTAACCATATAAAACATGGCATATACAGACTTGTTTAGAATAGAAGGTTTTGAATTAAATCTTTAGAAGTTTTATGATGCGCTAAATAGTTCGTTAACCCAGCTATGACCCTTCTATGCTATATGAAGAGTGAATCGACATATTCCTTTTGTTCGTGTACCATTGTATCATCCCTCGCCAAAACATAGGAGAGCGAGGATAACGTACACAACCGTTCTTCCCGCAGCTCAATAATTGTGATACGATCTTCGTACTTGATGTTTTCTTCCGTATTGCGTTTTGTTTCCATAGATCGTGCATTATTTTTAATTTTGGGGACAAAATTTTTTTAGGTTGGTAAATTTGTAACCCATATTTTGATTTTTTAATATTTATTTATTTTAAATATTTTGTATTACAAATTTTTTTTTTGGAATTTATATAAAGGAAAATATAGGTATTTTTGAATAATAAAAAGCTTTACCAAATTTTATTTTTATTAAGATTAGGATTTATGAAAATATGATTTTAAATTAGTCGATAATATTAAATATTATTTTAAATTATTATTGTGATCAATTATTGGATTGGGACTATATTGATTTAGTTTTAATTTTTATTTGATTTGATTTGTATTACTGGGATGATTTATCCGTTAGGATTCTTGATCGTTATCTTATAACCACATTTGAATTAAATCATAACTCCATTTAAACTCTCCGTTCCCAGAATACGTATTTTTATACATGTACTTTTATACATGTACTGCTTGAAGGTATTTATTGAATGCTTATCATACATTTATTCTGTAATTTTATGCTAATTAATTTTTTCGTACTTTATTGTTCTTCTTTTGCTTAAGCTCTTGGTTTATTTAGTTCATGTTGAACCAACTTGGTTTAGCTTGGTTCATCATGATCAGGGGTGGATGGCCTCGATCTTGTAGGAAGGAATAGGTGGTGGAGATTGACTTGGGCTTGATATTTATACCCCTTTACTTTTCTTCCTCTTTATTACACTCATTTACTTCTTCTTCATCCTCCATTACTCTCCCACCAACCTAGAGAGCTTAGGCAAGTACAACTTGCTTCATGATGGATCTCAAGTATTATTGTTTTATTCTCCTCCTTACTTGATTTCAAGTCTCTGCAGAACTTGGAGTTTTTGGTTTTCATGGGTGTATGTTTGTAGATCTAAGTTTATGTTACTTTTGATTTTCTTGTTTTTGACCTATCAAACTTTATTGTTTTCAAAATCTAGTTGTTCTATGTTGTCGAGAATTTTATTCTACCCTATTTTGACCAATGGAAGTCCAGATTTGGGCTTGGATTGTTTGGTTGGGAAGTCTGGGACCCCCAACTCCTCAGGTTCTTCTTCTCGAAAAAGTTGGAGAAGAAGAACAGTGTTGGCCGCATAGGAATTCCAGTCTTCATGCGGCTCCTCGTTGGCCGCATAGGCATTCCAGTCTTCATGCGGCTCCTCCTAAGCCGCATAGGCATTCCAGTCTTCATGCGGCTCCTCATTAGCCGTATAGGCATTCCAGTCTTCATGCGGCTACTCATTAGCCGCATAGGCATTCCAGTCTTCATGCGGCTCCTCATTAGCCGCATAGGCACTCCAGTCTTCATGCGGCTCCGCTTTGGCAGCCTTGTCGCATGGCTCTTGGCAGTCTTGCCGCATGGCCTTGTTCCCCCTTGCCGCATGGCTCTTGGCAGTCTTGTCGCATGGCCTTGTTCTCCCTTACCGTATGGCTCTTGGCAGTCTTGTCGCATAGCCTTGTTCTCCCTTGCCGTACGGCTCTCGGCAGTCTTGCCGCATAGACCCCGTTTCTCCCTAGCCGCATGGCGATCCTTGGCTGCATAGGCCATGGCCCTTGACTCCCGGGCCGTATGGGATACTGAGTTAACTCTGGCCGCATAGATGGGCATCCATCTACTGTCGCCTTTGGGCTGTTTCTTGTCCCGAATTGACATTGATTGTTACCTTGACTAATGATTGATCATGCATTCCTAGTTGGAACTAAGAGATTGGCTAGTCGTCTTATTGAATTGAATGAGACACATACATGTATGAACCATGAACCATTACGATCGACTAGCCGATCCGAACATTGGCATATGGGCACATGTTGACTTCCATTTTTTTGTAAAAGCAACATATGTATCTTACAGTCAAGGCATGATTATTCCATGGCTAGGTTTGATTGTTATAATATGCTATGTAAGACCTACAACCTAACCGCACGGGCATCATTGTAGAGTTGTGCATATCATACTCTATACGGAAGTACTCATTCTGAATGACCATGATCCACGGTATGAGATTTCAATCAACATAGGGACTATTAAGCTAAATTAAATAACGATTGTATGGAGAGAATAGATTCCCGAGTTCTTATATGGCAGCCATCTTAGGAAAATTAGTGCTCCGACATGCCGGCTGGTTCCTACAGATACTGCAAATCTGCCACACGGGCAGGGAGTGGTATCTGCTTATACTGTTACATATATTGATGATGGGCGTCCCGCTGGGACTCGTCTAATTCATGATTGGCACAATTGATTATTGGATAGACTAGTCTTGCTTGTACATAGTAAGAACTGAGGAATCTCTTATTACATGTTTCCAAGACAGCTTGGAACTTACAGTTAGCAAGCCGTAGTAATTGTATTGCCGTTTAAATTGATTTGTTTGTGTACTTTACCTACTCTGTTAACTACTGAGATGAGCTGAATATCAGGACATGACGGATCAATTTCTTTCTTGTTTGGTTGGGAAGTTGGCTTGAAGTGTCGTGATGTTGTGCGAACCCAGTAGCAAGCAGAGATCTAGTTATCATATTCTTAACTCTTATCACTGGTTCTATTCCTCATATCGTGCTTCCTTGCGGTAATTGCTATTAGAGGTCTAAACCTCTCTAGTTTTGCATGGCCAGATTTAGAGCCAGCTCCCGAGGACTCAGCTTACTTCTACCTCCAAGATGGTCAATACTAGAGGAATGATTGCAGGAGGACATGAGTGGATTCCTTGCTTCCCTGCTCATTTTACTACTTACTTTACTTATTGCCGTTTGGCACCAACATGTTAGTCGGGCTATCTTGCACTTACTTTTACATAATTGTAACTAAGTCAGATAGCAGCTGATAACAATTGTGCATACCTTGTTATATCATCTGGCTATGTTTTGTACAGCCATATCTCAAGAAAATTTTGACTGAGCGTTTGGGACGCCTTACTGCTTTATCTTACATGTTCTCTATTATTGCTTCTTGTTTGAATGATTGAGACAATAGATGTGAGTGGCCATAGTGAGACTTTCATGTAGTATGCACCTCCTCGTCGTTAGACAGCATTGATCGTATTATACGGTATTCTTCTACCCGTAATACGTAGCTGGCTGAGTCATTCTCCCGCTCTCCGGTATTCCGGTTCTGGGGCGTGACAAGGTTTTAGTGGTGGCCCATGCAGGTCTGATTTTAGACTTGTGGGGTATTTTAATTTATAGGATGTCTCAATCACACATGTTTCCCCCTTGATCTTATGATTCGTTATTCTCGACCTTAGCTTGACATTCCAGTATCCTTTGACTTCATTGATCTTTCATGTCCGATCGTTTGATTGTTCTCTTGTCCCTTTTCTTAGGGGCACTTCGTCCGTATATGTCAGAGCTGGATAGCAACAACAAGGGCGAAACGAACAACATGACCATGTTGGTCAGCAAAAAAGACTGGTACTACCTCAAGAGACTAACCAAAAAGAGGTGATAGTGGAACCAACAGCTGGACCGCAGTATCTGGAGGTTCCAACACTACCAACAGTTCCACCTACCCCTATGGCAGTAGACACACCAGCCCTTCTGGAGATCATAAGAGGGCTGATGGCTACTCAGCAACATCAGATGTTAGCCCAGCAATGTATCCACCCTCAGCAGCAAGAGCAGAATGTATTACTCAACCAAAGATTACAGACGGCTTTGGATAGAGGGGTGAGGATAGATTCAGGAGCATCAACCAGGTTTACAAGTACAACCCCTATCGTTTCGAGGGCACGAAAGATGCCATTTCAGCAGATGTATGGCTTAAGGAAATCGAGGCTATTTTGACAGCGGCTAAGGTTCCGACGGAAGAACGTGTGGATCTAGTGAAGCTGTTGCTTCAAGACCTCACACGTGATTGGTGGAAATCAGAAGAAGTGGGCATCAGACGTCCTTTTGCTTGGGACGATTTTACTGCGAGATTCAAGACGAAGTACTTTGGAGTTGTGGCACAGTTTGAGCTACAATAGAAGTTTATCAACCTCAAACAAGCTGGCAAGACAATGGATGCTTATGCAGCAGAGTTCTGCAGACTGAGTAGGTTCGCCCCGGAGATGGTAGCAACGGAGAGCTAGAGGGCTATAAGGTTTCAGCAAGGGTTTTATCTTGAACTCTTGTAATTGATAGAGGGGAACAACTATCAGACTTTCGATGAGGTATTAACGGCAACCCGAAGGCAAGAGATCACCATCCAGATGATCATATCTAGGACTGGAGGTCAGAAGAGATCTCACAATCAAATTAAAGGAGGAGGGGGAGCAGCGCCCCGAGTTACAGCAACCCCGAGCATTCGTATTCATGACGTGGCAATACGAGGGCTAGCACCACCAGCAAGGCAACAACAGCAACAGAGGAAGAACCAGCAACCCCCAACGGACTGTACTTATTATGGAAAGGTAGGGCATACTAGAGATGTGTGTCGGGCATTGAACGGACAGTGTTTGATATGTGGAAGTCCAGATCATCGGGTTTCCACCTGTCCCATGAGTTTGAGGTCAGGAGGACCAACGGTAGCAGTGAGATCGCTGGCACAACGTCCGTTGATGTCACAGACTCAGATGTTTCGGCAGCAGAGACCGCCGATACAGCAGCAACAACAAAGACCATCCCAGCATCACCAAGGCAGGGGCCAGCAGCAACACCAGGCTAGGCCGCAATATGGAAACCAACAAGGAGGCCGAAGGCAGGCATTCAATCTATCCTTGGAAGAAGCATTGGCATCGGAAGAAGTTGTGGCAGGTAACATTCTCGTCGTCTCATATCCTGTATTAGCATTGTTTGATTCGGGAGCATCACATTCATTTATATCTGCATAATTTACGACACAACTATGGATGGAATTTGAAGCATTGCCAGGGAGGTTGAATACACTCACTGGTAATGGGCTCGTAGGAGTTAGTAGAGTTATTCTAGCATATAGAGTTGTAGTGTGCGGACGCTCCTTACCCGCCAGGTTGATAGAATTTCCTATAAGAAATTTCGATGTTATCCTAGGCTTGGACTAGCTGAAAGACAGTTGTGCCACAATAGATTACCGTAGAGGGAGTGTATCTTTTAATATTCCAGGCATGGAGCGATTTACCTTAGTCAGATCAGTGGCAACTCAACAAGAAAAAAGAATAGTAGCGGCAATGGAAGAAGTTCAAGGTCCGAAGATAGTTGAAGAGTTTATTGACGTATTTCCCGAGGAATTTCTAGGTCTACCACCCATTAGAGATATTGAGTTCAGTATAGAATTAGCACCTGGAACTAAGCCGATATCGGATCGAGTTTACAGAATGTCGGATTCAGAATAGGCCAAGGTGTATCAGCACGTAGAGGAACTGAAGGCAAAGAAGTTTATTCGAGACAGCGAGTCGCCATGGGCAGCACCAGTGGTACTTATAGGGAAGAAGGATGGGTCATCAAGATTATGCATTGACTACAGAAATCTCAAAGCGGCAACAGTAAAGAACAAGTACCCACTACCAAGGATCGACGACTTATTTGATCAGTTGAGCAGAGCAAGAGTTTTCTCCAGGATAGATCTTCGATCGGAGTATCATCAAGTTAGAGTTCGAGAAGAAGATATTCCCAAGACAGCATTCAGGTCGAAGTACGGGCATTACGAATTCTTTGTAATGTCGTTTGGTTTGACCAATGCTCCAGCAATATTTATGGATTTGATGAACCGCACCTTTATGCCGTACTTAGATCGATTTGTCGTTGCGTCCCTCGACGACATTCTCGTATACTCAGCTAGTGAAGAAGAGCATAAAGATCACCTCAAGAAATTGTTACAGGTTCTGAGAGAGAACCAGTTGTACGCTAAGCTCAGCAAATGTGAGTTTTGGTCAGACCATATTTTATTTTTAGGGCACATGTAATGCCTGTGGTTCGTATTACGTATTTTAGAATACGTGTACGTATTTTATTTTGTATTGCATGATTCCTTGCTTAGCTTTTCTTCATGGCTTGGTTTATTCTTGGGTGGGTTCGGCTTGGCTTAGTTTTGCTTTGGTTCATCATGAACCAAGGGTGAACCCCTACCTACCACCACCATTAGTATTTATTACCCATTCTCTTTCTCTCTCCTCATTACTCTTCTTCTTAGCCATCATAACTTCTTCACCTACGAGAGAGAGAGAGGCCTAGGCAAGTGCAACTTACTTCATGGAGGAACTCTAATTTTATTGTTCCATTCTCTTCTTTACAGCATTCTAGCATACTTTAGTACTTGGCATTTTTACTTTCCATGGCCAGATTCTTGTAGATCTAAGTTTATATTATTTTTGGATTTCTTGGGTTTTTGATCTACTTAATCTGGTTATTTCTAAGTTTTGATGGTTCCATGTTGTAGAAAATTTCGTTCTGCCCCATTTTGACCTATGGAAGTTCAGATTTGGACTCTGGATGAAGGTTTCATAGAGCTTGGAAGCCTGGATTCATGGTGTTCTTCTTCTCGGAAATTTTGGAGAAGAAGAACAGTTCTCTGGCTGCATGGCAGTACTTGACCGCATGAACATTCATGCGGCAAGTCGCTCTCAGCCGCATGAGACCCTTGCACTCCTAGCCGCATGGACTTCTCCCCACTCAGTCGCATGTACTCCTCCCTTGCTTCTGCAGCCGCATGGGCGTCCGTCCCTTTTAGCTGCATGAATCCGAATTCCGCTAGCCGCATAAGGGCTGAACCCTTCTAACCGCATGAACTCGCTTCCTGTCAGCCGCATGTGCACCCATAACTCTTAGCCGCATATGCCACCGTCCTCCCTGACCGCATGGGACTCGGTCAGTTCAGCCGCATAGGGCTGAGACCCCTATTCTGCCGCATGCGCTCATCCATCCCGTCAGCCGTATGAAGTCCACTCTTCCGTTGGCCGCATGAGACCCAACTTCTTGGAACCGGATGTACCCCCTTGCCTTCCTAGCCGTGTGCCCATGTCCTTACCAAGTCGTGTGCACTCTCCTTATTAGTCCGTATGGGTTTTAGTGATCTTGAGCCGCAGGGCTCCTCTCTGTGCCTTGCCCTGCTATTTAATTATTATTATATTATTATTACTATTATTGTTAATTCATGTCTTGTGATCTCAGCATAACTTGGGTCTCCTGGTTGAATGCTTGCACTATGATGCCCTGCACATGTACCCTGAACACGATAGTAACCCGTAGTGGTGCACCCTTGACAAGTAAGCATGACATGACCTGATGGTGGTCCGTAGTGGCGTATTCCTGACAAGTAAACTTGACATGACAACCTGACATGATATATTGATAAGCTATTGCGACGGCTACTTGACATGACATGACCTGTATAAATAACCTAGACACCGTGGGCGATTGTGCTTATACAAATATCCAGTCCTGTCTTGCATCATGTCTAGGATGGAACTCCTGAGTACCACGGTCAGGAGTACCTGTTGAAATGGACTAAGGCTAATAACTAGATTAATACATTAGTCATAAAGAGATCTCCCAGCTACAGGCAATCCCGTTACCTGGGCGTGTTTGGGATCTGTAGCCTATCGTCGATTAGGGCACATTTCCAGCACACTGTCATGTGTTGCACCCTTCAAGATACCTAAGGGTACATGCATTTCCTGGACGATGTACCCACCTGAATTCAACCCCTAATTTTCGACCTGGGTAACCTGGATGGTCTGCAGGGCTTGTGGCTGTAGAATAATCTCACTGCATCTTGCTAGTAACTAGGCCTGTGATAACCCTAGCTAGTTAAAGTATCAAGCCGTACTTATTGCTTGGCCGTGATTGTTGGATGGAGAATAATCAGTCTAGTCTCGCCTTGATCCTGTATAAGATTATTACATGTTCTGATTTTCTTATATTTATCTTGCTGATAAATGGAAGAAACCAAGTTCGGTTCAGACGAAGGGTTACAATCCCGGTCCTTGTTTGGTTTAAGGATTGTAACCTAGTTATCTGAATGATTCCATGGTTATCTTACCGTATATCCTCATGATGTTATATTTTTCCAGTTTTACTATATATTATTCTGTGCTAATTACTGGTTTTAGTTCCTAAGTGAAGCTTCCTTTGTGGCACTTGCTCTTTCTGGGATCTGACCCAGCTGATTTTGTATGGCCAGATTTCAGAGCAGCTCCAGAGGATCTACCGACCTTCCAGCCCGATGGTGACCACTAGGCGTAACCAGGGCATCGAGTAGATTTATTTTTGATCTCCCACTTTATTGTAAAAATATTCTTTTGAGGCGTTTAGCCAACGAGCACCTGTTTAGCTCGATTGCATTTTACTTACTGTCTGTCTACGGGCTGTAACATGATTGACAGATCCTAAGGTTGATCATGTATGACTAAACTCTTGCTAGTCCTAACATTTTGTAACGACTAGCTTCATGATCAGCTGAATATGTAATATTTAGGACGCCTTATTATTGTATATTTAATGATCATACATCTTGTGACTTTACTTACTTGTTTGTGATTGAGACACTTGGCTTGTTCATGACCATAGGAGACTGTTGGCTTGTAGTAAACACTCATATATCTAGACAGCCGTGACCGTATAGCGAGATGGATTCAATTTCATATACGTAGCTGGCTATGTCTGCCCCCGCTCTCCAGTATTCTGGTTCTGGGGCGTGACATGGTTTAAATGGTGGCCCATGCAGATCTTGTAAATCAAGATATGTGAGGGTTTACCGAATAGATGTCTCAATCAGTATTCGACTTTGATCCCTGCTCATATCTTCTGAATTTCTGGATTCTTGTCCTGATCATATGCTTGTATCGTTGATCTATCCTGGTCCTTCCTTATTGTTCCCCATGTCGTCTTCTTCAGCGGCATCGTTCCTGGACCTGCCGATCAGCAAGGCGGAGCACTACCCATGGATCAGCAGAAACCAGGGGATCAAGCCTAACATTCCGGAGTAGCCTCCAAAGTCGTGCCTTCTGGCGGAGAGCCACCAGTCCAGCCAGTTTAGCCTGTCGAGCCTGATGATGGCACTTTGGTAGGTCTCGTCAGGACCTTGATAGCTTCCCAAGATCGTCGAGGGGACGCCTTGCACCAGGCAGTGACAGATGCTCTGACCAGAGGAGGTTATTAGGGTAACAGCACGGCCAACAGCTTTAAGCGCTTGAACCCTCCATTCTTCGACGGTAGTGAAGATGCTATCGTCGAAGATGCATGGCTTCAGGACATCGAGGTGATTCTAGAAGCAGTCAGGACCCCAGAGAACGAAAAGGTAGCCGTGGTGCGCTTACAGTTATTAGATCTTGTCCGCAGCTGGGGGACGGCTCAGGCCGTTGGATTAGCAGCACCCGTTGCTTGGACGGTGTTCAGAGAGAGATTCCAGACCAAGTATTTGATGCTGTAGCTCGGTACGATCTACAGACGAGTTTCACCAATCTGAAGCAGATGGGCAGAACGGTCGACGGATATACGGTCGAGTTTTCGAGGCTCAGTCGGTTTGCTCCCACCTTGGTGGCAACCGAGTATGATAGAGCCCAGCGGTTTCAGCAAGGGCTTCACCTGGAGATTTTGTTGGCAGTTGAGCACTTTGAGCATCAGACTTTTGATGCAGTCTTGAGAGCAGCTAGGAGTCACGAGTATACCTCCCAGAGGATTGTGGATAGGGCCGGAGGTCGAAAGAGATCCCACGGCCAGATGAATCAGTCTTCATCCCCAGTCCCGGCAGCCAGGGCTTTTACTATTGGAGCTCCGAGGCGAGCGGCCTCAGTGATGTCGGTTCAGCATTCAGCCCCGACATACCCTCAGCAGCAGCAGCAAAGAAGCAGAAGCAGTCTTCCGCAGTGGGATGTTCTCATTGTGGGAAGCCAGGCTATGTAGTGGCAGAGTCACAGGACACAGGAATTGTGTCTGGCTTGTGGAGCAGCAGACCATAGGGTTGGATCCTGCTCCGAATAGGGGTGGGTCATCATCGTCCAACCTTTCTAGCTCTTCGATGAGAGGACCAGCTCCGGTCCAGCAGCAGCAGTATCCATTGCCGAGGCCCTTGCCGTCTCAGTCCCAGGTATTCCAGCAAAACACCCCCAGCAACATGCTCAAGCCCAAGCCTTGAGTCAGAATAGGCAGCAAGGATTTCAGCAGAGGGGACCAGCACCCCGAGGGCATGGTCAGGCTATGGTGATGACCGCAGAGGAAGGATTGGCACCAGGAGAGGTAGTGGCAGGTACTATTCTCGTCAACTCCTTTCCAGCTTCAGCTTTATTCGATTCTGGTGCTTCGTATTCTTTTATGTCTGCACGATTCGCGACACGGATAGGATTGGAGCCCGAGACATTATCAGTAAGGCTCAATATACTTACTGGTAACGGACTTGTGGGAGTCGATAGGGTGTTTTCCTCGTGTCGGATCGCAGTTAGCGGTAAGGAATTTTCTGCTAGATTGATAGAGTTCCCGATGGCCGATTATGATGTGGTCTTAGGGATGGATTGGTTGAGGAACCAGTATGCTAGAATAGACTGCCATATTGGTAGGTTGTTTTTAGCATTCCAGGCGAGCCAGAGTTTTCCTTTTCCCGAGGCGCAGTTGAGCCTTCTCCTCCAGTGTTGCGGATGGCAGTAGCAGCAGTGCAGTTGCCTCAGATAGTCGAAGAGTTTCCAGATGTTTTCCCGAAGATCTTCCAGGTATGCCGCCAGAACGGGAGATCGAGTTCACTATAGACTTGATTCCTGGGACAGTCCCAGTATCCAGAAGAGTCTACAGATGGCGCCGTCAGAATTGGAGATCTTGTACAAGATGATTGAAGAACTTCGAACCAAGGGATTCATTCGCGCTAGTAGATCGCCTTGGGGAGC
This sequence comes from Iris pallida, assembly GCA_029216955.1. NCBI lineage: Eukaryota > Viridiplantae > Streptophyta > Magnoliopsida > Asparagales > Iridaceae > Iris > Iris pallida. The sequence continues at coordinate 4,429 of JANAVB010008574.1, read as the reverse complement.
CCCAATGCTTCTTGTAAAAAAGAAGGATGGTACGTCCAGGTTATGTGTTGATTATCATACCTTGAACTCAGTGACAATCAAGAACAGATACCCTCTTCCGAGGATAGATGACTTGTTTGATCAGCTCAAAGGGGCAGCAGTATTCTCGAAGATCGACTTACGCTCAGAATATCATCAGATCAGAGTCAGAGAGCAGGACATCCCGAAGACAGCTTTCAGGTCTAGGTATGGGCATTGGGAGTTCCTAGTGATGCCATTTGGAGCGACCAATGCGCCGGCTGTATTCATGGATCTCATAAATCTTATTTTCATACCTTATTTGGATCAGTTCGTGATTGTGTTTCTGGACGACATCCTGGTCTATAGCAGGAGTGAGGCGGAGCATGAGCAGCATCTCCGTGTGGTTCTTCAGATTCTCAGGAAGCACCAGTTGTATGCCAAGTTCAGTAAATACGAGTTCTGGCTCGATCGTATTTCGTACTTGGATCACATCATCACTCGAGGAGGAGTAGAAGTGGATCCCCAAAAGATTGTGGCCATCGAGTCATGGCCGGTGCCCAGCACAGTTGTAGAAGTCGTAGTTTTCTTGGCTTGGCCGACTACTACCGGCGATTTGTTTCAGACTTTGCTCAGATCTCGGCGCCATTGACCCAGTTGACCCGCAAGGATGTGCAGTTTGCTTGGACAGCAGAATGTCAGGATTCTTTTAAGAAGTTGAAGCGAGGCTTGATGACGGCTCCCATTCTCACGCTTCCAGATGGAACTGGAGGATTCTCAGTATATTGTGATGCTTCAGGCAGAGGTCTAGGATGTGTTCTGATGCAGCATAGAAAGGTAATAGCTTATGCGTCACGGCAACTTCGTGATCATGAGAGGAATTACCCAACCCATGACTTGGAGCTGGCAGCAGTAGTGTTTGCACTTAAGTTGTGGAGGCACTACTTGTACGGAGATAGGGTGGAGATTTTCACCGACCATAAGAGCCTGAAATATGTTTTCACCCAGAAGGATCTTAACATGCGTCAGAGGAGGTGGCTGGAGCTTCTTGTGGATTATGACGTCAACTTGCAGTATCATCCCGGAAAGGCCAACGTTGTTGCAGATGCATTGAGCCGGAGAGCCGGAGTTTATTTCCTAACAACGTAACCAGAGCTGTTAGCAGATCTTCAGAAGATGGGTATTGAAGTTGTTTTTTCTTCCAGTGTAGCATTGATGGCCAGTATGCAAGTTTAGTCCACCATAGTCGAGAGGATCCGGATGGCACAATCAGCAAATTCCAATCTTCAGTGACTCAGGGCAGAGTGTGAGGCAGGACGAAGACCAGAGTAGTGTATTCATGAAGACGGTACACTTAGGCATGGTAAGCGTCTTTATATATCCAGTGGTGATATCAGACAGGAAATCATGTCAGAGGCTCACAGTTCTCAGTATTCTATTCATCCGGGCGGTACGAAGATGTACCGTGATATCCGTCAGTACTTTTGGTAGATGTGATGCATGAAGAGGGAGATAGCCCGTTTATCTCTCGTTGTTTAGTCTGCCAACAAGTTAAGGCTGAACATCAGAGGCCCGCTGGACTTCTTCAGCCCTTGTCGATTCCAGAATGGAAATGGGAACATGTGACCATGGATTTTGTGACTGGATTACCTAGGTCCCCAGCTGGTCGAGATGCTATTTGGGTTATAGTTGACAGGCTCACAAAGGTAGCTCACTTTCTTCTATTCAGAGTTGGTCAGTCGACAGCTCAGTTAGCAAAGATGTACCTCAGGCAGATTGTCAGGTTGCACAGAGTGCCAGTCAGTATCACCTCGAACCGAGATTCAAGATTCATATCGCACTTTTGGCGTAGCCTACAGGAGAGTTTGGGAACTCGTCTCCAGTTCAGTTCAGCATATCATCTGCAGACAGATGGTCAGTCGGAGCGTACAATCCAGACTCTTGAAGATATGTTGCGGTCCTGTACACTTGACTTCGGTGGTTCGTGGAAAGATCACCTGCACCGGGTGGAATTCTCGTACAACAACAGCTTCCAGGCTAGTATCCAGATGGCACCGTTCGAGGCACTGTATGGTAGGAAGTGCCGATCCCCGTTAGCCTGGGATGATGTTGGAGAGAGGCAGATGCTTGGTCCAGAAATGATTGCCCAGACAGTTGAAGTGGTCAGAAGAGTCCGGGATCATCTTCGAGTTGTCCAAGATCGCCAGCGCCATTGGGCCGATTCTTATCGGCGCCCTCTCGAGTTTTCTGTCGGTGACCATGTATTCCTGAGGATTTTGCCTAACCGTAGCGTCATTCGTTTCGGCGTACGGGGAAAGCTTAGTCCTAGGTATATAGGGCCGTTCGATATTCTGGAGCGAGTAGAAGTGTCCTATCGTCTCGCTCTTCCGCCGTCGCTAAGCGAGGTACATGACATGTTCTATGTATCCTAATTACGACGGTATATCCCGGACCCGAGCCACATCCTGGATCATTCGGAATTGGTTGTTGGTACAAACCTTTCGTATGAGGAGAGGTCCGTGTCTATATTGGACCGAAGAGAGAAGATACTCAAGAACAAGACTATCAAGTTAGTCCGAGTTGCTTGGGGTCATCACTTCCTGGGTGAGTCAACGTGGGAGCGTGAGGATGATATCCGATCGCGATATCCCGACTTGTTTGACTCATGAGGTGTAATGTTCCTTATGCCTCATGCCTTCGATTCCTTGCTTGAATGAGTGATTGATTGCCTAGTTATAGCTTGCATGTGATTAAAATAGCTTGTCCTCGTCTCTCTAGCCTCTTAACTAAATTCGAGGATGGAATTTTTTAAGGTGGGTAGAGTTGTAATGCTGTGGTTCGTATTACGTATTTTGGAATACGTGTACGTATTTTATTTTGTATTGCATGATTTCTTGCTTAGCTTTTCTTATGGCTTGGTTTATTCTTGGGTGGGTTCGGCTTGGCTTAGTTTTGCTTTGGTTCATCATGAACCAAGGGTGAACCGCTACCTACCACCACCATTAGTATTTGTAGGATGTGGAAAATTATGACACGCTGTCATTTTAATCCATACGCTCAAGGCCATACGCTTATCAAAAGCCATACGCTTAGTGGATATTTTATTATTTCTTCTTAAAGTGGCAGCACAGCATATATTAAATGAAGAATGAATCTGACGTCTCGTCTTTCGTGTAAAGATAGTTGTCATAAAAGAGCAACCGTCGTATAGGATTTCGAAGAGTTGGTTTTGTCTTTTACGAGGACAGCTCAGCAGATCATTGATGCAAAGTTATTATTACTGACAGTCTGTCAGCCATCATATCCGCAGTCACGACGCTCGAGAAGATTTTGTCAGTTATTGGAAGATATGGCGTATCAAAGAAGATTGATGATGGCCACGTGTCTACTTATTCAAACATGCCACGTGTCTACTTATTTCTTATACTAAGTGAGCGTATGGATCTCATACGACTTCTTCAAACTAAGTGAGCGTATGGATCTCATACGACTCCTTCTCAACCAAGTGAGCGTATGGATTCCATACGATTCCTTATCAAGTGAGCGTATAGTTTCCATACGACTCCCTGTCAATAATGTGAGCGTATCAGCTTTATATGGTTCTACGCTGTCCAAGTCAGCGTATGCAAGACATGTGCCTTCAAAAGCTAGCGTATGACTCTTCTTCTAAGGCAGCGTATCACAGCAGTTGTGTCCAGAATGATTTTCAACGTGCAGTTAACACACGTTCTCACGTGTCCTGCACTCAGTTATCCACTTCTTCAGAAGTTATGCAACGTGGCATTTATGCCATCAATCTCTCCTGAATATGCTCCACTACTTTCAACCGCACGCTAATGTGTCTCCATCAGAATTTGCCACGCGTCCCTGCAGTTATGCACACGTCAAGTAACTACCTGAGCGTATGCTTAAGGACAGTTATCCTGAACTCTATAAAAAAGAGTTTCTTCATTTCAGACACTACAGTCAATTTCAGAGAGAACAGAGAGATTGCCCAGTTGCTGTCCAAGTTCTTCAAAGTTCGAGTCTTCTTCATCGCATCGTCCAAGGGATAAAGTAATCGTCTTCTAGATTAGATTCCTACAGTTGTAATTTTCTCAGATATAAAATAAATAAAGTGAATTTATTTATGGAAAACAAATTGGCGACTCTGCTGGGGAAAGCTGTCTCCTCCAACGAGATAGCAACAACTCAATGCGATACTTCGTCGATCGGCTTGACGAAGAAGACGATGGTTGTACAATTCGACCAATGGCTTATGAAGAAATGCTCAAGGCGAAGGAGGGCCGCACTGCTTCCTCCGCTCTTCTTGCTGCCAAGAAGAAGGGACGCTCCGTCTTGTTGGCACATTTTATTTTGATTAATTAACAGCATCTTCGCAGTTTAGTCTTCTGTTCTTCAGAGTCACCTTTCGGAAGATCTACAAGGAGTT
>JANAVB010008573.1:0-40000 GCA_029216955.1 Iris pallida | reverse complement strand
AGTTATTTTCCATGGAAAATAATATTTTCTATGGTTTGGACAAGTTTTATTTTACACCATTTTAGAAGAAAATATGGAAATGATAGTTGTTTGGAAAATAATTCATGAAAAATATAAGCTATCAAACACTACAATTGGTAGAAAATTTGTGATGGAAATATTTTTCATGAAAAAAAGGCCAATCAAACACAGCTTTAGCAAAAAGCCAAATAACTTAAAACCCTAAAAATCAATTCAAAAAGTTTCCTAATAAGGACTATAACCCAAAATTCAAATCTAACTAGATAATTAGGTTTCTAATATCTAATCATGGTTAGCTAAGGTTAAACTAACTATCAACACAAAACACCAATTAAATATTATAAAATAATCCAAAAATTCAAAAAAAATCACAAAATTACCAAAATACCCTTATTCTAGAAAAGTGGTAGTTACAAATCTATCTTCCTTAAAATAATTTCGTCCTCGAAATTAAAGATTGGTAGCGGTAATAAAACAAGATAGAAGGTTTAGGCGATATCTTAGGCACGATCAAGGAATGACGAGTTTTGCACGATAGGATCAAACATTTCAAAATTATTCAGGCACGACGAGTGATTTTGGCATGATAGAATCGTGATATGAACAAAATTATATATGCACGATTTAGAGGCAAGGTAAAATGTATAGTTATGGTCGTTAAAATCACGATCAAGGGATTCAAAGTCGTCTTAGTCATGCTAGGTCATCTAGGCACGACTAATCACAAGGAATTCAGATATGATTTAAAAATAAAATCATGGTTGGAAAGAGTTTAGGCATGAGTGTTCAAAATCAAAAGATGAATAAATCGAAAGTTAAAGCACAGGTGAAATAACATTGAAATGTAAAAAAATTGGTCTCGACACGATCTAAGTTGATCAATTCCTGGTAAATCAGAATTTGGGCAAGATGCATAACAAGGTGATCGAAATCTGAGCATGGGCATCCAAGGATAGAAATTCAGATCATAATTGAATTTAATTCAATTATGTACGACCTAGGATATTGGTATGTTAAGAAAGATGACCAAAGTCGATTGGTCGCGATCAAGAAAGTTAGGGTTGAACGATATTGATAACTTAAAGGACGATTCAAGGATATAAATAAGTCAATTTTCCTCTTTTTGATAGGGAAAGCAAAGACAAGGTTTCATAGGAAAGTCAAGTTAATCATCTCTCTCTGATACTATCAAGTTTATCTGATCATCATTTGCCAATCATATCTTTATCTCACAAGTCCCAATAGGAAAATCAACCTTTATATGACTACCACCAAAATTATACCTTCCGTCATGAAGATTGGACCTTGTCATGGTCACCATAGGCTTAATTTCCTAGATTCCAAAACATTACTCAAGAAGCATACCCTTCTTATTAGGAATCAACACTAACCACTTAATCATCATAAATCCAAATTCTTCCACCTTGTCCTAAATTGGATCCGAAACCTTAAATCAGTTTTATGAAATCCTGGAACTTGTTCAAATTACTCTCCTTGTATTATTCAAATCTAAAACTGCTAGGCCTTAGAAAACTTATTCTCTATTATAAAATCAACCCTCATATTTCCTTCAACGTATACCTTCAAATATTATTCTTCTTAAATTTAAAATTTTCACAAAATCTTTAAATTTTTTTAACTCAAAATTCTTGTGTTCTCTTTGTTCCTAGCCATTTTCTTACAATATCTTCTTCAATTTTGGTATCATAATCTCATACAGTTAAAATCTCTCTCCATTACTAAATCCCTAAATTTAATATCATAGACTTAAAGTGAAACGTCTCAAGAATCAATAACCAAAAATTATCAAAGTTCTCAAAACTAAGTTGACATCGAATATCCTCATCAGTTAGGAAATACATCTATGAATTATTTATATCCAAAATATTTCTCTATGTGTGATCATTCCTAATTTATAATATTGATCTCTTGATTTCATTCCCAATCTTTACCACATCTCTATCTTAAAATTCTATATCAAGGTCCATTATATTATATTCCTACCTAGATTATCATAAGGTAACAAATTACGTCCTTATCGAGCTAGATGATTTACATTACTTTCTCGACCATTCCAAGGTAAAAAGATATGAAGATTCGAAGGTTTCAAAGTATAGATGACAGAATTAGATACGAGATAGGTGATTGATGTAATTAGGACAGAGTTAATTTTAAGACGAAGAATGATGGTAATACAAGAAAATAATGGCAAAGAAAGAAATAATGATAAAATATGTTCTTGCTCATTTGTTTAAAAGAAATGAACCAATTAAAATATAATCTGATACCGTACACGTCTTCCTGAAATCATGTTGTCAGAATTTTGCCACGCTAGTAAGCATAGCTGCAATAAACGATAGAGTCCATAACTAAGGTATACACCCTGTAATCATGTTATCTAGAATTCTTACCACGCCATCCGGTATGGCTGCAAAAAAATCTAGATTCTATAACTAGGATAAGTATATCTAAATCAGGCTCTATGTCCTTGTCATGCTAGCCAGTATGACTACGATAAATTCTAAACTCCATAAATAAAGTAGACATTTACCTTTCTCACTGTCCTTATCAAGTATGTTCAGGTTATATCTTAATTCCAAAAAAAAATTTAAACACAAACTCAAAGTCAACAACTAACATCAAGATTCAAAATTCAAGTATGTTATCAGGTTATACCTTAATTCCAAAAAAAATTAAACACAAACTCAAAGTCAACAACTAACATCAAGACTCAAAATTCAACAATGAATCCATCAAAATCAAATTCAATAACAAGGAGTAAGGGTTAATCAAAACAAGGAATAAAGATTTCAAATCGAAGTTAAAATGAGATTCTCAAGGGTTTGTCCCAGGAATCTCTTAAGGAATTCTAACAGTGATTGAGTATCCTCTCATTCTAACACCATACTTCCTATACTCTATAGTAGGCTCGTAGGAGTACAAATAAGTCATTGTACTACCATGATATCGCACTAATACGAATTTCGACCTGTATGGGCCACCACTAAAAATGTGTCACGACTCACATCCAGTGTAGGGGCACAAAAAGTGGATACGTCCAATCTACACCATAGTGTCGGCGGTAGAACACTGTTCTAGGTCGCAATCACAACTAATACTATATGATATAAACTCCAACGAAGGACAATCTCAGAGAGATACAATATCAATCACAAAACTAGAGGTAGATAATTAAGACGATGAAATAGATAACAACCGCAAGAGGGATACAACCAAAAATGAATAAGTCAAGTGTTTAACAAACACAAAATCTCAATATCTAAAATGAAATACATCTCCAAGACAAACAAGAAATAAGATTAAAAAAACTCTAGATATCTACTCCAAGATCTATTAGTGCCCTCTAGGCTAGTTGTGATCCTCCAAGTTACTTGTAAAATTTTATCAACTGGTCCAATCAAGATAGGAACGAATACATATCTCTCACACAGTTCATATCATGACAGGAAATGTAAAGCAAGTTATAGAATAAATTATATAAAATGCTGTAAAAAACATGAAGAGCAAAAGAGATATCTAGTAAACTAGAAATATAAATATGGAAAATTAAGCACTGTAAGTGACTAAGTGATTTAGAGCACAAGATATTTATGTGAACGGCTTGAATTTGCACATGATTACACTACAGAGTTTGCACATGATTACCTACTTTGGAATTTGTCACTCTCGTTTCCCGTTATACGTGTTTCGTATGCGTATACGAGATTTCTAGCATTTATCAGGTGGACCGTAGTTAGACTTATTTTGCTTAGCCTAGTCTTGGTTTAATCTGGACTTGGTTTATTTGATTGGTTTGGTTCAATTTGACTTGGTTTGGCTTGGCTTGGTTTTGTTTGAGATGGAGAGGGTTGATATATAACCCGACTCCTTCTCTCTCTCCTTATTCATTTCTACATTTACTTCTTCATCTTCTTCATTTACTCCTCCCACCTACCAAGTCTTAGGCAAGTGCAACTTGCTTCATGATGGATCTTCCATTTTATTATTCTATCTTCTTCTCTACATGATTCTAAGCATCTTTAGGACTTTGAGTTTTCGGTTTTAGACGGATGGATTTTTGTAGATCTAAGTTTGTAGTTTTTTTTGGTTTTCTTGGGTTTTGATCTACCAAATTTCATTATTTTCAAGTTTTGATTATTTTATGTTGTAGAGAATTCGATTTTACTCAAAATAGACCTTTAAAAAGTTAGATTTCGACTTATTTCGAGGAAGTTATGGCCAAAATAAGATTTTTGTCATTTCTTAGTTTATCTGTCCTGAATCTGACAGGAACGATGAATAGGCCGCATAGTACCGCATGAGGATACATAGTGCCGCAGAAGGCTGCATAGTGCCGCAGAAGGCTGCATAGTACCGCAGAATGTCGCATAGTGCCTATTTTAGCTATTTTGGCTATTTTATGTCCTATTTGGCTGAATTGTGGCCATAATTTCTCCTAACTCCCAACATAAAAGTTGTAGATCTTTTTTTTGGCTTCAAGAATATGTTACTAGCTATTTTTATGCAAGTTTCTCTCATTCATGATAATATAAGGATATGATACGATAGTGGCCCGTTAAGGTGTACTCTTAGCAAGTAACAAATAACTTGACATGATGATTCTAGATAGTGATCCGTCGTGGTGCACTCTTGACAAGTAATATGACATGATAGTGGCCCGTCGTGGCACACTCTTGATAAGTAAACTTAAGATGATAATCTTGATATACTGTTGTGACGGCTATCTTGACTTGCTAAGTAACTCTTGTCTTGACACCGTGGGTGTTTGTGCTTGTATAAGCTACATGTCTCGTCTTACATCATATCTAGGACATGAATTCCTGGTTACCACGTTTAGAGATTCATACTGAATCTGACTAGGATAATGACTAGATTGATCAAGTAGTTCATGAAGAGATTTCCCAGCTTCAGGCAGTCCTGTTATCTGGGCGCTCTAATTGGACTTGTAGCCTGCCGTCGAGTATGGCACATTTCCAGCACACTGTCATGTGTTGCACCCCCAAGTCACCTAATCGAACTCTCTCAACTTGCTACTGGATGACCTAGATTAAGTCTGCAGGGCTTGTGGCTTTTGGAACATCTCATTGCATCTTGTTAATAATTAGACTTGTAATAACCCTAGTTAGCTAAAGTATCAAGCCGTACTCATTGCTTGGTCGTGATTGATGGATGAAGTCCCATCTAGTCTTGTCTAGACATTGTCGGTACTAGCAGGGGCTCCATCTAGAGATTATCATATCAGTAGAGCAGTTTGAGCACCAGATGTTTGATGCCGTCTTGCGAGCAGTGAAGAGGCAAGAGTATACTTCGTATATGATTATAGATAGAAGCGGAGGACGAAAGAGGTCTCATGGGCAGATGTCACAGTCTTTCGTACCAGACCCGGTAGCTAGGGCTTTGACTATTGGAGCTCCTAGGCGGGCAACCATAGTTTCGTTGGTTCAGCACTCAACGCCGACGTATCCTCAGCAACAAAAGCAAAATCAGTCTTCCGTAATGGGCTGCACTCATTGTGGAAAGCCAGGACATGTAGTATCAGAGTGTCGTAGAGCACAGGAATTATACTTGGCTTGTGGGGCACCGGATCACATGATAGGGTCCTATCCGAATAGAGCCAGTTCATCGTCATCAAACCTTACCAGTCCATCGGTTAGGGTTCCAGCAGCAGTACCAGCCTCCGAGGCTATTGTTGCCTCAGGCTCAGCACTATGTCCAAGCTCAGATTCAGAACATTTAGAGAGGTCAGCAGAGGGGACCAGCACCAAGAGGGTAAGGTCAGGCTATGGCTTTGACCGTGGAGGAAGAGTTAGCTTGAGGTGAGGGTGGTGGCAGTACCATTCTCGTCAATTCTTTTCCAGCATCAGTATTATTTGATTCGGGTGTATCGCATTCATTTATGTCTGCACGATTCGCAACACAGATAGTACTGGAGCCCGAGTCATTATCAGTAAGGCTGAATATACTTACTGGTAACGGTCTTGTTCCTCGGAACGAATCGTAGTTAGCCGTAGAGAGTTTTCTGCTAGGTTAATAGAATTTTTGATGGCCGATTATGATGTGGTCCTAGGAATGGATTGGTTGAAGGAGCAATACGTAAGAATAGACTGTCATATTGGCAAAATTATTTTTGTTATTCCCGACGAACCATAGTTTTTATTTTCCAGGAGCGAAGTAGAACCTTCTCCTCTAGTATTGCGGATGGCAGTACAGTGGCAGTTCAGTTTCCCAAAGTCGTTGAAGAATTCCCAGACATATTCCCCGAAGAGATTCCAGGCATGCCTCCAGAGAGAGAGATAGAGTTCACCATTGATTTGCTTCCAGGGACGGCACCAGTGTCATGGGGAGTCTACAGGATGGCACCTTCAGAGTTAGAGATCTTATACAAGATGATTGAAGAACTCAGAACCAAGGGATTCATTCGTACTAGTGGATCACCTTGGAGAGTCCCGATACTTCTTGTGAAAAAAAGGATGGTATGTCAAGATTATGTGTTAATTATCGTACCTTGAACTCTGTAACAGTCAAGAACATATATCCTCTACCAAGGATAGATGATTTATTTGATCAACTCAAAGGAGCGACAGTATTTTCGAAGATTGACTTGCGGTCAGGATACCATCAGATCAGAGTCAGAGAGCAAGACGTCCCGAAGATAGCATTCAGATCCAGATATGGGCATTGGGAGTTCCTTGTTATATCATTTGGAGCGACCAATATGCCGGCCGTATTCATGGACCTCTTGAATCGTATCTTCATGCCTTATTTGGATCAGTTTGTGATATTATTTATAGATGACATCTTACTCTATAGCAAGAGTGAGGCAGAGCATGAGCAGCATCTTCGTATAGTTCTTCAGATTCTCAGGGAACACCAGTTGTACACGAAGTTCAGTAAGTACGAGTTTTGGCTGGATGGTATCTCGTACTTAGGTCATATCATCACCAGAGGTTGAGTAGAAGTGGACCCCCAGAAGATAGTGGCTATAGAGTCATGGCCAGTTCCCAGTACCGTCGCAGAAGTTCAGAATTTTCTAGGATTGGCTGGCTATTACCGGTGGTTTGTATCAGTCTTCACTCGGATTTCAGCGCCATTGACGCAGTTGATCCGCAAGGATGTGCAGTTTTCTTGGACAGCAGAGTGTCAGAGTTCATTTAAGAAGTTGAAGTAGAGATTGATGACGGCCCCCATTCTCACGGTTCCAGATGGGACTGGAGGATTTTCAGTCTATTATGACGCTTCCGACAGAGGATTGGAATGCATCTTGATGCAGCATGGTAAGGTAGTCGCTTATGCGTCACGTCAGCTTCGTGGCTATGAGAGAAATTATTCTACCCATGACTTGGAATTAGCAGCAGTAGTTTTTTGCATTGAAGCTTTGGAGGCATTATTTATATAGAGATCGGGTATAGATTTTTACCGACCACAAGAGTCTGAAGTATGTGTTTACCCAGAAGGATCTTAATATGCATTAGAGGAGGTGGCTAGAGCTACTCATGGACTACGACATCAACCTTCAGTACCATCCTGGGAAGGCCAACGTAGTAGCTGATGTATTGAGCAGAAGAGCTGGAGTTTATTTCCTAACAGCAAAGCCAGAGTTATTAGCAGATCTTCAGAAGATGGGTATTGAGATAGTTCTCCCTACCAATATGGCATTGATGGCCAGCATGCAAGTTTAGTCCAGCATTGTTGAGAGGATCAAGATGGCGCAATCACCAGATTCCAAGCTTCAGCAACTTAAAGCAGAGTGTGAAGCAGGACGGAGAGAAGAGTTAAGTATTCAAGAAGATGGTACTCTCCGACATGGGAGACGTCTTTGTGTACCCAATGGTGATATTAGACAGGAGATCATGGCAGAGGCTCACAGTTCTCAGTATTCAATTCATCCCGGTGGCATGAAGATGTACAGAGACATCCGTCAGTATTTCTGGTAGAATGGCATGAAGAGGAAGATAGCCCGGTTTGTCTCTCGTTGTTTAGTATGCCAACAAGTTAAGGCTGAACATCAGAGACCAGCTGGACTTCTTCAGCCTTTACCGATCCCAGAATGAAAATAGAAGCACATTACCATAGATTTTATAACTGGGTTACCTAAATCCCCACCTGTAAGAGATGCTATCTGGGTTATAGTTGACAGACTCACCAGGGTAGCTCATTTTATCCGTTTCAGAGTTGGCCAGTCGATGGATCAGCTTGCAGAGATGTACCTCAAGTATATTGTCAGATTGCATGGAGTGCCAGTTAGTATCATATCAAACAGAGATTCAAGGTTCATATCGCACTTTTGGCGGAGTCTTCAAGAGAGCTTGGGGACTCGTCTCAAGTTCAGTTTAGCTTATCATCCGCAGACAGATGGTCAGTCAGAACGCACGATCCAGACTCTCAAAGATATGTTGCGGTCATGTACACTCGACTTCGGTGGTTCATGGGAAGACCACCTGCATCATATGGAGTTCTCCTATAACAACAGTTTCTAGGCCAATATCCAGATGGCACCCTTTGAAGTACTGTATGGCAAGAAAGTGCAGATCACCTTTAGCTTGGGATGATGTCGGCGAGAGAGAGATGCTTGGTCCAGATGATTATGCAGACAATCAAGGTGGTCAGACAAGTCAGAGATCATCTTCGAGTTGCACAAGGTCGCCAGCACCATTGGGCCGATTCTTATCGGCGTTCCCTTGAGTTTTCAATCGACGACCACGTGTTCCTTAGGATCTCGCCTACCCATGGTATCATTAGATGCGACGTGCGGAGAAAGCTTAGTCCTAGGTACATAGGGTTGTTCGATATCCTTGAGCGAGTAGGTGATGTGTCATATCATCTTGCTCTTCCACCGTCGTTATGTGAGGTGCAAGATGCTTCCATATATCCCAATTGTGACGGTATATCCCAGATCCGAGCCATGTTGTTGATCATTTGAAATTGGTTGTTGGTACCAACCTTTTGTATGAGGAAAGGCCCGTATCCATATTAGACCGAAGAGAAAAGGTACTCAAGAACACGACTATTAGTTTAGTGTGTGTTGCTTGGGGTCACTACTCTTTGGGTGAGTCAACGTGGGAGCGTGCGGATGATATCCGCTCGTGATATCCACACCTATTTGACCCATAAGGTATAATGTCTTCCTTATGCCTTATGCTTATAATTCATTGCTTGCATGAATTATTGCTTGATTGACTGGTAGTCATAGCTTGCTTATGATTAATATAGCTTGCCCCGACATCTCCAACCTCTTGATTAAATTTTGAGGACGAAATTCTTTTAAGGTAGGTAGAGTTGTCACTCCCGTTTCCCGTTATACGTGTTTTCGTATGCGTATACGAGATTTCTGGCATTTATCAGGTGGATCGCAGTTAGACTTGTTTTGCTTAGCCTAGTCTTGTTTTATTTGATTGGTTTGGTTCAATTTGACTTGGTTTGGCTTGGCTTGGTTTGGTTTGAGATGGAGAGGGTATATAACCCAACTCCTTCTCTCTCTCCTCATTCATTTCTATATTTACTTCTTCATCTTCTTCATTTACTCCTCCTACCTACAAAGTCTTAGGCAAGTGCAACTTGCTTTATGATAGATCTTCCATTTTATTGTTCTATCTTCTTCTCTACATGATTCTAAGCATCTTTAGGACTTGGAGTTTTCGGTTTGGACGGATGGATTTTTGTAGATCTAAGTTTGTAATTTTTTTGATTTTCTTGTGTTTTGATCTACCAAACTTCATTATTTTTAAGTTTTGATTGTTCTATGTTATAGAGAATTCAATTTTACTCAAAATGGACATTTGAAAAGTTAGATTTTGACTTGTTTTGAGGAAGTTATAGCCAAAATAAGATTTGGACATTTTTTAGTTCATCTGTCCTGAATTTGATAGGGACGATGAATAGGCCGTATAGTGCCGCAGGAGGCAAAATAGTGCCGCAGAAGGCCGTATAGGCTGTTTTTGGCTGTTTTAATCCTATTTGACTGAATTGTGGCCAGAATTTCTTCCAACACCCAACATAAAACTTGTAGGTCTTTTCCTTGGCTTCAAGAATATGTTACTAGCTATTTTTATGCAAGTTTCTCTCATTCATGATAATGTAAGGATATGACACTATAGTGGCCCGTTAAGGTGCACTCTTAGCAAGTAACAAGTAACTTGACATGATAATTTTAGATAGTGACCCGTCGTGGTGCACTCTTGATAAGTAATATGACATGATAGTGGCCCGTCGTGGCACACTCTTGATAAAACCTAACATGATAATCTTGATATGCTGTTGTGACGGCTATCTTGACTTGCTAAGTAACTCTTGTCTTGACATCGTGGGTATTTGTGCTTGTATAAGCTACATGTCTCGTCTTACATCATGTCTAGGACATGAATTCCTGGTTACCACGGTTAGGGATTCATACTGAATCTGACTAGGATAATGACTAGATTGATCAAGTAGTTCATGACGAGATTTCCCAGCTTCAAGCAGTCCCGTTATCTGGGTGCTCTAATTGGACTTGTAGCCTACCGTCGAGTAGGACACATTTCTAGCACACTGTTATGTGTTGCACCCCCAAGTCACCTAATTCAACTCTCTCAACTTGCTACTGGATAACCTGGATTAAGTCTGTAGGGCTTGTGGCTGTTGGAACATCTCATTGCATCTTGTTAATAATTAGGCTTGTGATAACCCTAGTTAGCTAAAGTATCAAGCCGTACTCATTGCTTGGCCGTGATTGATGGATGGAGTCCTATCTAGTCTTGTCTAGACAGTACCAGTACATGGTTACTTCAGTGCATTTACTGTTATGCTTTACCTTGTCGATAATCGGTCAGGGACTAAGTTCTGTTCAGGAGAAGGGTTACAACTTCGGTCCTTATCAGGTTTACGGGTTGTAACTTGGTTACCGGAATAGTTCCTTAGTTACCTTATCGTTTATCATCCTGATTTTTTTAACTCATGTCTTTTATTATCATTTATGTCTCATGTGCTAATATGCTGGTTTTAGTTCTTAAGTGAAGCCTCCCTTGTGGCACTTGCTCTTTCTGGGGTCTGACCCAGCTGGTTTTGTATGACCAGATTTTGGAGTAGGACTCGAGGATCTTCCAGCCTTCCAGCCAGATGGTTCACACTAGACACAACCCTGGCAAAGAGTAGATTTTATTTTGCTCTCCCACTCTATTGTAAATTATTCTTTTGAGGCGTTTAGCCGCCGAGCAAGTGTTAGCTCGTGTTAAATTTACATTTCTGTCTGCCTAAGGGCTGTAACATGATTGAAAAATCATAGGGTTGATCATGTATGACTTAAACTCTTGCTAGTCTTCGTATTTTGTATGACTAGCTGCATGATCATCTGAATATGTAATGTTTGGGATGCCTTACTTTATTTATCTGATGATCTACCATCTTGTACATTACTTGCTTGCTTGAGATTAAGACACTAGGCTTATTTTGACCATAAGTGACTGTTGGCTTGTAGTAAACCCTCATGCATCTAGACAGCCGTGACTGTATTGCGAGGTGGGATTCACTTTAATATACGTAGCTGGTTGTGTCTGTCCCCCGCTCTCCAGTATTCTAGTTGTGGGACATGACAGAATTGTTCACATGACCACTTCTACTCTCCCATACCCCAATCAATAAACAAGGATCTAGACAGGTTATGTTATTGCACTTGAAAGTTTATACATAAAGCTCATGAGAACATGAGTGTACATGAATAGTTTATACATGAAGCTCATTGATCATGAGAGTACATAAGAGCACATGAGTGTACATGAATAATAAGAGTCCAAGAAATACATGATGTTCATGAAAAGCACATGACATGATGTATTCGATGCACCCGAGGGAGATAACATCTCAAGTAAAGATCCATATAGTACTAATCCATGATAACATCATGTCAGCATCAAATAATTAGTCTATAACAAGAATATAATTCCTAGCAAGTATGAAACAATCATAGAATGTACTCGCCTGATAACCTGAACAGCTGATGAGAATAGATGTCCAAACTAGAGTCACAGTGTCCCATTTAGAGCAACACAGGTTACAAAGTGTCTAACATGAAATAAAAGAAGTTTACGATAAACTCTATATGATTCTAGTCCATTCTAGGTCAAAGTCAAGTCTTGGTCAACTCTGGTCAACTAATCTAGTCAAACTAGGTCAAAGTCTACCATTGGTCATCTCTGGTCAACTATTCCAGTCAAACTAGGTCAAACCTAAGTCAACTAGTCAATTAGTATAGGGTTTGGTCAAACTTAAGTCAACATGTCCATTTAGTAGAGTCAATTATAGGTCAAAGTCAACTCTTGGTCAACTCTGGTCAACCTTTCTAGTCAAACTGGGTCAAACCAAAGTCAACTAGTCAAATATTCTAAGTTTAAGTCAAACTTAAGTTAACTAGTCCATTTGGGTCAATTATAGGTCAAATTTGACCTACAGTTGACTTTGGTCAACTTAGTCAACCTTGCCTAACTAGGCCTATAGGTCAATTCTAAACTAACTTACTAACCATAGGCTATTATCTTATATCACTATCATATATATATATATGGAAGCGGATCAAAAGCCCCCCTTAGAAAGCCCCCAAAAACCCCCCTCACTCTAATCCGTAATTTAATGTTAATATTAATGTTAATATTAATATTAATGTAATATTAACATTAAATACTAAAATTAACATTAAACTTAACATTAAAATTAATATTAACATTAATATTAACATTAACATTAATATTAACAATAATATTAACATTAATATAAAAAAAATTTAAAAAATTTAATATTAACATTAAAATTAATATTAACATTAATATTAACATTAATATTAATATTAATATTACGAATTAGAGTGAGGGGGGTTTTTGGGGGGCTTTCTAAGGGGGGCTTTTGATCCGCTCCCTATATATATATATATATATATATATATATATATATATATATATATATATATATATATATATATATAAAGATAATAGTGATATATATATATATATATATATATATATATATATATATATATATATATATCACTATTATCTTATATATATATATATATATATATATATATATATATATATATAATATATAATATATATATATATATATATAAAAATATATATATATATATATATATATATATATATATATATATATATATATATATATATATATATATATATATATATATATATATATATATATATCACTATTATCTTATATATATATATATATATATATATATATATATATATAGTGATATATATATATATATATATATATATATATATATATATATATATATATATATATATATATATATATATATATATATATATATATATATATATATATATATATATATATATATATATATATAAAAGATAATAGTGATATATATATATAATATATATATATATATATATATATATATATATATATATATATATATATATATATATATATATATATATATATATATATATATATATATATATATATTTTTATATATATATATATATAAATATATATATATATATATATATATATATATATATATATATGTCACTATTATCTTTTATATATATATATATATATTTTATATATATATATATATATATATATATATATATATATATATATATATATATATATATATATATATTTTATATATATATATATATATATATATATATATATATATATATATATATTACTAACTAGTTAGTAATATATATATATATATATTACTAACTATATATATAGGTATAACATAGGAAAGCTTTAAATATATTCGAATATATATATAACAGGAACTAACAATCAAACTATCGAAATCGAACCCAAGATCAAAATCTAAAACCTAGACATCAACCAAAAACCTATATTCAAAATATTCAAACCCAAACAACAACTCGAAAACCAAAATACAACACTAAACCATGTGAAACTGGAAAACGGGAAGGGGATGTATGTGTGTGTCATGCTTATGTCCAAACAGAATCAAAACAGTGTCCCAATCGTGTCCAAAGACTGCGTGCAAGCGTGTCACAGGAAAACAGTAAAGCATTGCTCATGCACTTGTGTCGAGCACCATACGGACTCGTGTGTCCAACCACCTGTCACGTGCTCGTGCCAGAGGGTAGCTAGAGTGTTAGGGCACGCATCTAGGGCCCAGAGTCGTGTCTACGATTCGCCATGTTGCGTGTCCACATGCGTATCGGGGAGGGCTGTGCGCACGTGCACGGTATCAGTCGAATCAATGCAGGTGCGATATCTTCGTGGACACTCAACAAAACTTCGTAGAATTTCACGAGCACGTGGGCAGAGGTTGCCCCTACGTATCCACAAATTTTATGCCAAACCGTGTCGTGTCCATCGTGTCCTGTTTGGACACGAAAATAGTGTCAAAAAATAACAAAAAAATATTTTGGAATCCCCTCGTATAGGGCTACAAATATATGAACTTAGTTTTAAAATAACAGCTTTTATTTCTAAGAGGCATTTCATCAAACACATGTTAACATACACCGACACGTATCCGATACACATATCAAATGGACACAAAATCTAACCAAACTACATATACAGGTGTAGGGTACCTACATGCATGCTCCTATGAAGAAAAGTCAAAATTAAAAGGGGTTTAGAAGCATTTACCTATTGAGAGTTGGAATTTCAATACAAAAGTCTCCAAAATAACTCGACACTCAAATTCCTACGATCAAACGCCTCCAATTCTTTGCTAGCAAGCCTCCAAGTTACTCTCCTCCCAAGGATCACGACGCAATTCGTTTGGTCCAAATTGGATGAGAGATGAGAAAGATCGGCTATTTTGAGAATTGAAGAAATTAGGGTTTGTAAAGGAGGCTTGGTGGCTACACATGAATATAAAGAGAGGGGGCTATTTTGGCCGACCACACTAGTAGGGTTAGGGTTAGGGTTTAGGGTTTAGGTATGGGCCAAAAACTCCTTAAGTTATTTAGAAAGCCTTTTAGCAAAAAGCCCAAAAAGACAAATAACTTAAAACCCTAAAAATCAATTCAACAAGTTTCCTAATTATGACTATAGCTCAAAATTCAAATCTAACAAGATAATTAGTTTTCTAATGTCATGGTTAGTCTTTAGTCATGTTTAGCTAAGGTTAAACCAACTATCAACACAAAACACAAATTAAATATTATAAAATAATCCAGAAATTCAAAAAAAATCACATAATTACCAAAATACCCTTATTCAAGAAAAGTAGTAGTTACAATGATTTACATCATGGGCAATCGGTCGTTCTACTAGAATCTCAAAACCTACATAAACTGGGTTTGGAAGCCTATGGGGGCATCTAGACATCTATGCTCGAGAAAATGGGTATTTTTTAAATCAGATTTGAATGGAAGCGGACTTGCACCATATTCTCCAACAAGGGCCATGGTCGTTCGATGGGTGGCTCATTGTGATGCAAAGATGATGTCAGAATCAAAGTTTAAGAGGGATCGACTTATGTCGGTGCAAATCTAGATTAGTTTCCCTAACCTACACCCTAGGCTCTAGAGCGGACCGGTGATCACTAAGCTAGACAGCCTGATGGGGATCCCTTTACATATTGATGAACCTACGACAACTCTTTGTAGGCTCATTTTTACTCAGGTGTTTGTCAAAGTGTCGGCATCAGAGGATTATTGGAGTCCAGTCTGGATTTGGTAACAACAAATTTATGAAATCTAAATCTAGTTAAATATTTGATTTGATTTGGATGTCCATAATTGGTGTTGTGCTAGTTTAGATATAATAGGATTCTTATTTTAGGAAATTATATTATGATTTAAAAAATGATGTTGATGGAATATTTTAGGCATAATAGGATTCCTATTATGTTCATATTTAGGAAATCCTATTATGACTAGAATATGATTTTTTTTCTCATCCTATATATATGGGGTGAGGGTGGAGGCACAAAGCACAATACAAAGTGGAGATTCGGGGTGCTTGTCCATAAAAAAATCTAAGAGAAAGTCTGTACTTTGCTCTTAGGACTTCACCATCCAAGATATAAGGAATAAGACTATCTAATCGAGGAGTCGTCAACTTCGGTTAGGGAGAATGCTACGGGTTGATGAGTGATCTCAATTGTAATCTTCTTCTTTTTTTCTTGAAAGTGGTGAGGGGGTTGAACCTTTAGGGAAAGGGTTCAACAAGAGTTTTGTCAATCTTATAATTTCATCTGAGTTATATAGCTTGGGATTTGTCTAGGTGATGTAGTCACCACCAAAAACTTGTCTTTATCTTGTGCTTGGTGTCCATTAGGCGAGGGTTAGTTTTGATCAGGTGGGTTGGCAAATGCTTCAGCACGCGCCCAATAATTGGTATCAGAGTGAGGTTCGTTCTGGTCTGATACCCAATAATTGGTATCAGAGCTTTGGGGGTTCTGGCAACCATGTCTACGGAGCAGATGAACACTCGTATGATCACCCTCACAGAAGAAAACTGGGCAATTTGGAAGTCAAGGATGGAGGATCTACTCTGGTGGAAGGACCTGCATGGTCTACTGGAGGGCAACAGTACAAATCCATCGGACAAACCTGCTGAAGACTGAAAACAACTGGATCGAAAGGGCGTTGGATTCATCCGCCAATTTTTGGATGACTCGGTAATTCACCATGTATTCATGGACAATTCGGCAAAAATATTATGGGAGAAGCTACATTCGTTGCACAAAAGAAAGACTGCTGGAAATAAGGCATTTTTTATTCGTCAACTCGAAGTACACGGAGGGTACCTCGATGGCATAACATCTGAGCAAGGTTCAGGGTATCATCAATCAGATGTCTATGATAAAGATGGTGATTGATAATGAGCTTCAGGCCCTACTTCTCTTGAGATCTTTGCCGGTAAGGTGGGAGACGTTGGTGGTGTCGGTGAGCAACTTCGCGCCTGTTGGAGTTGTTACGATGGAGGTAATCAAAAGTAGCTTGTTGAATGAGAAGGTCCGGCACAAGCAAGTGGAATCATCATAGGAGTCCCCTCTGGTAGCTTCCTATGGGAAGGGAAGACCCAAGTCACAAGCGAAGATAGGGGGAATTCTCGGGATCTTACGATTATTGACCGCAAGGAGGGCTGCTATCACTGTGACGAAAGGGGTCATATCAAGTGGAACTTTATGAAGCTCAAAGCTGAGAAGGCCAAAGACAAGGACGATTAGTAGGATCTCACGACATTTTGATATATCATCATCGCAGTGACCGACGTAGAGGAATCTTGTGGCATATATCATAAGGGAGACTGGGTCATGGATACGGGGGCATCGTATCATGCCACTCCACATATGAGGATCTTCATGTCATAGCACGATAATAGGTTTAGACGTATAAAAATGGCGACAAGGGAACGACTGCTGTTGTAGGCAACGGTGATGTGCCCTTGACGACGGAGTTTGGTGAGAAGCTCGTCCTCAGGGGTGTGCGATATGTACCAAGTTTGTGCTATAACTTAGTGTCGGTAGGGAGGCTGGCAGATGATTGATGTCACAGTCTATTTGGGAACAAAGATTGGATGCTTGCAAAGGATTCCCAATACCTGGCTCGTAGAGATTTGTGTTGTGGCATATACAGGCTAAAGTCGCTGAGCTGTACAAATAGGCCACAGACACCGAATGGAGGCTCGAGGGGTGTTCGACTGGTGATGGATCATCGGGAACTTACTGAGGAGGGACTTTGAGATATTTTGAGGGATACTGAGGATTCAGTTTATCGAGACAAAGTGACGGATGGTGATGAGTCAAAGATTGAGGGTCAGTCTGTAGATCCCATAACAACTGGTCGGTCTCTAGGTGGGGTTGCTCTACGGATCCAGTTTTGGTTACAGGTGGTTTGCCAAAGCTTCACGGAGCGACATTGATTTCAGTAGTTCGTATCCATTAAGGAGATCAAGGTTTGCATCAAATTCAATCTGAGGTGAGAGCATCATCATTCACACAGTTCAGATGGAGCTGTGGGTCATCGACGACATGCACAGTACGTGATGTTTTGCTTGAGGATGCATGCATATGGGGGAGGTTCAAGTTCGGATACGAAGGTGGGCAGGTTCAGGAGTTCGAATCTCTGGTAAACCGTACCGTCCGCTTGGTTGGGCCAGTCTATAGTGTCCCACTTCTCGCAGCCAACTATGTAATACCCATGGCTTGCTGACTCAGTCTTGAACTGAGTATTTGAGGAAACCTTTGTCGATATCATGCATGAAATGCAGTGAACCTTTCCAATTATTGGATCGACTTTTATTAAAATAAATATAAGAGTTTTTGTTGGATATTTTCTTTCGCTGCTTGGTTTTGATGAATGTGTTTTCGTATTGGTTTTCGATGATTGGTTTTTATTGTTTGCTTTCATCGTATTGCACATTTATTCTGAATCTTGAGAGAAAGAGACCGAAGTATGCTAATCGAATGTTGGGGCCAATGCAGGAGGACGCATAGGCGGTGCGTGATCATTGCGTGAAGTCCCTCATTCTCTCGTATAAGATTCTTTTGGTGAGGTTTTATAACTGGGCAAGCACTTATCTCCACGCCCTAAGAAAATGATCTCTAGTCCACTATTTTGTTGCGTCCCTTTGATCAACGATACAACAATAACAAAAGATAAGAGAAGATAAATAAATTGAATTGAATGCTTAACCATGTGCTGCTAAACATCTGTTTCATATGAATGATCATCGTCTCTGTTGCCAGTATGCTATAAAATATAGACATGGACAGACAACTTGTACATGGTGAGATGAATAAGAAGGCACGAAATAAACTTGTCACATATCTGTTAAGACGTGAAATGAACGCGTCATGACCCGTATACAAATCAGTTACATCGAAGAATAGATAGTGCATTGGTCTCGGACAACTTGTGCATAAGGTATCGTCTCTCGGGTAGATTCTTGGGGCGCCTCGAACCACTCGGACTTGGAGAGATTAGGGCATCCTGAGGTAAATGAGACCTTACCATTAGAGAGGTGTTGAGTCCTTAGCGACGAGCTGAACCAAAGAGTCACAGCGGCTAATCACGGGAATTGACCCCCTGTGGACCATCATGTAGATAGGCCACATGCATGATCCGAATTATGAACTTCAATATCTGCAAGAATGAAACATAAGTTATTCGTTATGCAAATGGTGCTAACATGTCTCGTGCAGGGATGGCTGTCGGCAATGGGTAAGATTATTGTGCAAATGATTTCTACAGTTTATGCTTCTTATGAATTTTTAAAAAGAACCTAGACAAGTAGAAAGATCACATAATAATTGTATGCTAGTTTCACATGTTGACGTAGTGCAGATATTTGTGAGTTCGACTAAAAGCCGCTCCCCAGTACAAGATGTGTACGAACCCACATTGTGGGCATCTTTTTCAGCTAGCGAAGTGACAGGATGATTTCAAGTTAGGCATTAAAGCTCGTCCAGCCCAGTAGAGCTTGTTGGTTGCCTCGAAGCATTTTCAGTTTCAAGTCCAGTTGCAAATTTCTTTTGAAGGTGTCTTTTCATTTCAAGTGTGTAATAAAAGGATATGATGTATGGGCATTGTGGTTATTTTGAAAAGGAGTTTCAAAAAGAGATGTAATCAGAATATGGCATTTGAGTCGCAAGCTTTGTACTTTGTAATCATATCAAGTTATGAATAAAAAAAAGTGTTTCCTTTTCAAATCTCTGTGTCCAATATTTGTTTTTCTGTAATTAAATATGCTGCATTCGTGTGTTTTGCTTCGTCTAGTTATTTTGTGCAGGTACTGGCCATGTGCAAGCGCAACTTAGGCTTGCACGACATCATGCCTTAGCGAGGATGAACAACACTAGTGGGATTGGGGAGTGACAAAGTGGTATCAGAGCACGGCTTTATGTCCTTGGCCTCTTGCAAATATCGTTTTCGAAAAAATATATAAAGTATTTTGATGACTTTCGAAGGTCCCGATATTGAATTATGAAAACCATTGCCCCATACAATAAATCCATAATATTTTATAAGACTGATAGAAGTTACACTATTTTGTAGAGAAATGACAAAAGGAGGTAGTCAGAACCCTCCTAGATCATCGAGCTCAACCGATCCGGTAGAACGGATTATGGCCATATAGGAAATTCAACGTCAAGAAGCTCAGGAATGTAGCCTGGTGCAACAAGCCCAAATGGAAACCCAGCAGAGACAGTTGGATGCCTTGGCCAAAATTGTAACTTCGCAGCGGGCAATCGAAATACCACCGCAGCGACCAACCCGACAGGAACTCACGAGATTGAGCCCGTAGATGGTGATGAACCCCAACCGGCGTAAGGCACTCTTCTTTTAGGCCAAAGGACTTATTGCATGCAAAACCTCCAAAATTTGAGGGCAGGACATCACCAGAAAAGGTGATGGACTAGATCAATAAAATGGAAAGTTCGTTCACATTTATAGGAGTTTCGAGTAGCAAAAAGGTAGTTTGTGCCGCTTTGCAACTAAGATTACAAGTAAAAGATTGGTGGAAAGCGAAAAAGTCGATACTGCTTGCGACAGCTAGGGTGGAAAGTTTTCTTGGGCTTCATTCAAGAAGGCATTTTTGAAGCAATATCTGCCTCTTGCCATCAGTCAAAAGATGGAGAACGAATTTATGTCGCTAAAGCAAGGGAACATGTCCATGGAGGATTATGAATCTGAATTTGCCAAATTGGCGATATTTACTACTCTAACGATCCCAACTGAGAACAATCGCACGAATCGATTCATTCAAGGTTTGAACGATAACATTCAGAAGAGTGTTCTGAACGCGGAGTGTGATTCATATAGTAAGGCTTTCGAGGCGGCAATACAGGTGGAACAATTTAAGCTGAAGAGTGCACCAGTGAAAGCTCAGACTGGGCACAGTCATTCTGGAAAGAGGTACTTTGATGGTGAAAGAAAGGCCGATGGGGAACCCCGAAATGAAACGGTGTGTACCTACTTCGGTCAAAGAGGGTATATTAAAGATGACTATCACTATGCGAAGGGAGTGGAATATGGGCACTGTGTCATACGTGGGCACACTAAATAGGAGTGTCATTCCGCTAACAAGGCTTGATTCAGTTACGGTCAACAGGGCCACGTTCTTAGGAACTGTCCGAAAAAAACCGTTACTATGCTGAAGAACGTGGGCTGCTGAGGTACACACCGCCAATCAGAGATAACCCGTGCAATCAACATCTGGAAAATGCTCGTGTTTTCAACCTATCCACCTTACTTGATCTGGAATGCAATAATAACGTAGGTGGGCTTATTCTTTAAGTTTTGAGGACAAAAGTTTTTCTCAGTGGGTTATTATGTAGTGCCCCGCTCCTCATGGTCCACTATGTAATACTCCCGGATTGCTGACTCAGTCTTGAACTGAGTATTTAGGGAAACCTTTGCTGGTATAAATTGATCATGGATGAAATGCAATGAACCTTTCCAATAATGGATCGACTTCTATTAAAATGAATGCAAGAGTTTTTGTTGGATGTTTTCTTTCGCTGCTTGGTTTTGATGAATGTGTTTCGTTTTGGTTTTCAATGATTGGTTTTCATTGTTCACTTTTATCGCATTGCGCATTCATTCTGAATCTTGAGAGAAAGATACAAAAGTATGCTAATCGAATGTTGGTGCCAATACAGGAGGACGCATAGGCGGCACGTGATCGTTGTGTGAAGTCCCTACTTCTCTCGTATAAGATTCTTTTGGTGAGGTTCTTTAACTGGGCAAGCACTTATCTCCACGCCCTAAGAAAATGATCTCTAATCCACTCTTTTGTTGCGTCCCTCTGATCAACGATACAACAATAACAAAAGTTAAGAGAAGATAGATGAGTTGAATTGAATTCTTGATCATATGCTGCTAAACATCTGTTTTATATGAATGATCATCGGCTCTGTTGCCAGTATGCTAGACATGGACAAACAACTTATACATAGTGAGATGGATAAGAAGGCACGAAATAAACGTGTCACACATCTGTTAAGACGTGAAATGAACGCGTTATGACCCGTATACAAATCAGTTACATCGAAGAATAGATAGTGCATTGGTCTCAGACAACTTGTGCACAAGGTATCGTCTCTCGGGTGGATTCTTGGGGCGCCTCGAACCACTCGGCCTTGGAGAGTTCGTCCAAAAGCCCTTCGCCAGTACAAGATGTGTACGGACCCACATTGTGGGTATCTTTTTCAGCTAGCGAAGTGACAGGGTGATTTCAAGTTAGGCATTAAAGCTCGTCCAGCCCAGTATAGCTAGTTGGTTGCCTCGAAGCATTTTCAGTTTTGAGTCCAGTTGCAAATTTCTTTTGATGGTGTCTTTTCATTTCAAGTGTGTAATAAAAGGATATGATGTATGGGCATTGTGGTTATTTTGAAAAGGAGTTTCAAAAAGAGACATGTAATCAAATTATGGCATTTGAGTCACAAGCTTTGTACTTTGTAATCATGTCAAGTTATAAATAAAAAAAGTATTTCCTTTTCAAATCTCTGTGTCCAATATTTGGTTTTCTGTAATTAAATATGCTGCGTTCGTGTGTTTTGATTTGTCTAGTTATTTTGTGCAGGTATTGGCCTTGTGCAAGCGTAACTTAGGCTTGTACGACAACATGCCCTGATGAACGATACTAGCGGGATTGGGGAGTGACAAAGTGGTATCAGAGGACGGCTTTATATCCTTGGCCTCTTGCAAATATCATTTTTGAAAAAGTATATAAAGTATTTTGATGACTTTTAAAGGTCACGATATTGAATTATGAAAACCATTGCCCCATACAATAAGTCCATAATATTTTATAAGACTGATAGAAGTTACACTATTTTGTAGAGAAATGACAAAAGGAGGTAGTCAGAACCCTCCTAGATCATTGAGCTCGACCGACCCGGTAGAACGGATTATGGCCATATTGGAAATTTAGCGTCAAGAAGCTCAAGAACGTAGCCTGGCGCAACAAGCCCAAATGGAAACCCAACAGAGACAGTTGGATGCCTTGGCCCAAATTGTAACTTCGCTAGCGGGCAATCGAAATACTACTACAACGACCAACCCGACAGGAACTCCTGAGATTGAGCCCGTGGATGGTGATGAATCCCAACCGGTGCACAAGCACTCTTCTTTTAGGCCAAAGGACTTCTTGGATGCAAAACCTCCAAAATTTGAGGGCTGGACATCACCAGATATGGTGATGGACTGGATTAATAAAATGGAAAGTTCATTCGCATTCATAGGAGTGTCGAGTTGCAAAAAGGTAGTTTGTGCCACTTTGCAACTAAGATTGCAAGTAAAAGATTGGTGGAAAGCGAAAAAGTCGGTACCACTTGCGACAGCTAGGGGTGGAAAGATTTCTTGGGCTTTATTCAAGAAGGCATTTTGAGCATTATCTGCCTCTTGCCATCAATCAAAAGATAGAGAACGAATTCATGTCGCTAAAGCAAGGGAACATGTCCGTGGAGGATTATGAATCTGAATTTGCCAAACTGGCAACGTTTGCTACTGTAACGATCCCAACTGAGAACATTCGCACGAATCGATTCATTCAAGGTCTGAACGATAACATTCAGAAGAGTGTTCTGAACCGGGAGTGTGATTCATATAGTAAGGCTTTCGAGGCGGTAGTACAGGTGGAACAATTTAAGTTGAAGAGTGCACCAATGAAAGCTCAGACTGGGCACAGTCATTCTGGAAAGAGGTACTTTGATGGTGAAAGAAAGGCCGATGGGGAACCCCAAAATGAAACGGTGTGTACCTACTTTGGTCAAAGAGGGTATACTAAAGATGACTATCACTATGCAAAGGGAGTGGAATATGGACACTGTGGCATACGTGGGCACACTAAAGAGGAGTGTCATTCTGCTAACAAGGCTTGCTTCAGTTACGATCAACAGGGCCACGTTCTTAGGATCTATCCAAAAAGAAACCGTAACTATGCTGAAGAGCGTGGGCCGCTGAGGGACACACCGCCAATCAGAGACAACCCGCACAATAAACAGCTGGGAAATGCTCGTGTTTTCAACCTATCCACCTTACTTGATCCGGAATGCAATAATAACGTAGGTGAGCTTATTCTTTAAGTTTTGAGAACAAATTTTTTTTTCAGTGGGTTATTATGTAGTGCCCCACTCCTCATGGTCCACTATTTAATGCTCCCGGCTTGCTGGCTCAGTCTTGAACTGAGTATTTGGGGAAACCTTTGCTGGTATCAATTGATCATGGATGAAATGCAATAAACCTTTCCAATAATGGATCGACTTCTATTGAAATGAATGCAAGAGTTTTTGTTGGATGTTTTCTTTTGCTGCTTGGTTTTGATGAATGCGTTTTCGTTTTGGTTTTCAATGATTGGTTTTCATTGTTCGCTTTTATCGTATTGCGCATTTATTCCAAATCTTGAGAGAAAGATATCAAAGTATGCTAATCGAATGTTAGTGCCAATACAGGAGGATGCATAGGCGGCGCGTGATCGTTGCGTGAAGTCCCTCCTCTCGTATAAGATTCTTTTGGTGAGTTGCTTTAAATGGGCATGCACTTTTCTCCACACCCTAAAAAAATGATCTCTAGTTCACTCTTTTGTTGTGTCCCTCTGATCAACGATACCAGAATAATAAAAGATAAAAGAAGATAAATGAATTGAATGGAATGCTTGATCATGTGCTGCTAAACATCTGTTTTATATGAATGATCATCTGCTCTGTTGCCAGTATGCTATAAAATGATCATCTGCTCTGTTGCCAGTATGCTCTAGTTAAATATTTGATTTGATTAGATTTCGATGTCCATAATTGGTGTTGTGCTATTTTAGATATAATAGGATTCTTATTTTAGAAAATCCTATTATGATCTAAAATAGGATGTTAATGGAATATTTTAGGCGTAATAGGATTCCTATTATGTTCATATTTAGGAAATCATATTATGACTAAAATATGATTTTTTTTCTCATCCTATATATATGGGGTGAGGGTGGAGGCATAAATCACAGCACAAAGTAGAGATTCGGGGTGCTCGACCACAAGAAAATCTAAAAAAAAAATTCGTACTTTGCTCTTAGGACTTCACCATCCAAGATAGAAGGAAGAAGAAGATCTAATTGAGGAGTCGTCAACTTCAGTTAGGGAGATTGCTAGGAGTTGGTGAGTGATCTCAATTGTAATATTCTATTTTTCTTCTTGAGAGTGGTGAGAGGATTGAACCTATTAGGGCAAAGGGTTCAACATGAGTTTTGTCAATCTTGTAATTTTATCTGAGTTATTAAAATTTGGGATTTGCCCAGGTGACGTACGTCACCGCCATATACTTGTCTTCATCTTGTGCTTGGCGTCCGTTAGACGGGGGTTAATTTTGATTAGGTAGGTTGGTAAACGCTTCCGTACGCGCCCAACTGTGCTTCCCCACTCGGTGCCTGTTGAACTGCCTGGAGGCCAAGTTATTGAACAGAGGGTTGAATATGAGTAGGTTCCTTCGTCTTGCACTGTTTGTAATTGTTTCGACCATACTAAAGTTTCTTGCAAAGAGAAGGAGGGTGTAGGTTCTACGAAACCAGATATAAAAGTATCTGAGGATAGAAGGTTAGATAAGGAAGATGGGAATGAAATGCAAGATGTAGAAGGAAAGGAGAGTTGTCAGGCAAGTCCTGGCGCCTCTGGGAAAGAGAGTATTCTGGGGAAGAGACAACGAGGTGGACCAGAAGGAGTAGAAAAGCATAAAGAACAACTAGGAAGCACTAAGAAGGGCAAGCACTTAGAGCCTAATGTAGAGGGGGAAAGGGACAGATAGTGGTTTTTGGAGCTAGTATGGCATATAAGAATACTACTAATGTCATAAACAGCTAGAGCAAGGAGAGAGCAGGCAAGAAAGCAACAAAAATCAGAACAAAATATGGAAGCAATGAAGGACTGGGTACAAACCAGAACGAAGGGGTGGCTGGGGATGAAAATTCAGACCAGTTGACTAAAATCAAGACTAGAAGATGCTTCTTCGACTTAAAGATGTGGAAGTGGAAGGTAAGGAAGAGTTCATGAAGCTGTGTGAAGCTGGTTCACTTGTCCCTCTAGAAATGAGCCCAAAAATAGCCAGAAAGCAATGCCCTTCATTTAATGTCTATTCTCGTATGGTATGTCAGGGGTGCAAACGACAAGGATTGGTGGAAGACAATTAAGGAGTAGGCATGTGTGTCAGTATTCTATTAGATTTTTCCTGGAATCAAAAATCAAATATGAGAAGGAGATTCAGTCTCGTACGCCTAACAATTGTGAGTCAGCACATAATTTACTCATAGGCTCGATGGCACGGATTTGGGTGATGTGGGATCACAGCAACTAGAGTGGGGTTATTTGTTTCAAGTTCGAGCAGTTATTAGTGGTGGAGTTCTCTAATAAAGGGGCGTTTAAAGTTATGGTTGGTGTTGTCTATGGATCAAATGTTCGGAGAATCAGAATACAGCTGTGGAAGAACATTATGGCAGTCGGTCAGAGGGTGGGAAATCAGTTCCCTCTTCTCTTTATGGGTGACTTTAATGCGATGCTCTACGCTCAAGACAAAAGGGGTGGAAGGCCCGTTTCAAAACCTATTTTATTCGAATTCATGAACTGTTTACTTGGTACAAGTTTGTGCTGCCTTAAACAATCTGGAATTGGAGTAATCTTGCAAAAATTAACAGGATCTATTTCAAACTGGATTGGGTGCTCAAAAATTCCATATGGTTCTCTAAATTTCTCGACTCACTTGTTATGGCTTTACCAGCTTCCACTAGTGACCATACTCCGAAGATAGTCCGAATTATCCTGACTTTGGCAGCTCGAAGGAGACTGTTCAAATATAATAACTCGTGGAACTTATGTTCAGTTTATAAGGAAGCGGTGGTAGATGGTTTAAGTCCTTCGGTTGCAGGGAAGATGCAATTCCGACTGAGCTTGAAGCTTAAGGCGGTTAAAGCTAAACTGAAAGCATGGAATACTGGGCGGCATCGACAAGATTTGGGGAAAAAGGATAAGGAATTGGCTGAGGCTCAGGTCAGGGTACAGATACAGCCAGAAATATAGGGAATTCCTGAAAAAAGAGAAGGAGCTAAGGGAAGAAGTTCACTTGCTGTAGATGATAGAAGAAGCTGAGATTAGACAACGTGCTAAATACGAGTGGATCAAAGACGATGATAGATGTACTAAATTTTTCAATGGGGTGATTAAAGCACTCCAACATCGGAATCATATAGGCAAGCTTATAAGTGAAGACCGGATAGATATCTCATATGGGAATGGGATATCTATGACTGTTGTGGATCTCTACCAGAATCTGTTTAATCATAGGGTATGGGAGGGTAGTTTTCGTAAGTTTGTATGTAAGAAACTGGTCTCTAATGCTGGTAACTCCGTCCTTCGCCAACCTATCTCGATGATGGAGGTGGAGAAGATTGTAAAGGAAGCTTGCCCCAATAAATCTCCGGGTCCGGATGGCTTTTCGGCCAACTTTTTCCAAGTGCAGTGGGAGGAGATAAAGGTCCCTGTCTATGATGCCGCGAGAGAATTTTTTTTCATCCGGAAGCTATTGAGAGAATTAAACCATACCTTTCTTTCGTTAATTCCTAAGAAAGATGGGGCAACCTCTCTCAATGATTTCAGACCGATTGCTTGCAGCAATTTTGTCTACAAAATTATTTCCAATGATATGTGCAAAAGGAAGAGGCCTATCATGCCTGGCCTCATCTCTCTCAACCAATCTAAATTTTTTTGAGGGAGAGTTATATCAGAGAACTTTCTGCTTGCGTAGGAGCTTGTCAGAGGTTTCCATAAACCCGGGGAACCATTTGGTTTTATATCCAGCAATAAGGGGTATACAGTAAGGGGATCATCATTCTCCGTATCTATTACAATCGCTATAGAGTACTTTTTGTGCTTGATGGATCAGGCTGTGCATTCCAGAAAGATTGAGTCGTTCTTTAGTAAGGTGGAGCCTGTGGTGTCGCACCTGATATACGCGGATGACTTATTAGTGTTTATTCACCCAACGAAGAATGCCATTTGCAATTTGGCCAAGGTTTTGGATGAGTTTAAAAGGGTGTCGGGTCCAGAGCTGGATAAGGAGAAGAGTTGTGCCTATTTCAACCGACTTTGCAAAAATAAGGAGAGGTTTCAACAGTTGATTCTGATTGGGGATGGGATATTGCCTGTTGTAAGAATAAAGTCGTAAAGAAGAATACTCTAGAGGGTGGGGGTGAATACAGTAGGCAGTTGAATATTGCTAATTAAAAAATTGTTAGCAGTAAGATCACATAATTAAATCAATAATCACAAAACAATTAATATAAAAGAAATGAGATCAGAAGGCAAACGCAAACACAACGATGTATACTGGTTTTCCTCTTATGAGGACTAGTCCTGTCGGAAGAACTCTAGCTTCCAGTTGAATCTACTATTGAAAAATCCTGTAAGTTTTCATACGAAGTCCTTGCAACTTCTACAGACGCGAGCTTTGATACAAAGAACTCGACCAACTTCAATTTTGAAGAGTCTTTCTCCAATCAAGCCTCTGATTACAATTTCTCTGAAATCTTCTAGACCGCACCGCACCGACAAATTGACTAGAGAATTGTAACTGGCTTGGGATTTGAAAATAAAATCTTTTTAGAATTCTTTGGAATAGAAACATATGCTTAGAAGAGAAGAGATGAAAGTGAATTGAGTGAATGAAATGATCAGAATTCTTCTCTATTTATAGTTTTTCCAACGACAGAACTCTGGCAGAATTCGGACAGAACTCTATGAGAAAAATTCGTAACTGAAGGGAGACTAAGTTTTCAAACGTTCTAAAATCAAACGGTCACTAACCGAACTCGGGCCGAGTTTTGTAAGGGTTGGTCAGGGTTTTTCAAAAATAATTTTTGGGCTTTTTGAAATCCTTCAGAAGCTTTTGTAAATAAGGGATGTTTTTCAAAACATAGGTCATTTTTGAAAATGATTTTGGATAGCCTATTTGCTAGTACGACTCAGTGTACAACGTATTTCTAGACCGAATAAAAGTGAAAAATACATTGCATAAAGAAATACAGACTCGAGTGGCAAACACTGCTTCGGTCTTAAACTGATTAGATATTCGATTTTGATCAGTATCTAAGTGTCCAAAATATCTTTAGTAAACATCCGTATATTGAGACAGAGTTTGATCAATTATTAAAATCAGGTTTGACCATGACCAATGGGCCAACAATCTCCTCCATTTTTATAATTGACAAACCTTGACTGATATAACATCTTTGGTCTTTATCAAAACAAATTGTACCGAAAAAGTTGTTCCTGTAGATTGTTCATATCATGTATTCTTACAAGAGAAGATGTTAGATCTTATTTCTCCTCCGTTGTCACTTAGCAAAATATTTCCAAAAGAGAAATCTCCTCCGCAATATATGCATAAGCAACAATCAGTGAAGAAACACAGCAAAAAGATATATGAAATATGTATCACAGGCCGTGAAAAGTAATCACAGGCATGGTAAAAAAATTTCACAGTCAGTTTAAATGGAAGCATAATAAATAAAAGATATGCTAAATAAAACTGAACATAGATAAATCTCTGAAACATAGAATAATAATAAAGTAATGTTCATCAGACAAAAGTTACAAAAAGAAATCACAACCACATATGCAAATAATAAAAGTACTGATACTAGCTTGAAATGTCAGAGCATTTTCAAGTAAATAAAGACAATAAAAACAGTCTCAATAGTACGACAACTAGACAATAATGTCTAAATCACATCTTATTCTCATCATCATCATCCTCATCATCAGCAGTAGTCCCAGCATGACCACCATGTCCAGAAGGAACAGCTCTATGTCCAAAAAGACCAGCTCCAGAAGAATATGGAGTAGCTCTAGGACCACGATACCAATCATAAGCGTTACCGGGCTGGAACAAAGAGTGTACCGCCTCATCCTTAATGCGATAACCAGATACATCAGGATCTCTAGGAATAGAACTGGCAGAATGACCAGTCTATGCAAATCTGAGGTTAGCAAACGAGTTGGCAAGAGCCTGGAACCGAGTCACATCATGGAACTCATGTTCCCTGGAAGTGTCAACAAAGAACGTCTGCATGTCTGGGAGGTGCTGATGGATACCCTCAAAAGTTATAGGGTATAGCTGAGGAGGAATAGGGTAGTAGGAGCAGCAAAAGTGCTGCGACATGAAAGCTGAAGATACTTGGGCTCAGGGTCCAGAGCGCAAGTGGATAAATAGACATCAAAACACTAAAAGATGCTAGAGATAAACTTCGCATAGGAGAGATTACGGTCTCTTCTGCAACATTTTTCTATCATTTGGATGATAGTCTTAGGGACAGAAAAAGGAATCCCCTTAAGCATGTGATAGAGGACAGATAGCTCAAGTGCAGTGACATCATATTTTAAAGTAGATTTCAAAAGAATAGTGGAATAGATGATGCGATGTAACTCGTATTAAAACAAGTTCAAGTTATTGGCCTTGAACTTTCCAGGACGAGCACGTGCTGGGGCACAAAGCTCATTCTTGAAACTAACAAGAGTCGTGCCCTTGGAAAAGTCAAAGTCGGTGATGTCATCGAGCGGGGTACCTTCGTTTGGAATATCAAGGATTTCCGCTAGCAACACATCATCGAACTCGATATCGTTTCCGCCAACATGAGTTCTTGCGGTAAATGTGTATAACACGAAGTTACAGTAAAATAGTCGGTATGCATTAGTAGCTATAGAGAATTTATGGGTAATGTGTCACGACCCGCACTCGCTTTTCGGATACGAGACGTGTCCAAGCCAGCCTACGCCGCAGAGTCCGCGGTAGAACGCTGTCAAGCCCGCAAGAATTAAATGCTCAAAATCACAATTGCTGCTCATTCACATTTCTAAATTTATTACAACATTTACAAGATTTATATTTAAAGAAAATACAAGACTTTACATTTAATGGAAATGATACAAATGCTATCTATTTCTAGGTTAATCTCAACATACCCAAGTCTTCCCAGTGCTAAGAGTGATCGCGGCTAAACCTGAAAAATGTTAGTTTCCAGTCAGGAATGGAACGAGCACATATCTCTCACAACAGTTCATAGCAGGAATGGACATATAAAACAAGCTATAGAAAACTATACATGAATCACTGTAAAGGAAATCAACAAGAGAGAGAATATAAACTGAGATATAATATGACAAATAGAGAAATATAACCTTCTACGTGATTCAGAGCATGAATTGGTTATGTAAACAGCTTGGGTTGCACATGGATACAGCTAAGGAGTGCACATGGATAACAACTACTGGGGATAATGATCACATAACCAACTACACTCTCCATGCCCCCAATCAATACACAAGGATCAATGCATGTTATGTTATTGCACATGGATAACAACTACTGTATACATGGAGCTCATATGGTCATGAGTGTACATGAATAAAATATGAGTGCATATGGATAAATATGAATACATGGAGTACATGATGGCCGTGATAAAGTACATGAACATGACATACTCGATGTATCCGAGAGGATAACATCGCATGAAAAGATCCAGAGGGTACTAATCCGTGTGAATATCGTGTCAGCATAAAGTATACTAGTCTATAACAAGAGAACATATCCAAAGAAGTATGAAAAGATCAGAGAATGTACTCGCCTGTGGTCCTGTGCTGGTGTAATCGATAATCTGAACCACTCAGAACGCCACAATAGTCAAAACTCATACAACAGTCCCCGAAAGCTGAAATAAATATTACCAATATTCTCAGAATAGTCAAAATAGCTAGGATCGCCTATCCTTAAGTCCAATTCTGGACACAGGGGCAAAACGGTAATTTTAGGAGAAAACGATGTCCGCCGTTGGACCCACTTTGTACCGAAAAGCGTGCCAGAGTCAACGGTCTCTAAAGTTGTCAAACTATATGTCTACGGATCCAGTTTTCCGATACGAACCCAACCGTATGTCCAAAGTTGGATTCCGGCAGGTCGTGCACAAAATCGCCCGTTGAGTGGGACCGTGGGGCCCGCAAAATGACGTACGATTCAACTGTCTCAGAATTGGACCAAACTTGGCATACAGGACCAGAAAAACGATACGGTTCTGTTGGCATAAGTTTCGTCTCGATTTGACGAGCGTGCACAAAGTAATTGGAGATTTTGCAAAGTGTACGATACGATGAATTTCAACGGATACGCATCAAATTCGTCGCACACACGTGACCAATTTGAATTCCGCCAAAGCCCACACAATCACGAAACCGTTACACAGCTTTTGATGCCTTCGGTTCGCGATCACGTCGCCCGGAATGGCGGAACGCACGTCGTGTGGAGCATTTTCGTAAAATTTTATGTTTTTGAAATACTATTTTTCCTGATTTTGGAAATCGGTTTCCACGACGCATGGTTGATGAAATCAGATTCTACAAAAAAGGTTTTTAAAGGGGTATAGATTGTCTACAAGTGTCTTCATGTAGATTTTTGGGTTTGTCCATCCATCGTTCCAGAAATGACTTACAAATAGGCTCTACAAGCAGTTTTAATGTTCTGTTTTTTTCGTAGTTTTTCTTGAACTTTCAAGAATTCTCGTAATTAATAAAGGACGAATTAAAACAATCTATTTTAAGGGGCTTACAGTGGTTAGGTCGTCTACGCGTAGGTTTTTGTAGATCGAAAAATGATCAACCGAGGAGATAGAAAAGAGGGAAAGAACAGGGTTACCTTGATGTGGGTTGCTGCTGCAACTATGTGCTTTAACTCGCACGTGCGGCCTTGCTGTCGTCGGCCGACGGCCGCTCGCGGTGGCTCCAGGCGGCGCATGCACACGTGTGGGAGGGGCGCGCGGGGCTGTGATGTTTGGGTTAGGGTTTCGAGCGTTGCGTCGTCGTTATATACGCGCACAGGTCGGCTGCTCGGCTGGGTTGTAAACTATAGGGATGGGGAGGAGCCCGTTCGGGCTGAGGGGTGGAGAGTTGGGCCCTGGGCTCGGTTGGCCTGGGCTGGGTCCGGCTGAGCCTGGGGTCTATATTGATTTCTAGGATTTAGGTTAACATATATATATATATATATATATATATATATATATATATATATATATATATATATATATATATATATATATATATATATATTCCTATATATATTTCTATATATATGATGCATATCGTTATTGAATATTTTTCTATATATATGTATATCTTATTTACTAATTACTATTTATTATAACTAATATATATATATATATATATATATATATATATATATATATACATATATATATATATATAATCTATATATTTATATATACGTACACGTACACATTTATAATATTATATATTTATAATTCCAATACACAATTTTTTATCGTATATTAGTATATATATATATTCTTATTAATACAAGCTACAATAATGTAATTTATATATATAATGATATATACCTATATACCATAAATACAAACACGAATAACAAATATTACGTATAATCGATATTTGAAATCTGATCATTAATTTTATATACCAAAAATTCACAAATAACATACATGGATATTTTATATATAAATAAAAGCCTAATTTCCATATACCGTAAATACACTTCTATATTTATATATAACCTAGATAATTTTCCATAAAATCCAACATATTAGTTAAGGAGAAATATTTACTATATTATTAAATAAAATATTATTTCTAACAACAAGCACATATAATATATATTATATATATAGCAGTTGTTCCTATAATTGTCTTCGAAATTATCAAGGTAAAATACCAATACAATATGCGTCTACACTGACGTCTTTGGTCACACTGCAACACCTCATGGGCTTTGGGCTTGGTTCGGACTAGTTTGATATAACCGAATTTTCTAAAAGTCAAGATATTAATAAATGACTAACTAAATCATTTATAGGGATTAACTCGCAACTTATCCTGGTTTTCCTAGTTAGGACGTCACTATGGCTCGACATTCCCCTACCATGGCTAAACACTAGTCAAAGCACGCCAATGCACTATCTGTGCCATGATTTCTAATCACCTTGTACTCAATTCCTAACAATGACTAAAATCATCTATCGTAATAATAAACTAAATAATTATTTATAATAATCTAAAATCACCAATAAAATAAAATAAATAAAAATATTTTAAAATTTCTGGGAAGGGGAGCTACAAATCTACCCATCTTAAAATAATTTCGTTCTCGAAATTCTAACTCATAAACATGCCTAAAATTCGATATATATATATATATATATATATATATATATATATATATATATATAGCTCCACTATCTCTTTAATCTTCTCAATTTAAATTTCTCAAAAATATTTATATCCTCCTCCTGGCCATTTCGTAACTACGAATCATCGAAGACTTCTACCCACCTTTGGTCGCACTACCCCCTTCAAACACCTGACGTTATAATATTGTAACCCTCCAGCTAATTGTAGAAAGTAACCACTGAAAGATATCTATAACATGAGGCATCTACAATCTTCTCATATCTATCTGGCAACCCAAAATTTAGCAAACAACAATTTATACCAGTAGCTAAAAAATATTGATAAATTCTAGTAAGCATGACCTTCGTCACTCCGAAATAAAGGACAGAAAGGTAAGGGGGAGTAATCGAGGGCCATTACGAAGTTTAAAGAGCGGTAGAGAATATACAATAATACAGATAGAAAGAGTATTTATGAACCTATAGTCTTATTCACTAGATTGGGCTTCTGTAGTCCAGTCACTTGCTAAGTTTCTCGGAGGGTCTTGTAATCCGTGCAATACAGAAGTTCCGTTCTCGAAATTCTAAATAAGGTTCTATGATAGAACATAATTTGAGAAACCAAGATTGTGGTCCTCATGGTTTCTGTATTTGGGCATCAGTCGTTGGTTGGATGAACACTGGGTTTCAACCTATATGGGATAGACAAGATCCCAATAATAAAACTCTTCCTACTAGATTAGGGTATCCTAGAATAGGTTTCTATCCAAGGGCTGAGCTAGTTGCTAGTCGGGTTGGTTAGTTAGGTCCATAAGCCTGAAATGTGCCTTCAGTGACCTTTGTGTTTAATTAGTACATGAGGCCTCAATCGGGTGGCACACTAGGGACGTGTGCGTAGTGGGCTTCGAGTAGTTCACTACCATATATTGGGTCGAAGGAATTAAGTCGAAGTTGAGGCTCTAATGGGAGTCGGGAAGTGTACCGGTATTACGGTAAAGATTATAGCTAGTCCTTTTGACCTAAAAGTCGTACTATAAAAATAGAGTACAAGGGGACGTGTTTGAGTGGGACGTGATATACCTAGATAAAGGTGGACTCGTCTAGATCTTGTATGTGAAATTCGTTAGAAGGTCACAACTGGCCTCGTGCTCCGAATATTAATGGCACGGCCGGGGACACAAAATGATCTAAATGAAAAGTGGGTGTCCATGGGCACTAACTATAATTCTAATGGAAAAATTATTCTAATCAATCGATAATCTTTGTATATCCTAAATTTTAGAAGGCTTACAGTCTACCCACCTTAGAAGCTAGGACAGGATTTTAGGAATAATGAGGTTAGAGGGTTCCCAAAGTCCGGATACTGTACCTCGACTCTTGTTAATAGAGAATAAGACACGGCGTGTCGGGATACGGTAGATATAAGTTAAGGGTCGTTCCTCAATAACTGGAAAATGAGTGCGTGTGCAATGACACATGGTCGATAAAATAGAATGACATACTCGTCCACAGTATACGTGAGTTATCGACGGGGTAACCAACTCTAAGGCACATCATATGAAAAGGTTCCTAACAACTGGGTCGTAACTTTCTATGTGTGTCAAAACCTGCCAGACTATCGTTACAAGGGTTCTAGTTGAAGCAAGCCTCAACAAACCATTAGAGGCTCACAATATTTGGTCTCCGGAGAATAGGCAGTCTCCTAGGTTGGCATTTGGTCAAGGGAAGGATCATAATCATTCTCGGCCTCTAATGACTAGAAGATCAAGATAATAGGTTTAGTGTCGAAGGGAGGACGAGTAACTCAAGGCAAAGTTCCAGTCACAGAGCTGGCCGATAGTAGCTACACTTGCATATACAACTATCATAGCCATGGGAATACTCTGTATCTACCTATCAGTCACGAGCTTTCGTCTTTCTAATCGGTGAAAGACAAAATAATTAAAGAGTTTAAGAGAGATGTCACTAAATATAATTTCATGATTCAAAAGGCGAATGCATAATTCAAGAGGAATTGTCAAAGCAATTGTGGATGAGATCTTGGATACCTCTATATCTCAATCCACGTAGGGTAATTAAATGAAAAGCGAACCAAATGCATCATGGTTGATCAGACCGTGATACAATGATTCTGATTAGACAATATGTTAGCGGGCGTCCCCAATAAATATATGTCTTGAATCAAGCTCGATAAAAGAGTAAGCTTGCAAAACTAGGTTGTAATAGCAGTATTGGTCAAGATAGTCGAAATACAAGTACGCGAGATTTTTGGAAGGAGGGGATAGTAGTTTGAGTTTTGAGATAATCAAAACCTTACCTGGGGTTCTTGCTTATACAGTCTTTCTATAATCTTTTTATCTCTAAGGCCTTGGTCGACTAATGGGTTAGGGACTTCTAAGTTCTATTTTCTAAGTAATCCTATTAGTGTCAGTTAATTCCTTGTTAATAGATC
Organism: Iris pallida; assembly: GCA_029216955.1. Classification (NCBI taxonomy): domain Eukaryota; kingdom Viridiplantae; phylum Streptophyta; class Magnoliopsida; order Asparagales; family Iridaceae; genus Iris; species Iris pallida. The sequence goes on along the minus strand of JANAVB010008573.1, from coordinate 3,333 downwards.
ACAAGGGCCACAGGATTCTAGGTTGGGAGGCAGGCTACCAAACTTACAGAACTTCCACTAGTATTGGCATTGGTTCTTATGGGACATACAGGACATTTTTATCCTCTATAATATCCTAAACTTGTAATCACGTCTGAAATTATTTCACCGGGAATTATGTCTCGCCTGTATACTCTGGCTGTGACAAACCCTTGGTTCCGTGATTCAGGTGTGATAAGCTATCAGGTACTCCACCTTATATTGACACAAGGGTATCTAAGATATAAGGAGGTCAATGAGGACATAGTTTTAGCAATGATCTATAACCTACAATTCTTTGAAAGGATTTCAATTCTTATGGGCTGTGCCTCGCCAGTGCGCTGCTGGCTGCAGTGAACCCACATCTCCACTCTCAGCTTATTGATGACAGTGCGCTGTTGTCTAACTATTATTATTTAACTAATACTCCTTTAACTATATCCGTAAAAATTCATGAGCTTCTAGAGACCCAAACAAGTTGACTAAGAATAAATCGTAGGTATTTATCCTATCAGTCGCAACACTTAAATTAAAAGATTTAACATGGAGAAAATAACTAAGTACGAAAGAAATACAACCATTCTATTATCTATTTCGTATGCATTTTACTGGTTGAGGGAAATCTCGAATCAATCTACCTCGAGATTCATACAGGAATAACATAATCAAAAATTATAAACTAACTCCATACAGCAGAAGAGAATTTAAAATTTTTTTGACAATCCTAACTTATGATATAAGATTTTTATCTAATACAGTAAAAGGAAATTAAACAGTTTATCAAAATTACGCCTTAATTCTAGGCAAGTCTAACATACTAAGCGAATAGTATATCCACATGGAATCACATTATCATATCAAAAGTAACAGTATACCTATAGGGATCTAGCAAGCTATCTAAATTTAATAATTCTAAATTGTATGGCCTATCTGACAACCTTAACTACCCATCGGTCAATTTGAACAAGGGACTCCTAGTCCTAGTCATTATCTTAAATCATTTTAATCCTAATTGTGAATGAGCATTTCTTTGGCGCAGGCTCGCAATAGTACGACTATCGTACCATCACGAGTTCGCAATCTTTTGTAAAAACTGACCTGCATAGGCCACCACAAAAACTTGTCACGACCCGCACCCGCTTTTCGGATACGAGACGTGTCCAAGCCAGCCTATGCCGCAGAGTCGGCGGTAGAATGGTGTCAAGCCCGCAAGAAATAAATGCTCAAAATTACAATTGCTACTCATTCACATTTCTAAATTTATTACAACATTTACAAGATTTATATTTAAAGAAAATATAAGACTTTACATTTAATAGAAATGATACAAATGCTATCTATTTCTAGGTTGACCTCAGCGTACCCAAGTCTTTCCAGTGCTAAGAGTGATCGTGGCTAAACCTAAAAAATGTTGGTTTCCAGTCAGGAATGGAACGAGCACATATCTCTCACAACAGTTCATAGCAGTAATGGACATATAAAGCAAGCTATAGAAAACTATACATGAATCGCTGTAAAGGAAATCAACAAGAGAGAGAATATAAACTGAGATATAATATGATAAATAGAGAAATATAACCTTCTACGTGATTCAGAGCATGAATTGGTTATGTAAACAGCTTGGGTTGCACATGGATACAGCTAAGGAGTGCACATGGATAACAACTACTGGGGATAATGATCACATAACCAACTACACTCTCCATGCCCCCAATCAATACACAAGGATCAATGCATGTTATGTTATTGCACATGGATAACAACTACTGTATACATGGAGCTCATATGGTCATGAGTGTACATGAATAACATATGAGTGCACATGGATAAATATGAATACATGGAGTACATGATGGCCGTGATAAAGTACATGAACATGACATACTCGATGTATCTGAGAGGATAACATTGCATGAAAAGATCCAGAGGGTACTAATCCGTGTGAATATCGTGTCAGCATCAAGTATACTAGTCTATAACAAGAGAACATATCCAAAGAAGTATGAAAAGATCAGAAAATGTACTCGCCTGTGGTCCTGTGCTGGTGTAACCGATAATCTGAACCACTCAGAATGCCACAATAGTCAAAACTCGTACAACAGTCCCCGAAAGCTGAAATAAATATTACCAATGTTCTCAGAATAGTCAAAATAGCTAGGATCGCCTGTCCTTAAGTCCAATTCTGGATACAGGGGCAAAACGGTAATTTTGGGCGAAAACGATGTCCGCCGTTGGACCCGCTTTGCACCGAAAAGAATGCCAGAGTCAACGGTCTCTAAAGTCATCAAACTACATGTCTACGGATCCAGTTTTCCGATACGAACCCAACCGTATGTCCAAAGTTGGATTCCGGCGGGCCGTGCACAAAATCGCCCGTTGAGTGGGACCGTGGGGCCCGTAAAACGACGTACGATTCAACTGTCTCAGAATTGGACCAAACTTGGCATACAGAAATACGGTTCTGTTGGCGCAAGTTTTGTCTCGATCTGACGAGCGTGCACAAAGTAATTAGAGAATTTGCAAAGTGCACGATACGGTAAATTTCGACGGATACGCATCAAATTCGTAGCGCACATGCGACCAATTTGAATTCCGCCAAAGCCCACACGACCACGAAGTCTTTACGCAGCTTTTGATGCCTTTGGTTCGCGACTACGTCGCCTAGAATGGCGGGACACACGTCGTGTTGAGCGTTTTCGTAAAATTTTATGTTTTTGAAACACTATTTTTCCTGATTTTGGAAATCGGTTTCCACAACGCATGGTTGATAAAATCAGATTCTACAAAAAAGGTTTTAAAGGGGTATAGATTGTCTACAAGTGTCTTCAGGCAGATTTTGGGTTTGTCCATCCATCGTTCCAGAAACGACTTATAAATAGGCGCTACAAACAGTTTTAATGTTCTGTTTTTTTTTCGTAGTTTTCTTGAACTTTCAAGAATTCTCGTAATTAATAAAGGACGAATTAAAACAATCTATTTTGAGGGGCTTACAGTGGGTTAGGTCATCTACGCGTAGGTTTTTGTAGATCGAAAAATGATCAACCGAGGAGTTAGAAAGAGGGGGAGATAGGTTACCTTGATGTGGGTTGCTGCTGCAACTATGTGCTTCAAATCGCAATACGGCCTTGCTGTCGCCGGCGACGGCCGCTCGCGGTGGCTTCAGGCGGCACGCGCACACGGTGGAGGGGCGCGCGGGGCGTGATGTTGGGTTAGGTTTTGAGCGTTGCGTCGTCGTTATATAGCGCACTGGTCGGTTGCTCGGCTGGGTGTGTAAACTATAGGGATGGAGAGGAGCCCGCTCGGGCTGGGGGTGAA
>JANAVB010008572.1:0-62769 GCA_029216955.1 Iris pallida | reverse complement strand
GCACTATCGTCAAGGTTCACAATCATCGGAATCGGTTTCGGACTATTCTATGAGTATTGGTATCGGCGATATCGGTAGTATCGGCGGTATCGTATCGGAGCATCGGACTTGGTATCGGAAAACAAATAATTATTAATAAATTATTTACATTTAAAAACATATATTTTATACATGTAGGCATAATTTTAAGTATTTCAGCGTTCTTAGTAGTTTGAAATTATATGAAATAGTAGTCACCCTTACCGATTGGTTTTGCCGAATTGACCGGAACAAAGACCCCCATATATAGTCGGTATCGGTCAATATTTGGTATCGGTCGGTATCGGATCGGAACATGCCAAACCGTATCGGTATCGGCCGTATCGGATCGGTATCGGCCGATACTTTAAACCATGCTATCGGTATCGAACTATCGGTATCGGTATCGAACTACTAGTAACAATTGTATTTATATTTTTCTCTTCTCGAGCTAGAATACTAGCGGATCCACCAGTTACATGATTATATACTAATTCTGTTTAGTTTGTCTTATTATACAAATTTTTACATCTAATCTGTGATGGATCGTTATTTCGTTGATCGTACATGGATGTACAAACGACAACACGAGAGCAGAATAGGTGTGAGTGACGATTTTCAGGCAGGGGTGGAAGTGTTTCTTAAGTATGCCATGAGCAAAGCTCAGTTTATGGACGGTAACAAAATCAAGTGTCCATGTCGTAATTGTCGCAATAGACGTTACGAAGAAGTGGTGAGTGTAAGAGATCATTTGACCCGTAAGGGTTTCGTACGTGATTACGACCTGTGGTCATCGCAAGGTGAACTATATGCCGAAAGACAGGTTGCGAATGCTGCTACTTATGCTTTTGATGATAATGCTGCAGCGGATTTTGTCGTCGATGATGACGAATGCTCCGTTGATTATGGAGACGTACAGAACCTTGCACGAGATATGGTGTACGACGCGGCAGGGCCTAATTTTGATCCGGAGGATCCTAATCCCGAGGCGAAGGAGTTCTATCATATGTTTCAGGATGCTGAAACTTTTTTATATCCTGGTTGTGATCCACATTCCATACTGTCAGTGACGATGCGGTTGTTGAACATAAATTCCGATTTTAACTTGCCACAAACTTGCTATGATCGGATTACACAACTAATGAAGGAGGTGTTACCGAAGGAATCAAAAGAGCTTCCAAAAAACTTCTACAAGTCGAAGATGATGGTCCGACAACTGGGACTGGGGTACGACAAGATAGATTATTGTCGCAACGGATACATGTTGTACTACAAGGAGAACGAGGATGTAGAAAGTTGCCGCTTCTGTAATGCAGATCGTTACAAGGAAGTCAGGGAAAAAGGAAAGTCAACTAGAAAACGACGTCCTTACAAGTATATGCATTACTTGTCGATCACGAAGCGCTTGCAGAGGATGTATATCTCTCAGAATACAGCAGAACATATGACGTGGCACAACGAAGAACGTACAAAGGACGATAGAGAATTGTCACATCCTTCGGATGGAGAGGCGTGGAAATATTTCGGATTTTGGCAGAGCCTAGAAATGTACGCATGGGGCTATGTTCTGATGGATTTGCCCCTTTCGGGCAGTCGGGATCTCAATACTCCTGCTGGCCGGTCATTCTGACCCCTTACAATCTGCCACCATAGATGTGTATGAAGACTCCTTATATGTTCTTGACAGCTATCATACCGGGTCCCAAAATTCGACGAAGAATATCGATATATATTTACAGCCGTTGGTGGATGAGCTAAAACAGCTGTGGGAGATCGGCGTCACGACGTATGATATTTCCAGGAAACAGAACTTTCAGATGAGAGCTTCACTGATGTGGACAATCAATGATTTTCCCGCATACGGTATGCTGTCGGGATGGAGTACTCACGGCACCCTGTCTTGTCCGATATGCATGCAAAATAGTAAGGCGTTTCGCCTTAAGCATGGAGGAAAAAACTTCTTTCTTTGATTGTCATCGTCAATTTCTGCCCGCGAGTCATCCTTGGAGAAAGAACAAGGACGCATTCAGAGCTGGAAAACAAGAATTTTCTCATTCGCCTGCCAGATTGTCGGGATATGATATTTGGGAAGATGTAAAGGATTTTTCCACTGTAATGGAAGATCTATCGAACAATCGTGTCGATGGGTTCGGACAAACCCATAACTGGACCAAACGGAGTATCTTCTGGGACTTGCCTTATTGGAAAGAATCTTATAAGGCATAATCTTGATGTTATGCATATCGAAAAGAATGTGTTCGATAATGTCTTCAATACCGTCATGGACATTAAAGGAAAGACGAAGGACAATCCAAAAGCAAGACAAGATATTGCCGAGATATGCAAGCGTCCTTATCTGAACTTGATACAAAGGGGAGCTGCTGGACAATTAAGTAAGCCGATAGTACAATACACATTGAGCAAAGAAGATAGATTAATAATCTGCAAGTGGGTATCTACTTTAAGATTTCCTGACGGCTATGTGTCGAATTTGTCTAGATGCGTTGACCTCAATAAACGCAAGCTAACGGGAAAGAAGAGTCATGACTGCCACGTATTTATGGAAAGATTACTGCCCATTGCTTTGAAAGAGTTGTTACCTTCTGCTGTATGGGTTCCGTTGGCCAAACTATCAATATTTGTTAGGGATATTTGTTCAACTAAGTTGACTGTGCAACACATGGTTGAACTTGAGGAGAAGATTATTTTAACAATTTGCAAGTTGGAGAAAATATTTCCTCCTGGCTTCTTCGACAGCATGGAACATCTACCGATACATTTGCAATAGCAAATCAGGCTGTTCAAGTCTACTATACAAGCTACCCAAGGCGTCGTAGAGATCGATTTGACTGGTGGGCAGTATGCAAGATTAAATCTAGAAATACATTCAACGTTGGAGATCCATCATACCAAGAGGACCAGATCGAAAAGTCCCAATACTTGGGACAACACTCAGATACAATGGATGTTGAAGATATTGTTGAGAAAAATAGAGGGGAGGAAGAGGTTGATACACAAGACTTAGCTGTCAACCAGGGGAGAAAGAGGCATCTTGTCCCAAATTTTGAGGCAGAAGAAGAAGAAGAAGAAGAAGAAGAAGAAGAATTTGATGGGGATGAGGATACAGATAAAATCGACGATGAAGATAAGGATGAGAATGAGGATGAGGAGGATGATGATGAAGACGAGGCCGAGGATGAGAACGAAGACGATGATTAGGTTAAATATTGTTGTATAGTAAAACACTTCCAATTACGTGAATTAAGTTTGATCTCATAAAAGCAATTACGTGAATTCATGTTTTTTTCATTCGATTATTTACTTATTGCAGATGGCACTCCTAGTCTTTTTCGTCGCGGCGGCACTCGTCTCCCTACTGGTGGTATGTATATTTTAGTTTAGTTTTTTATATCCATTTACACTTTCATATTGTTAATTATGTTTATGTGTTCTATTTACAGGTCATGATGGCTGGCCGTGGTCGTGGTGCTGGTCGTGGTGGTGGTAGTGGTGGTGGTGGTGGTGCGGGTCGTGGTCGTGGTCGTACTGGTGCTGGTGGTCGTGGTCGCGTTCAGAGTTCCCGGGATGTGACCCCATCGAGCGAGCCCGACCCGGAGAGTACCCCAGGCACAGACGCATCCCGTCCTCGATCGACCACTTCATCGAGTCATCAGTCCGAATCTGCTAGCGGATCCGATCCGCTATCGGAACCACCAGCAGCGGATCCACCAGGAGATGCCCCAGTTACTGCACAGTGGGCCCCAGAGTACCCCCATACTCGGTTCCATCTGGTTACTGGGGAGTACATACGCGGATCCGCGGATCCTCCGACGGCACCAGAGAGGCCGAGAGGTGAGTTCCGACGAGAGCTATGGCCCGCGGGGACCTCGTAAGTAAATTTAAGTAATTTATTAAATTTCTTTCATTTATTCAAGTTAATAATCCAGTCGTTTCTTCTTTGTAGGTTTTTTCCGTTTAATGTTGGCAGGGCAAAAAGCCCCTTGCTCGAGAAAATATATTTTCTCGAGCAAGGGGCTTTTGTCGGTAAAAAGAATCAAATGATTCAAGTCGCTTTCCTTTTCAGCCCCGCTGACATCGTTTTAGGGATTGGCGACTTACCCATTCAGTGACTTTGGCACTGGACGTTCCCAAAATGGGTACTATCGGGTTGGTGGGAGGAGAATGTGATCTCTGACCGCGTGCCTGTTGAAGAATGAGCCGGCGACTCATAGGCAGTGGCTATCTTTGGAAGCCCAAGCGGAGGCTCGTTTACTTATGTTTTCTCATATGAATCTCTTGTCTCCAGCTAGATGCAGAGGCGCATAATAGATCGATATGAACATCATGAGCTGCCCCGTAATAAAACCAGTTGTTGCTGATACCTCCTCCTCGGTTCCTTCTTCCATAACCCGAGCTCGGAGAAGGAAGAGCAACATCAGTCGGTTCGGACCTCCACTTAGTTTCACCCAAGCTTTATCCTGGTCATGGATAGATCACCCAGGTTCGGGTCCATAAGCAGTGACAATCGCTATCCCGATCATGATTTTCTTACCCCCAGAGGTAAAGGTCCTTCCCTTTTGGGCCGGTTGTGGGCGAGGAGGGATTCGAACCCCCGACACCGTGGTTCGTAGCCACGTGCTCAATCCTCTGAGCTACAGGCCCCACCCCATCTCCACTGGATCTGTTCCCAGGTGTCAAGTGGAAGTGCAGTGATGTATGCAGCTGAGGCATCCTAACAGACCGAGAGATTTGAACCTTATTCCTACACGACCTGATCAATTCGATCTCCACTTAGTTTCACCCAAGCTTCATCCTGGTCATGGATAGATCACCCAGGTTCGGGTCCATAAGCAGTGACAATCGCCCCTTGGAGAAATTATCAGGGCTAACTTCCACGGTCCTTACCTCAACTTTACATCGGTGCCCCAACCGAGCAGTACGTCTGGTTCGACGAGTTGAGGGTATATATCTATATTTTTTTGGTTAAGTCTATGTGATTCTTTAATCAACCATTTTGTAAATTACCTGATAATTGATTTTCTGTGTTAGAGAACATACTGGTGGCCCTCCCATCGCGAGGATGGGATCCGCAGGACCTACCGAAGCGCATGCTCGAAGAAGATACGGGATATGATTCATGACCTAAAGATGGGGCATACGAGGCCGAACTGGATCCGGCAGGACTATTATGAGGACCTCTTAGGCATGATGGATAACCCTGCATACAAGGAGAAATCGGCGAAGGCGAAGGTGAACCGATCTGCCGCGGGCCTTCATACGGGGGGATCAAGGTCTCACGCAGCGACACTTGCAGATCTGGTGAGCAACCGTAAATTTATTTCACTATCGAATTAGGTATTATTAATTAAAGGAGTTAATTAGTTTCTACGCAAATTTTGTATGCAGGCCCAACGGGCGGTGAAGGAGGGAAGGGTGCCAGAATCGGTCACCATGCACGACGTCTTCCAGCATACGCACAAAAGACGGAAGGACGGGAGCTTCGTCGACGAGAGGGCCAAGGAGACTGATAAGTACTTATGATTATGAGATTAACGTTAGAATTAAAAGTATTCGGACTATAACTTAGGTAAACTTAGGATTCACACTTAACTTAGTGAAACATAGGATTTAGATTACAACTTAGGTAAATCTTATAATATAAACACATTCATTTGATAGGCTGCGTATCGTGAGGCCCTTAGTCGGGCTCAGTTACCTGACACCGAGGATGTCGGTAAAACGACGCCCTTTCGGATGCCCTCTTCTTTGGCCGCTCGGAACGACTTGTTCGTAGATACCGTCGGCGGCTTTAAGAAAGGGTACCTGTACGGAGTCGGCTCCCTAGGGCCATTGCATATGGCGACACAGAGATTTCCACCGACACCGCCTCCTCCCGTGGCCCGGGCAGACGATGATGTTAGGTCGCAGCTTACGCAGCTGCACGAGGCGGTGTCGTCCTTGCGGGAGCAATTTGCCACGCACTTTCTGCCTGCGTCTGCTGCTGCCGGTACGTCTGCTGATGGTGCTCGTCCGTCTTCTACTGGTCCGTCGACTGCAGGTGTCGGTCCGTCTTCCGTGGGCCATCTTTCTTTCAACCCTGAAGCCCTGTGCTACCGCCTACGGCTGTGACGGCACTCATGGATCTCATGTCCCCAAAGCAGCTTCGTCGACTTCCGAGTGTTGTCTATGACCTTGCCTCCGTACCTTGTGGAGGAGTATATGCGTCGGTCGAATACGGGAACGGACAATCGACCTCCTTCTTCTTAAAATGTTGTATTAAGAAAATTTGGATTATTTGTGAGAGCTTTGAACTAATTGTGCTATAATCGTCTTATAGCACCGGATATTATGTTACTCTTTAGGATAATTAATATTTATTTTCTATTAATTTGGTTTGGTCTGTGATTCTTGGATAATTGGTCGTATGTGCATTACTTGGTCTATGTGATTCTTGGATAATTGGTGTGCATATATTTGGTCTGTGTGATTGTGGATAATTGGTGTGCATTATATATTGGTTTGGTTTATGCATATATTTGTGAACAGGGAAAGTGCTGCAATTTTTTTCCCAAAAAACCCAGTTAGCGACGGATATTCCCAGTTGCCAACGGGTTTTGACAGATAATCCGTCGCTACCTGGAGTTTTTAAACTGTTTCCAGGCGGCGACGGATTATCCGTCGACAACATTCTGGTGGTATAAGCTTCGACGGAACAGCGACGGACACGTCGTCGCCCGGGCGACGGATAACCAGCCGCTAAACCGTCGTTGTAATTGACGACGGCTTAGCGACTGGTTATCCGTCGCCATGGTTCTGGAAATGCATGACATTTCAAGAACCATGGCGACGGATAATCCGTCAGTAATCCGTCGCTGTTGAGTCGCGGTAGCGACGGATCTGCGACGACTATTCCGTCGCCATGGTGCTGGAAATGCCAAGCATTTCCAGAACCTGATCGACGGATAGTCCGTCATAAAACTGTCGCAAATCCGTCGTTAATTATCGACGGATACCGATGGCATAGCGACGGATCGATACGATCTGATACGCTGTTACGACGGGTTACCGACGGAAAGTTACGTCGCTATTTCCTACACAGTTCAATACTTAATAGTTGAAATGGACGGAAATCCGTCGGAACGTGTCGCTAAGTCTTCGTCTTGTAACGTCGACTATCCGTCGCTAATCGTCATGTGACGACAACTTAGCGACGGAAGGTTATTAGCGACGAGCTGATTGCCGACGGATGTTTTTGGCCAATATCCGTCGGTACTCGGTCGCTAATTGTAATTACCGTCGTCTTAGCGACGGATGCGGCCGTCGCTAAAACGATAAATTTTGGTAGTGAACTGAACAAGTAGTGGTGTCCCTGCTCCAGTCCGTACCTAGTGTACCTGGCACCTTTTCTCATGAAAGGAAGGGACTTTGATACTCAAACCAATGAAGAAAGTGGCCTTGTGATAAAAAGAACCAATAGCAGACTTTTTGCTAGGAGACCATCTGAAGAAGAACGCATGGTATTTGCTAACATTTTAAAGTTGCTTCTTGTCAATTGCTATTTTTTGTTGATTCTTAAGTCATGCTAATTAGTGTATTGTCCTCAAAGGACTGATTTCAGGAATGAAGGTTGCAAGCTTGCTGACCTAAGACCCAAATGTTGTCTCATCTTACGGTGTTGTTCTAGATATCCAGAAGGATCGTATGCTACAGTAACAGAATTCATGGTATATTGTTCACTTTGGCAGACATTATAGAAAAATGATAGGTGTGTCTCTTGCCTGTTATATGTGATGATATCTTATGTGGTCAAGTATTGTTAGTAGGGACGCAATAAATATACATTAGTATGACATGGATATAATTTTCATATTTGCTTCCCAATAATAAATATTGTTCTACACATGGAATATGGATGTTGGTTGGCATTGAAATCTATATCTGTATTTAACAAAAATGATATAGATATTGAACTAGTACAAATTACGTAGTTGAATATTCATACGCATCCATTATTGAATGATTTGAATTTGGATTTGATACAAACAGTATATTGAAAATTCAGCAAATAGTAAAACATAAAATATAGATCAATTTTCAAATACAACATTTAATATAAAAAGTTTATACAAATATATAACTACTGAGAGAGCCAATACAACTGTGTAAAATGTGAACTGATGAGGCTCTTATGTTCTGAACCTTCCAAGCTCTGCGCCTACGCACCAAAGACCCCTGACGAGTATCTCCTTCGTCAGGTAGGTTCTTGGATGGTTCTTCCGTCGTCGAATCCCCACCAGAAGTATCTTCCAGTTTCGCTACCAAGTCCGGGTGCAAATCATCCAAGGTTTCTTGAATTCCATCAAGAGTGTGAAATTGGACAGGCATGTCAGTAAAACTAATTCATTAAGAGTATCTTTTGTGAATTCAATAATGAATAGACATTTGTTTATGATATCTAATTGGTTTTTATGCTCTTGAACAAGGAAATGAGGTTACATGTTTCTCAACATATAGAATTTTGCTATATGTTCTTCGTAGTAGAATTAATGCCAATAGATGTTGAACATACATGTTTCTCAAGCCCGTTGTGCAACTGCCATTCCGTACCTCGGAAACTATTTTCCTCCAATATTCTTTGTAACTACGAGATGGAAAATTTTGAAATATTCTACTTCATTGTAGCATACTAGTGAGGTTGTATCATATGTTTATCTCCTATTTGTATAATCAATCTTTCTTTAATACTACTGAGGTTGGTATTATAGGTTGCTATGTATTTTAGGCCATTATGAAGATGTTTTGATATTTCCATTATTTTTGTGTATTCATTGATTTATTGGTTTAGGCATGTACACAGTCCTAATCTGAGCCAAATCTGTGTTTTTTTAGCTCCAAGGGTCTATGACTCTATATGCTAGTGGTTATATAATTTGACACTTTGTATTTTTTAATATATCTTATATAAGATATTCTTCCATAATGTTGCATCCTTGTCTTTTAATTTTATCCGACAATTTTCTCAAAACACTTCTCATCTAATTCATGTTCTCCTATTTATGTATAACATTTTCGTGCTACTTTAGTGTTTGCTCAGTCGCTCAACAAAATGCTTCAATACCAGATGGGTTGTCGACTTTTGTCATTTTCGAAGGTAAATGCTTAACGGATTATTTCGTATTTCTTTGAATCAATTACATGTTGTCATATATCAAATATTTTAGTCTTTTTTTAAGTTTAAGAATGGAGCACTAGGGGCCTCCAACATCATTTAACGTCAGTTTTGAAGGTAAATGCTTAACCCAAAATATTTATAGTATTGTACTACCTCTTTTGCTCCATCCCATGTCAGTTTTGGTGCATGAATTGTTCTTATTTTAATTTAATGCATGTGTTAAACATTGGTAAAAAAATATTGGCAGGCTTCTCTGGTTTGGATTTGTTGATAGTTGATATAGAAGCTTTGTAACTGTTCTTATGATTTAGAAGCTTCTGAAACTGTTCTTCTGAAATTTGGTACATATTATATTTCTTATTTTTCTGGACTGATTTTTGGACTGAACAAATATATTGGCATGTCTTAATTTCATTTGCAGGTCCTTCAAAAGCATTCTGGATTTACTTAAATGATGGGCGACGACTTTTGTGATAGAAAATTTTTTGGGCGAATTTTGTGAATGTTTAATAGATGATTTAAAAACATAGTGTAGTATTTAATGTTTTGCGTTCATAATTTTGTATGTAATGGTGGAGATGATGGGTTCTTTTGTAAGTGATGGTGTGGGTGATGTATTGTGTTTTTAATTTATTTTATAAATGATGGTAAATGATGCTTAATGTTAAGCTTTTTTGTTGTTTTCCAATTGAACATTATAGTTATATATGTATTTTGTGGTCTTCTACTCAATGTAATATTTTTCTATTTTGTAAATGATAGTAAAGAATGCTTGATGTTGTTAAGCTTTTTTTTTGTATGGGAGCTCCGACTCCTGGAGATACGTCTGAAGACAAGCTCGACAAAGGCCATGATCATATGAATTGTGTTATATGTGTATTTAAATTTTCTGTTTTATAGCTGAAAAATACAGATAATAATTTCATAAGTATTACCTTTGGGACGGTTATGTAATTGTCCTAGATATAAACGACATCCTTTTGTAACGCTGGCAAATTTGTTTAGGACGGATGTTATTCGTCACAAACTCTTTTATTTTGGGATTTTGTAACCGTCATAAACATATAATAATTCAAACTCTTTTAGTACGATTAGTTTTTCGACCCTAAAACCAAATTAGGATGGTATTTTTCGTCCAAAAACTTTTTGCCCGCCACCCTAATAGCACTGTCACTTACCGTCCTAAAATTTGTCCCAAATTACAATTTAGGACTGATTTTGGTCTTCTTAAGACGGATTTTTGACGTCCCAGAAAGATACTTTTTTGTAGTGTCTAAAGGAAACAACTAAGCAAGGTTCCCCGCTGGGGCCTCTTCTGGAGCACAGACTAGGTCCTCTAAGGCAGTCCCGTAGTAGATATCACATAACATTTCTTCCTTGGATAGTGTGCCTACAACGTTATCCTGTCAGGATGGGAGCAAGTACTGATTCTACGAGCATAATATACTGAACAAGGAATGAAAAGAGATGTAAATAACAGGAAATCATGACATATGACAATCTATTATGTCAAGGATACATTTGTCATGGCGACACATGCATATATATATTAAAACTGGAGCAGGTACGTGATCGGTCAATAGGTATAAAATGTATCGGTATACAAGCCATAAATCTGAAATGTACATATATACAAGTAACAAGCATAGGTGTACATCCGTACAAAAATACGGGATAAGGCCTATGACAAGGTTTGCATATACAATGCGACCTTGCTCGGTACATACGTATGGAGAAGGGGGATGATTACGTACTAACTATCAATTTCCCCCATGTTCAGTAACTATCATGTGAGATATACAAGAGCTTTTCTAAGCATGTAAAGATACTGGGAGCAGTATAGAGTATGTGGAAGATACTGAGAGCAGTATAAAACATGTAATGATATGACTTGTAGTTTTAAGAAACAGTATTTTAACATGGTTCATTCACAGTTCATTATCATATGCAGTAAATAAAGTCTGTAGGGGTACTTGCCTTGAGTAAAACAAGGATATGAGAAAGAAGGTATAAATTTCTGGTGTCCTGTCAAAATGATGTACAATCTCAGTCTCTAAGCTATGTTCAAGATTTACACTAGTGTTGTGACACGGCTCTTAATAGGATACTAGGTAAGTGATGCTCTAGCAGTCCAATATGGGGTGTTACAACATCTAAACCAACAAGTAGTGTCTCTATACTAAGGTAGGGTAAGGTCCCGATACTAACATATCCCAAAAATCCATAAAAACACACAAGTCAATATTAATCAATTAATAATTCAGACTGCACATTGTGTTCCATTGAATCAATCCTAATTTATATGAAATAATATACCAAATTGATCCTTGTTATATTTAAGTAATTATAATTTTTTGGAATTTATAATCCAGTGTAAGTATTTATTAAAATCAGTTTACAAGTGTACATTGAAAATGTGTTATGGTTTCCTATTTTTTAGACAGTGGCAAAATAGTAAATTAAATTCTGGACAAATTATATTAAATTAACTTAAATAAATATTATTTTATAATAATTTTTTGGAATTTATTCAGCATTAAAAAGTTGTCTGAAAATTTAAATATCATAAAACACAGGTTCTGGAATTAAATAAATAATTATTTATTGTATTTGTCCACGTATTTGAAATTGAACCAAAGTCCAGATACGGAAACCGAGGCCATGAACCAAGTCCAACATGACTCGACTAGACCTCGAATATGTGTTGGCTCACCCAAGTCCAATCAACCCATGCTAGGCTTGGACATAGAGTGGTTGTATTGCACAAAATACGTAAAATTGTAAATAAATACGAAATTGAATACATGTAGGTAAATAAATTTAATCACAGAAATTGAGAGCATACATATTACAGTATAAGTACTGTATTTATAAAATATTACAGTATAGGTACTGTATTTATTTACATATTACAGTAAACACTGTATTTATAGAGCACATATCTATATATTATAGTATAGGCACTGTATTTAATATTGACATAATTTAAATGACATAAATTAAATGACATAAGTGAAATAACAAGATTAAATATATATAATTTTATATGATGTATTCCTCCAAAACACAAAAGAAAGTAATTACAAGAATTTAATATTAATAACTTCAACATTTTATCACACACACACACACACACACACACACACACACACACACACATATATATATATATATATATATATATATATATATATATATATATATGCGACATTTTGTGCCTTCTGGTATACTTGTATAGTTTTCTCAGCTTGATGGAATAAATGGGGTGTGTTTTGAAATATATATATATATATATATATATATATATATATAATATATATATATATATATATATATATAATATATATATATATATATATATATATATATATATATATAAAGGGAAATGGATTTATATAATGTATTTAACAGTATATATGTATTTATAATATCCACAAATATATACATATATATATAATTAATATATACACATATACAAAAATACAAAAAAACACAAAATACCCAACCCAAAACAATAGCAAAGGGTTTTGAACCCCTGATCTTAGGCATACACACAGGGGGGTAGGGGGTTAATGCACACGCTAACCAATATAGCCATCTTGGCTTACTAGTAAAGGATTAACTGAGTTAATTTTATTTGGAACTTAATGTGTATATGTATACATACGGAAATAAAAAGGAATTATTAGGTTAAGGCGGGGTTCGAACTGCTAACCTGTAATGGGGGACGCTTAAGCTCACAACGCTAACCAGTAGGTCGAGTGGGGGAATTTGCTTGAAAACTGTGGCTCCAGATATTTAATTGGAAATGGTGGCTAGGGTTTTGTTTAGTATCTCAATGCACAACCATAGGGTCTTATTTATAGAAAATTTTTGGAACCTTCCCTACAGAAATTTTATTACGAAAATGCCCATCATAAATTCTAAAATTTCTAGTGTGCCCTTTTTACCAAGTTGCCCTAATATGTAATTTACCAAAATATCCCTACAAGTTCAAAAATCGTAAAAATTCATACGACTCCAAAAGACTCCAATTAAATCGTAAAAAAATTCTAAAATTAATAGAAAAAATATTTAGAACATTTTAGAACAATTTGGAGAATTTTTGGAATTGTTTTTCATTTAATGATTTTTGGAAAACATGAGTTACAAATCTACCCTCCCTAAAGAAATTTTGTCCTCAAAATTTAAGGTTTGACAGGGGCTCAAAACACGATAGTGAGTTTAGGCAAATATCTTATGCACGATCAAAGAATAATGACTAGATGTGATTAAGATAATCAAAATTGTTTAGTTACGATCAAGTTAGAATCAGGCCTAAGTATAGAATGATCAATAGGATAGGCATGATCTAATATAGGGACGATGATTAGACATCATTAAGAATAATCAAATGTTTGGCACGATCAAGTCCTAGAATCATGATTGTGGGGATCAAAGCCGTCTAGCGTGCCAAATCATCTAGGTACGATCAAACATGAAGAATGATGGCTAAGTCAAATCTTGGTTAGCACGGAACTAGTCATTATTAAGAATTTAAATCGAAAGTTTAGGCTCGAGTGATAATGGTATCTAGATCCAAACATGATCATAATCGAACTTTCGACATGACCAAAGATAAGGTTAATATAACCTTGGTCAAACAGTAATTAGGCATGATGAGGAATATAATTATAGTCCAACACAAGCAACATATTGATAGAGATCTAGGTCACGATGGGATTTAAATCAATTAAGTACGATCAAGGATTAAGAATATTGGTATGATAAAGGAGATGACCAAAGTTGAATGGTCGCGATCAAAGGGATTTAGAAATTAGCGATATTGGAACTTAAAGAATGATTTAAGGATATGGAAAATCAAATTTCTTCTATTATGATAGAGAAATCAAAAGGCAAGATTTCATAGGGAAGTCAAGATAATCATCTCACTCTGCTACTACCATCATCATTGCTAATCATACATTTATCTCACAAGTCCAAATGTGAAAATCAAACCCTTATATGACTACTACCAAAAATCATAACCTTCAGTCATGAAAATTGAACCCTGCCATAATACTATAGGCTTGACCTGTATTCCAAGGTTACTAACCCATAAAGTATGTTCTTGTTAGAGCTTCTCAAATATTTCTACCCTCCTTAATTTGTAGTTTATTCTCCATTTAGTCATCCTAAAGTCGAAATTCCTTCGTCTTGCCTTTAACCTAGATCCGAAATTCTTGAATCAAGGGTCATAAATCCTTAATCGTTATTCCAATTGATACTCTTGTATTGCTCAAGTCTAACGTCACATTTGCCAAATAATTTTTTTTCCTTCATTAAAATCAGTTCACAATCCTTTCAACTTACACCTTTAACCATTATCCTCATTAAATTCAGAATTCTTACAAAATATCTAAAGGTTCCTTTAACTCAATAACGTAGTGTTTTCCCTATTTCAGTCATTTTCTTACCAATCGTTGTTCAATTTCTTATCATCATAGCATACGGTTAAAGCCTCTTCCCCATTATTTAAATTCCTAAATTGGTACCATACACTACTAAAATATGCTATATTAGCGACGTTGTTTAGCGACGGAATAAAATATCGTCGCTAAATATATAATATAGCGACTCCCTTCTATTGACATCACAAAACGTCGTTGAATAGCGACGTAGTCGCCTATATTAAAATGGTTGCGATGGTTAGCGACGTTGACTGTTGACGTCGCTAACTTTTTTTTACTTAGGGCACAGTCCTATTTCCTTTTTTCCTCACTCAAAAACTCAAAAATTTGTAATCGAGCTCTCGGCGCATCCCTCGCCCCCCCGGCGACTCCCTCCCCCCGGTGACCTCTACCCCCCCTGTCGACCTCCTCCTCCCCCAATCCGAGCTATTCCTCCTCTCGGTAAACCCTAACCTAACTCCTCCTCCTACTCTCTCCCACCCCCCCACACACACACACGGGGACACACGGACACACACACACACACACACACACACGATTAGGTTTAGTGATGAGATTGGGGGCTTGAGTTTATTTAAGGTAGTAACCTATATATGTAATGGGTATTAACCTATATATGTAATGGGTTTATCCTTTATATGTAATGGGTATTAACCTATATATGTAATGGATTTATCCTAAAATTGTCTTGCCATGCCTTAGGAATAGGTATTAACCTATATATGTAATAGGTTTATCCATCTTGATTTAGTACTGCCTAGTATCAGTCCTCTTGGGGATTAGGTTTAGTGATGAGATTTGGGGGCTTGAGTTTATTTAAGAGTCTTAACTACCAAGAGCATGTACTGATTACTCCTTACAGTTCAGTATGATATTTGGATGGTTTTGGTGAGGGATAATGTACCTGGGGGCCTGACCTTGTACTATCTAGACTTTGTGTAGACCATGGGTACTTGGTATGAAGCCACTTCTTGCATTGATCTTATACCTGATCTACTTAATAACCATGTATTGTCTCTTTGACAGATCATTCTCCTTTCATGCGTGTGTGAGTGTTGGAGAGATAAAGAGAAAATTTGGGAATAATGTTAGAGGAAGTTGGTAATTCTAGGCTCGAGTGATAGAAAGGATGCTTGCATGATGAGTGAACATATGAGAGTGTCATGAAGAACTTGTAGTAGTAGGAGCAGGGAATTAGTCATAAGGAGAAGGGTTGGCTATGACCACTTTGCCATTTGGCTTGGGAGTGGATGAGAAAATTAGAGAGTGTAGTGTTAGTATCAGTTAGCTACAGTGATGGTATCAGTAAGGGTGTCATGGTGCAAGATGTGCATGTAAAATTGGATATATACATAAGTTCTAAGTATATATATATATATATAATATTATATATTATATATATATATATATATATTGTATATTGTATATATTATATATAGTGGAGTATAGTGAATGGGAATGGATGGTTCATGATAGACAATGGATGAAGGGATTTGGTTAGAGCACTCTGTTTAGAATGTGAGAATGGTGCTAGTGTAATAAGAATATAGAAGAAAGCAGTAGTAGTAGGTCTGCCATGCCTTTTATGCAATAACAGGTTGGGGGATACCAGGGAAGCCCTGCAGGCAAGAGAAGGCCAATGCTCACTGCTCTTAGTCAAGGACTAGTGGTAAGGTTAGGGGGAGTAAGGTATATGTGTGTATGTATGTTAATTATCTGTGTGTATGAAGAAAGAGCTTAAATTGGTGTGGGTGTATAGTTGTGTACAGGAGATAGTGCCTGTCCCTATTTTCTAAAGGAAGCAGCTATGAAGAGTGAGATGAATGTGTACAAGAGCCAGTAGGCAGGCAGGGGTCATCCTAAATCAGTGTGTACTAGTAAGATATGTATAAGATTTGTAGTTGATGGGGGATTTTGGATAGTTTTAGCTTGGTTAATGTTCAGTAAGAATCGATAGCGTATGTGTATACGTTGGATGCACAAGAACTTATGTGCGATATAGCATGAGATTAGTAAATGTCCGCTACTAATGTGTGTCCCATAATAAGACATAATATACGAATTTGTGCCTATTGGATAATGTGTGTCCATCTTTGTAGAATTATTTCCAAATGGATATGAATTACTACTTGCGAAATGTTTATGGATGTACAATCGTCGTCCTGATGATATGTGTGGTGTGCGGGATGAATACATAGCAGGAGTAGAGCAGTTCCTGCAGTTTGCTAAGGTGTTCCCTCAGTACATGGACGACACCAAAATTAAGTGTCCGTGTGTGAAATGTCATAATGAAATATTATCCAAAAGTGGAAGTAACATATCATTTGTACTCGAGTGGTTTCACGCCTAATTACTATCAGTGGACCGCACACGGAGAACTTGTGTCTTTAGCATCAAAACCAGAGCCTTATGTTGAGCCGTATATGCATGCGGGACCTAATTTGTTTCAGATTATCATACATACGACGACGGGTGCGTGAACATGGTTTTCGACGTGTGGGGCCTAGTTTCATTCATGATGCAGCTGAGGAGGCACCGAATGTCGATGCTGCAAAGTTCATGGAGTTGCTGGAGAATGCAAGGACTCCATTGTATCCTGGTTGTGAGGATCATTCACCATGGGAGGTGGTTACAAGACTGTTGAGCATTAAGTCAGATTTTAACATATCGCAAGAATGCTGCAACCGAGTGTTGGAGTTGATTATAGAGATCTTGCCGGCGGGTCCTAAGTTACCTAAAGACTTCTATCGGTTAAGAGGATGGTGAGATCGCTCTGGATGGGATACGAGAAAATTGATAATTGTCGCAATGGGTGCATGCTGTACTACAAAGACGACAAGGACGCAGATGTGTGCAGATTTTGTGGTGCTGATCGCTATAAGACCACTAGTACATGAAGGTCTACCGGTGTAAGAAGACCGACCGATTCAATGTACTACTTGCCTTTAACGTCGCGGTTGTAAAGATTATTTATGGTGAAAGAGACAGCCAAAAATATGAGTTGGCACATGCGAGAACAGATTGAAGGAGTGTTGGATCCCATCCGATGGAGAAGCTTGGAAGCACTTTGATCGAGTGTATCCTAATTTTGCTTCAGATACGTGTAAAGTCAGGTTGGGGCTATCTTCTGATGGTTTTACTCCTTTTGGTCTTTCGGGATCCTAGTATTCGTGTTGGCCTGTGATTGTCACTTCGTATAACTACCGCCTTGGATGTGCATGAAGACTCAGTACATATTTCTAATCGTTATAATTCCTGGTCCGAACAATCCCAAGAGAAACATTGATGTGTACTTACAGCCTTTGATAGATGAGTTGAATCAGTTATGGAAAGTAGGCGCTAACACGTACGATGTTTCCAGGAAGCAGAATTTTCAGATGAAGGTAACCCTTATGTGGACCATCAATGACTTTCCGACCTATGGAATGTTATCTGGATGGAGCACTCATGGCCGTCTCTCATGGCCGTATTGCATGGACCGTACTATGGATTTTTGCTTGAAACACGGAGGAAAACCGTACTTCTTTGATTGTCATCGGTAATTTCTGCCAAAAGATCATCCGTTCAGAAGGAACATGAATGCATTCCGTGCCGGCGATGTAGAGAAGGGTGATCCACCGCCAAGGTGGTGCGGAGCCACGATATGGGAGGAGGTTAGAGATTTTCCAAGTGCTATCGAAGATCCTACAACTGGGTACAAGTGCGATTGATTTGGTAGAGATCATAACTGGACAAAGAGGAGCATATTCTGGGATCTGCCATATTGGAGTACCAATCTGATCAGACATAATCTTGATGTCATGCATATTGAGAAGAATGTGTTTGATAACATAATTATACTGTGATAGACGTAAAGGAAAAAATGAAAGACAATCCCAAGGCCAGGTTAGACTTAGAAGAAATATGTAAACGCTCTGCGTTGCATTTGATAGAGGAGAATGAAAACAGTTCCTGCCGAAGTCAATTTTCTTACTGGACAAGGAGGATAAAATAAGACTTCGTCGGTGGATCCAGGGCCTAAAATTTCCAGACGGTTATGTGTCAAATCTGAGAAGATGTGTCGATCCGAAGAAAAATAAATTGACGGGTATAAAGAGCCACGATTGTCACGTATTCATGGAGAGGTTAATTCCAATTGCATTTCGAGAATTCTTACCGCAGGCAGTTTGGGATCCATTGACGAAGCTTAGCATATTCTTCAGGGATCTTTGTTCTAAAAAATATTCGTTGATCGTCTAGAAAAGCAAGAGAAGGACATTGCGTAATACTGTGCAAGCTAGATAGGGTGTTTCCTCCTGGATTCTTCGACTCTATGGAGCATTTGCCGATTCATCTATCCTATGAGGCACGTGTTGGGGACCCGTCGAATATCGATGGATGTAGTCGTTCGAGCGACATTTGAATCACCTAAAAAGAAAGGTAAAAAATAAGGCACGGGTCGAGGGTTCTATTTGTGAAGCCTATGTTCTCGAGGAGATCACAAACTTTTGTTCGATATTTCAAGCCTCATGTTGCAACTAATAGAACGAGAGCTTCCAGAAACGACGACGGATATCATGAATATAATGATACAATACAGAAGGTATTCAATGCCCCAGGAAAGCCATGGGTAAAATGAAGAGATATCTGAACGATGATGAGCTAAGGGCTGCTCAGGTGTATGTATTACTCAACTGCGACGATGATGAAGTAGAGAAGCTGGAGGGGTAAGTAATTAATACGTCTATATTATTTAATAGTGTTGATTATTATTCTATTAAATTAATTGAACGATGTTGTTTTCAGCATATTTAATGATGATGTGAGGTCAGGTAGGCCACAGATAATAGAAGAAGAACTAGAATTAGAAATGAGGCATTATTTTCCATCATGGTTGAGTGCATATGTAAGACTTGAGAACTCTGTAATTACCTTTCTGTATATGCACTTAAGAATGAGCTTAATTTATTTTTTCGTGGTATTTAGGTCGATCGTCCATACGCAAGACTTGAGAATGAGTCTATTAGAACGCTAGCCAAGGGACCAATTTATGCTGCAAAAATATGGCCAAGCTACTGTATTAATGGGTTTAGGTTCAAGTTAACAACTTGCCCGATCAGAGACAACTTTGTGGATCTCGATTCCACAAAAAATAGTTGTTTGTGTATCAGATCTTCGAACTACAAAGATGTTGATGCGGGCAACGATTTCTATGGCATCCTACAGGAGATTGTGGAGCTGACATATAGTTATGGAATAGAGCCTGCTAAGATTATGTTATTCAGGTGTGATTTGTTCGATCCGATTGAAGGTCAAGGGTGGAAATTAGACAAGCACGGTCTTGTGGATATAAACTATCGACGTCGATATCAAGCCTATGAACCATTGTCCTATCAAGTCTGGCTCAGCTCGTGTACTTCACAAGTTATCATAAACGGGGAACAACGAGGTCAAACTGGTGGGCAGTATGCAAGACCAAAGCTAGAAATACCTTTGAGGTTGACGATATAGCTATCAGGACGATGAACTACCTCTTATAATAAATATTATAGAAGTGGACACGACGAAAGTTCCTCATTACACATCTAATTGTGTAGAAGAAGTGGAATTATCTGAAGAGAAGATGCAGATGAAAGTGAAGATGTAGAGGAGGAAAAGAAGAAGAAGAAGAAGAAAGAAGAAGAAGAAAAGAAGAAGAAGAAAGAAGAAGAAAAGAAGAAAGAAGAAGAAGAAGAAGAAGATGAGCTAAACGAACTAGATGAATTTTCAGAAGAGGATTAAATATGTACGTTTGTTTTATCATCATATTTGACACTTTAGTGACACATTTATCATATAAATCTGTGACACTTTAGTGACACTTTTATCTGTGACTATGAGATTTTTGAAAAATCTGTGATGTCTATCATATAAATATGTATATTTTTATTGTCATATGTTATTATCAGGTATGACTAGACCTGGACGACGTGGAGGATATTATGTTAGGCAGTCTCGTCTGCCTCGGGCTAGGGATGCAGATTCGTACCCATCCTCATCTCGAGTACGCAAGTGTACCGTTCTGTTTCCGGTCCATTGCCGGGATATGACAGTTCTAGTAGGTTCGCGACTCCTCCCTCGTCATCCAGCATTTCTGATCCCGCGTCCAGCATTCCTCCTGCCGACGGCTCCACGGGGAGAGCCGATGCCAAGCATATGGAGGACGGCGATCAGACTGATCCTGTCCAGCCAGGAGGTGAGAGCGACCCTCCATGCGCTCCTCCAGACGAGACACGTATGGAGATTTGGACGGACGGGCCTACGAAGTAAGTTAATTAGTTAATATATTCTCAAATGATTATATGTACATATATATTCATGAAAGTTATTATTTTATAGATATCGGCCTCCTGCAGTACAGAGACAGCTGGTGTTATTTTTGAGGCAGAACTATGGTGGACCTTGGATTAATTACTCAGATGCTCGCAGATAGGAAGGTTGGTTGGCCCACTTCAAGGTAAAAAATTTGTTTATCTTTAAATTTTAATAATCATTTGTGTATATTATATAACTTTTCTATTTTACTTCTTGTAGAGGACCTATTTCTACCACCACATGGGTAGCGAAGATCGAGGCCCAATTTTCTGCCGTCGCAGGCAAGCTCATCCGTGATGCGATCCACGACCAGAAGTCTCGTGATCAATCCGGAAAGTCGATCTATGGTTGGATCACGCCAGAGCAGTGGACTGCGATGAAGGCTAGATTCGTCGAGGCCAGGTACCAGGAGCGGTCTGACAAGGCCAAGGTGGCACGATCGAGCCAGTAAGTGGTGTGGTGGCTCCATTCCGATAACGGAGCATTTTCGTCGTCTGGTTTGTTTCCTGTGACGGGCATCATTTTATATATAGTTGGATAGAATATTTAATACTAATAATAGATAATATATTTTCACAGGTAAAAAAGGATGAGGACCCGAACATGGTGATTGTCTTCCTGGTCACCCATCGGAGGGGGGGAGTTCATTGATGAGAGGGCAAGACAGGCATATGTACGTTCTATTTTTTATATTAATTTACTATAATTTAAAAAATAGGAAAATAGATATCAATATAGACTTTAGCAAAACTTACACGTTAGCAAACATTGTTCTAGGCCGAGTTTGTTCGGCTACAAGAGGAGGCGAGGAGGCTGTTGCTGCTAGTGCGCCAGCAGAGGGAGGGGCTGGTACTTCCTCCAGCCGCCTACAGCTCCATCGTCGGACGACTCTGGATGACCGTTGTTGGAGGTCTTCAGAAGGGTACGTACTACGGTACGGGATCCTACGACGCGTATTTGGCTTCAGAGTCATCCCGGGACCCCTTTGTCAGTGTGCAGTCTCCAGCTTCGCAGGCGTCGTCACGAGCTCAGGATATTCATCGTCAGATCGACGAGCTGCGTCGCGAGTTGTTGCTAGCAGATTTCTGATCACCTTACCGCAGAGCGACGATCCGACCCTCGATGATCATCGGACGATTTGATGCGGTCGAGCGCATATACATGAGCTGATGAGTCTGCAGCAGGCTACAGCTGCCAGCTTGTACACGCTCACCGAGTGTACGCAGCGCACAGAGCGTAGACAGGTAGAGCTGGAGGGATCGCAGAGGCCATGTCTGCCTCACTCACTCAGGTATCAGCTTCGATTGAGGAGAGTACTTAGAGGATAGTGAGTACCCTTGCTGCGCATGGTGAGCGACTGCGAGAGCTGGAGCAGATACGTCCTCCGGTCCATCGACGGTGCCGACTCCAGACATTGTACTGCCTCCTACTGCCCTACGGTACAGCTCACACATGAGCAGTATAAGTACATGCTATCCCAGATGCGCGGCAGGGGTCCTCAGTGATCCAGTAGATTTTTTTATCATCTTTGTATTTATTGGCCCTATGGGCCCATTGACCGTTCTGTACACTAATTTTCATTATTATTAATTAAATCTGTTGGACATGTATGTTTGTTGGACATATATGTTTGTGATATTTAATTTGTTGGTATTTCATTGAGTACATGTATAATATTTAGTTGTAGACTGTTATGATGGGAGACTGTTATTCATCTATTAGTTGTAGACTGTTATGATGGAAGACTGTTAATTATGATGATATCTGCGACGGGGATGACAAATATACCTACGCTGGGTTATAAGCGATGATCTGATATACAAAGGAGGTGTTGCCCAAATTTTAAAAAAATATAATGTGTATTTTTGTAATAATGTGTGTCTGTGTTTACTGTGTATGTGAAATGAAGTGTTCGAAACCATCGATAGTTTCGATTACTGTTCTATGTTTATCTTAGACAGAAAGAGCAACTGTTCAGGGTGTACTTCTGAGAGCTTCATTTTACATCCTTCACTCTCTCGGGACGTCGTACAGGATCCCGAGAAGGTGAAGGACGTAAGAGGAAGCTCTGAGAAGTGCACCCTGAACTGTTGCTCTTTCTGTCCAAGATAAAACATAGAACAGTAAGCGAAACTGTCGATGGTTCGAACACTACACTTCACACACACTGTAAACACAGACACACAACATAACAAAAATACATATTATATTTTTTAAATTTTTTTCAGTATTCTGCGATGGATAGCGACGGATAACGACGTAGGGACGTTGCTAATTAGCGGTGTTTCATCGCTGTACGTCGCTACTTTGCTAACGTGGCAGGCATGCCATGTCATCACATAAATAGAAATAAATGTCGCTACGTAGTCGCACTACGTCACTAATTTTGTGACGTAAAGTTGTCGTCGCTCTCCGTCGCTAACTTTGCGACGACCCAACGACACGGCAGTGACGTCGCAAACAGCGACATAGAGCGACGAATTTGTCATCTGCGACTAGCTTTTTTGCGACCTTCATTTTTCGTCGCTAAAGTTGTCGCTAATTACGATTAGCGACGTATTTTGCATAATTGCGACGTATCTGGACTTCGCTAATCTGCCTTATTTTAGTAGTGATAACCTCAAAATGAAATATCTCGATAATCAGTAACCTAAAATCATCCAAGTTCTCAAAAACATTTTGACCTTAATATCCTTATCAGTTATAAAATACATCTACGAAATATTAATGTTCTAACCATTAATGTATATTCTACTGCTCTTCTAATTCGAAATTCTCCTATGTTCTTTCCAAATAATTCATCATCGAAATAATTCTCTAATGTAATCATTTCTAAGCTGATACTACTGATCTCTTCATGTTTCTAATTTCAGTCATAGCTTTCTTCCACAATTTTATCTGAATTTCCAATATTTTATATTTCCACCAAATTACCATATGACAAAACTTACGTCCTTTTCGAGCTAGATGATTTACGATACTTTTTTTTAGCCTTTTCTAAGTGAAGAAATACGAAAATTCAAAAAGATTTCAAAGTATAACTAATAGAAGTAGATACGAGATAATTGAGATGTAATTAGGACAGGGTTAATTAAGATGAAGAAATAATGGTAAGACAAAAGAAATAATAATAGAAATTTGTTCTTGCTCATCCCGTCATAATGAAGTGAACCGATTTAAGATATGATCTGATAACCATACATGTCTTCCTGAAATCATGTTGCTAGAATTTTTGCCACATCGGTAAGCATAGCTACAATAAATGAAAGAATCCATAACTAAGGTATATATCCGTTAATCATTTATCTAGAATTCTTACCACGCCAACCGGTATGGCTGCAAGAAAATTAAAATTCCATAACTAGGATAAGTATATCCAAAATCAGGCTCTATGTCCTTATCATGCTAGCTAGTATGGCTACGTTAAATTCTAAACTCCATAAATAAAGCAAACATTTACCGTTCACTGTCATCATTAAATATGTTATTAGAATACACCTTAACTCAATCCATAAAATTTATCTTGAACAAAATCAAAGTCAATAACGAATATCAGGAATCAAATTCAACAACGAATTAAGGAAGAGTAAATGGAAACAAGCGGAAACAAATTTTGAGGTAAAATTTAGAGTGACATTCTCAGGGGTCATCCCAAGGGTACTATCTGGTCAAAATTATAACCCACTGAATTTCAAACAAGAGGCTAATTATAGTTAACGGTCCTATGCTGTGTTGAGTTCTCCCTATGTTACAATCCTAGTAATCCTATAGGTGTTCTAAATATTATCCCTAGTATTATCAAGTTGTCCAAAATCCTAATTGCAGACATGCTTAGTACAATAATGTAACCAAACAACTTTAGTCTCGACCTGCATGGGCCACCACTAAAAATATGTTATGACCCGCCCAAATTGTTGGGCCGGGCTAAGCCATGTCCAGCCTACGCTTGGTTAAAGCGTAGTAGGCTGTTCTAAGGGATAGACAAAATGGTACTAAGTGTGCTAACAGTTATATTAAAGCATTTTAAGAGTTCATCACAACACAGCATCTATTGACAAAAGCAAACGAGTTTAGTTGGTTATTACACTTCCAAAGTATGAAACTGGAGACAAAGTCCAGTAACCAATATAAGTTAACAACCCGAAGTCTAAAGTCTAAAGCGACAACTATGCAAGGTTCCCCGCTCGGGCCTCTTCTAGAGCAAAGGCTAGGTCCTCTAAGGCAGTCCCGTAGTAGGTATCATAACATTTCTTTCATCGGATAGTGTACCTACAACGTTATCCTGTCAGGACGGGAGCAAGTACTGATTCTACAAACATAATATACTGAACATGGAATGAAAAGAGATGTAAATAACAGAAAATCATGGCATATCACAATCTATCATGTCAAGGATACATTTGTCATGGTGACACATACATATATATGTTTAAAACTAGAGCAGGTACGTGATCCGTCAATAGGTATAGAATGTACCTGTGTACAAGCCATAAATCTGAATATACATATGTACAGTAACAAGCATAGGTGTACATCCGTACAAAAATATAGGATAAGGCCTACGACAATATTTGTATATACAATCCGACCTTGCTCGGTACATACGTACGGAGAAGGGGGGCATGATCACGTACTCAACTATCAGTTTCCCCCATGTCCCAGTAACCATCATGTGAGACATAAAGAGCTTTTCTAAGCATGTAAAGATACTAGGAGCAGTATAGAGTATGTGGAAGACACTGAGAGCAGTATAAAGCATGTAATGATATGACTTGCAGTTTCAAGAAACAGTATTTTAACATGGTCCATTCACAGTTTATTATCATATGTAGTAAATAAAGTTTGTAGGGATACTTGCCTCGAGTAAAACAAGCATATGAGAAAGCATGTATAAATGTCTGGTTTTCTGTCAAAATGATGTACAATCTCAGTCTCTAAGCTATGTTCAAGATTTACACAAGTGTTGTGACACGGCTCTTAATTGGATACTAGCTAAGTGATGCTCTAGCAGTCCAATGTAGGGTGTTACAACATCTAAACCAACAAGTAGTGTCTCTATACTAAGGTAGGATAAGGTCCGGATACTAACATATCCCAAAAACCCATAAAAACACACAAGTCAATATTAATCAATTAATAATTCAGACTATATATTGTGTTCCAATAATTATTAAGGTAGTTATACAGTCCTAATTATATGAAATAATATACCAAATTGATCCTTGTTATATATAGTAATTTATTATAAATGTTCTGGAATTTATAATCCAGTATAAGTATTTATTAAAAATCAGTTTACAAGTGTACATTGAAAATGAGTTCTGGTTTCCTATTTTTAGATAGTGGCAAAACATAAATTAAATTCTTGGCAAATTATATTAAATTATCTTAACTAACATAGTATTTTATAATAACAGTTTTGGAATTTATTCAGCATTAAAAGTTTTCTAAAAATTCAAATATCATAAAACACAATTCTGGAATTAAATAAATAATTATATGATGTATTTGTCCACGATTTGAAATTGAAATTGAACCAAAGTCTAGATACGGGACCCGAGGCCATGAACCAAGTCCAACATGACTTGACTAGACCTCGAATATGTGTTGGCTCACCCAAGTCCAATCAACCCATGCTAGGCTTGGACTTAGAGTGGTCGTATTGCACAAAATACGTAAAATTGTAAATAAATACAGAATTGAAAACATGTAAGTAAATGAATTAAATTACAAAATTGAGAGCATACATATTACAGTATAGGCACTTTATTTATAAATACATATTGCAGTATAAGTACTATATTTATTTATATATTACAGTATATACACTGTATTTGTAGAGTACATATCTATATATAGTATAGGCAATGTTTTTAATATTGACATAATTTAAATGACATAAATTAAATGATATAAGTGAAATGACAAGATGAAATAAATATATAATTTTATATGATATAATCCTCCAAAACAAAAATAGAAATTAATTACAAGAATTTAATATTAATAACTTTATCATTTTATCACTTATATATATATATATATATATATATATATATATATATATATATATATATATATTACTTTAATGTGTACGCTAACCAGTTGTAACACCCAGTTTTCCAAATGAGGGTAATTTTGAAATTTTGTGTTTATAATTATTTTAATAATAATATTAATTCTTGATATAATTTTGGTGATTTTAAATTATTTTAAAATTATTTAAATCATGACTTTTGGTTTTGACGTTTTGCTAGTGAAACCCTAGAGACTGTTTGACCTAGAGCCTAACCATATGATTATAATATTTAATGTCATTTCTGGCCTAAGGATTTTGCATTTGACCTCTTTGAATTATTTTGATATTATTTTATTATTTATGATATATTTTGGGATTATTTGAGTCGGGTTTGAATTTCATCTCAATCCGACTTGTAACGGAGACCCGGGGTAACTTAGACTCTAGTTGGACCCATGCATTAGTTAGGCATGGCCCACATTTTAATTAGTCATGTTAGAAAGATTAGTCATATTCCTAATTTTTGGTTAACCATTTAGAGTTTTTTTTATTGACCTTTTTACCCCAAACCCTAACCAAAAATTGTTTTAAACACTTGTAACTAAGGGAGGGGCAAACTTGTAATATTCAATGAAGAGGGGATATAACCATTGTGGCCGGCCCTAATAGGACTCCCATCTCATTTTCTTTCTTTGAGAAGTCTTCTTCCGCAAGTGCTCTCAAGCTCTCCCAAGGAAGAAGCCTTTCTCCTTGGATTTTCTCTCCTTTAGGTAATATTTTCTTCTCTTTTATTTCTCTATTTTGCATTTAGGAAAGTTTTAACCATAGGAATGACCCCCATTGTTGTGTCCCTATTTTGTGTCCTCTTGTGTCCATTATGTGTCCTTTAGGGATTCTATTGTATTATTGTTGTGTCTTGTGTTCATGGAAAAAAACCCCAAACTTGGACACACTTTATATTTAAAATATTGATTAAATGAATTAATTCATATTAAATCTCAGATTTGAATATGTAGAGATGTGTTCTTGAGTACTTTAGATTTTATTCATGTATCTCTTATAGATGTGTTCATGTTACATATAGATTTGTGTATGTGTATATATATATATATATATATATATATATATATATATTATTATATATATTTTATGTACATATATAGATTTGTGTATGTGTATATATATATATATAATATATATATATATATATATATATATATATATATATATAGTAATGAGAGTGTATGTGTATATATATATATGTATGTGTATATATATATATATATATATATATATATATATATATATATAATATATAATATATATATATATATATATATTGTAATGAGAGTGTATCTATATTTATATATGTAATAAATGGTTCATGATGATTATATAATCAAGTTTGTGAGTGTGGTTCCTAATATTATTATTGTCATTATTGTTGTGGATAATTAGGATATATATTGTGTATTCTTTTGGCTCAAACTATCTAAATCCGTCATAATTTTTATCCACGTTTTTAATTTCAGCCTAACTTAGAAATGTCATAACTTCTAGCTCAAAGCTTGGTTTAATCTTCCTTTTTTTAAAAAAAGCGTATTGAAGTTAGCTTTCCAAAAACATGTATTAATAGGCCTAATTCTTTCTGTAACTTTCTGGAGAATTATTTGAGTGTCAGTTGTACGAAAGACAAACGCGTTCTCGGTGTTTCGTAATTCCGGGAGTTTTCGAAAACGAAAATGCGATCCGTTTGAAGTTTCGGAAAGCTAACACATAGATCTATAACATACTTTAATCCTAGATTTTAATTCATGCTGAGATGGTACAGTATTGATTATTAATAGAAGTTACTATTCGGCATATGCATTTTGTGCACCCTTGTGTGTAATATAATATTCTATTTGATTTTAATCCATGTTAATGTATATACATTATGTAATTAAATAGAGAATGCAAGCATGAGTAAATGGTTAAATAAATGATGTATGAGGTGTAAGTATCCTATCTAATGTAAGCATGTATAAGTATGGCTTGTAATGAATATGTAGGTTCCATAGTTTGTAATGTATGGTGCATATAGTAGTGCAAGAGAATAAATAAATGATGAATGAATGCAAGCATGAATGTAATATAATAATAGATGTAATGTATGCAATATACAAGTTAATGAGATGTAATGTTCTATGTTAACACAAATCCTATATTATCCCATGTACCCCTTATACTATGTTGACACTATCACACTTGACACTTTGTTCACTTACACTTTGACTCTTTGATATGTATACACTATGTATGTCCATTTAACCCTCACTTGCCCCTTTGCCATGTTCACATACACACACATAGCCTCTTAAATAAGTATTTATGAATATAGTTAACTTAGCTATGTATGTAAATATATATATGTTAGCATATTGTGTTGTAATATATAAGTTTATATAACCATTTGAAATGCCATGATTATAGACCTAATATTGAATACCAATATATGCATGTGTACATATGTGTAGACATATATAGCTTAAAGTAATAGATTACCTAGTGTATATCCAATGTGAATTCTTGCCTATTTGAGTATTGAATAATTGCATGCTATATAGAGTTGGGTGTATGTTGGCTTGTATAGCCTTGTATTGATGTGTGCTTGCTAGGATAGTCTTGGTTAGGCCTAGTAAGACTTGCTGGGTTAGGACATGACCTAGTTGACCTAGTTTGACTAGTGCAGTTGACCAGAGTTGACCAAGGGTTGACTTTGGCCTAGTTTGACCTTCATGTAGAATGCATTGTAGTGCTTTATATTACCCTTCTGGACATGTTGTGACTTGTGCTGTTCTAATTAGGAGCCAGACACCTCTCCTCGGACAGTATCTTTACCTTGGACATTCAGATATCAGATGAGTACATTCTCTGATCTTTTCATGCTTACCTGGATTATTTTCTTGCTCCAGATTACTCTACTTGATGCTGATACGTATCTTCACGGATTAGTACTATATGGATCCTTTCCTGAGATGTTATCCCTCTACGGGTGCATCGGGTATTTCATGTTCATGTACTTTATCATGTGCATCAGGTACTCCTTGTACTCGTACTAGTTCATGTTTTTACATGTTCTCATGTGCTTCATGTGCTTCATGTGCTTTCATGTGCTTTCATGTGCTTATCATGTGCCTCATGTACTACTCATTACATGAGTTCACGTATCTTAGCTGTATTCATGTGCTTATAACATAACTTGAACGGATCCTTGTGTATTGATTGGGGCGGGGTTATGTGATCACTATCCCCAGTAGTTGTATTCATGTGCCTCCTTATTTGTATTCATGTGCCCCCAAGCCTTTTACATAACCATTGTGCTCTAAATCACGTAGCCACTTACAGTCTCTACTATCATGTATTTACTTTTAGTTATAAAATATCTCCTGTTTACTCGTACTTCCTATTCAGCACTTCCTGTATTTTACTCTATTGCATGATTTATACTCCTAACCTGCTATAAACTGTTTTAGAGATATGTGCTCGTTCCCGTCCTGACTGGACCTGTTGATAAATTTTACAGATAGCTTGGAGGTTGCCTGCTAGCCTAGAGGAGACACATTAGAGGTTGTTTAGATAGTTATTTCAATTGTCTGGAGTTGTATTTACTTTATGGATTACTGTATCTGAGTTTGGAGATTTGAGATGTATTTCTGGATTTGTGTATCTAGACACTTAGATTTCTCTCTGTTGTATCTCTTTTGGATTTCATGTTTTATCTATCCTTATCATGGCTCTATCTTAGATGTGATTGAGTCTGTATCTGCTATGTTACACCCATTCGGGGAGTATAAACTGTTTAGCCTTATACTGTTAGATGCATGAGACCTAGGACAGCGTTCTACCGCCGACACTGCGACGTAGGCTGGACGTACCCACTTCTCGTGCCCTAACTTTAGGGTGTGGGTCGTGACACATTTTTAGTGGTGGCCCATGCAGGTCGAGATTCGCATTAATGTGATTTCGTAGTAGCGTAACGACTTAGTTGTGCTACTACGAGCCTGCTATAGGATATACAAATTAAGATGTTAGGATGAGAGGATACTCAATCACTGTTAGGATTTCTTGAGAGATTCCTGGGATGACCCTTGATAATCTCATTTGAATTCCGATTTAAACTCCTTTTTTTTGTTTTGATTCACCTTTTCCCTTGTTTGAATTTGATTTTGTGGATTCATTGTAGAACTTTGAATCCTGGTATTAGTTGATGATTTTGATAAAATTTTGTAGTTGAATTTAATTTTGTATTTAGATTAATATTTTCAAATCCAAGGTACTCAATCACACTTAGGATTCTTTGAGAGATTTCTGGGACAACCCCTGAGAAACTCATTTTGAACTTCAATTGGAATTCCTTTTCCTCTTGTTTGGATTCACCCTCATTCCTTGCTATTGAATTTAAGCTTGATGGGTTCCTCTCGTTTAAGCCGATGAGAAGGAACATATCTTCATTATTCTTTCTTGCCATTATTCCCTTGCATTCTTATTTACCTCTTATCTTAAACTCTGTCTTATTACATTAATTATCCATATCTTGTCGTCCCTACCAGATGTACTTTGAAACCTTGAATCTTCGTATCTTTTGCATGGGGAAGGCTAAGGAAGTGACGTAAATTATGTAGCTCAGAGAAGACGTAACTTGTTATTTTATGATGATCTAAAGGAAATCAAATGTGGAGTGTTTCATATGGAAACTTGAGATAGAAATGTGGTAAAGGTCTCGAATAGAATAACGTATACTGCCAATCTGGAAACAATTACATTTAGAAAAAATTTGGGGTTATGAGATAGTTTATAGGTGTATTCAAAACTAATGAGGATATCAGAGGTCAACCTAGTTTTGAGAACTTAGAAAATCTTGGTTATTGATTATGGGGAAAACTTTTACTCTGAGGCTATGTAGAAGGTTAGTAATGGAAAAGAGAAGTTAATTATGTTTAATAAGGATATTAAACAAGATGTTGCGAGGAAATGACTAGGGATAGAGAGAACACAAATTTATGGAAGTTTAGAGATTGTTGTGAAATATTTTTAGGAGAATAATATTCAAGGGTGTATGTCGAAGAAAATACGAAAGTTGATTTTATGATGGAAGATAAGTTTTGTAAGGCCTAGAGATTTAAATTAAATAATACGAGGAGAACAATTTGAACAAGTTCAAGGAATTCGTAAACGGGATTAGAGGTTTGGGTCAAATTTAAGACAAGGTGAAAGAACTTAGAAATTTAAATAAATGGTTAATGTTGATTCCTAAATGTGAGGGCTATGCTTCAAGAGTGATGTTTGAAAATTGGGAATTGCCTACGATAGTCATGGTAAGGGTTTAAGTAAAGGTTAAATTTTCATATGGAGACTGGTGAGGTAAAGATATGATTGGCAAGTTATGACCAGATGAACTTAAGAGTATCAGAAGCAGATGACTAACTCAATCTTCATTATTTTTGTGCATTAATTACCACCTCTTGAACTCCCACTTTCTAATTGAGATCCTTGACGTTCCTTATCGTGACTTTGATATTCGGAATGTAATACTAGCTGTTACCCTCCAACAAATCTTATATGCAAGACCTAGACGAGCTCACCTTCGTGTAGGTTTATCATGTCCCACTAAAGCCCGTCTTCTTGTACTCTATTTTCTTGATATGATTTTCTGGTCAACTGGCTAAATTATAACCTCTACCATTATACTAAATTTCTTCTTATTTCAATTAGAAATCCAGCCTTGACTCAATTCCTTCGACCCGACATGTGATGGTGTTCTGCTTGTTTCCTTAGATGCTTAACCTTGTACCTTATCTGATTACTTGACCCGTTGGTTAAGAAACTTGGACTATGTAATTCTTTTAATCATTACCACCCTTATATCTTGTGCTGCTAAATTGGCCTTAGTTTTGCAAGCTTATCTATTTTCGAGCTTGGTCATGACATATTTTATTGGGTGGCCATCCACTAACATATTGTCTAATCAGAACCGGTACATGATGGTCTGATCAACCTATTGCACTTTGGTTCGCTTTTTTCATGTATCAATCTACGAGAATGGAGACATAGTTAAACTTGACCCTAGAGTCTCATTCGCGACAGCCTTGACAATTCTCCTTGAAATCTTTTCATCGCCTATGAACCTCGTATTCGTACTTAGTCGAATTAAATTTAATCATGACCTGAACCTCCATCATTGGATGCTCGTGCTCATACTTTGATTTCATTGATTTTCCTTCTTGTCCAAATCTTATTTTATTCCAAAATTGATCAACTTAGATCGTGTCAAGACAAAAATCTATTTGTGATTTGTTGTGCCTAAATTTTCAATTTTTGCCATTTTATGGAATAGTAACCTTTTAATAATTTCTTAGTTGCTTGTTAATGACCAATTTTTATATAGGATGGTAGACAGCCCTACAACCTTGATGATTGTTGTTCCCTTACCTTCCCAATTAGGACACCCTAGATTGTTTGTGTGTTGATACCATAGTACTGTTTTGACCTAGAATGATTAGTGTACCTAGGTGAGACTTCCAACTACTACGGTATGTCCTGACCTTGTATACTATTCCTTCAAATTGCATGATTTAGATAAAAAAATTTCAGACCTTGATTGTTGGGAAATAGGGACGTCACCCCATTAGTATCAGTTATAGATATATATATGTTAGTCCTTGATATGGGGATGTGTGTCTATAAACATGTAGCTTATGAGATTTATGAGAGTATAGTATCAGCCTTGATAGGATGTTCTAGTCTTTTGGTGAGTATAAATGTGTTATGAGAGATAGGGGCCTATATGTCTTAGTAATGCATCGTTCCTATGGTAATAGAATGTATTAATAGATGGTTAATAGGAAGATAATAGTTTGAGCATACCTATAGCCTATGATCAGTTCCTTTTCATCCTTAGTTAAGACCACTTTAAAATAGGTCTAGTCCCTTGGATATAGGTTCCAGTCCATATTTTATTGAAGCTCCATTACCGCCGTACAGCAGAGCAGTGTTGGAGGTATTCCTAGATTGACACTAATTAGATGTCCGTTTATTATTCCAGTGTTAGGAAGTGTTACCTTAGATATTGGGTAGGTTAGAGACTCTAGAAGGAGTACTATCGATCTTAAATTTCGAGGACAAAATTTTTCTAAGGTGGGTAGAGTTGTAACACCCAGTTTTCCAAATGAGGGTAATTTCAAAATTTTGTGTTTATAATTATTTTAATAGTAATATTTAATTCTTGATATGATTTTTGGTGATTTTAAATTATTTTAAAATTATTTAAATCAATGACTTGTGGTTTTGACGTTTTGCTAGTAAAACCCTAGAGACTGTTTGACCTAGAGCCTAACCATGTGACTATGATATTTTAATGTCATTTCTGGCCTAAGGATATTTTGCATTTGATCTCTTTGAATTATTTTGATATTATTTTATTATTTATGATATTGTTTTGGGATTATTTGAGTCGGGTTCGAATTTCATCTCAATCCGACTTGTAACGGAGACCCGGGGTAACTTAGACTCTAGTTGGACCCATGCATTACTTAGCCATGGCCCACATTTTAATTAGTCTTGTTAGAAAGATTAGTCATATTCCTAATTATTGGTTAACCATTTAGAGTTTTTTTATTGACCTTTTTACCCCCAAACCCTAACCAAAAATTGTTTTAAACACTTGTAACTAAGGGAGCGGCAAACTTGTAATATTCAATGAAGAGGGGATATAACCATTGTGGCCGGCCCTAATAGAACTCCCATCTCATTTTCTTTCTTTGAGAAGTCTTCTTCCCCAAGTGCTCTCAAGCTCTCCCAAGGAAGAAGCCTTTCTCCTTGGATTTTCTCTCCTTTAGGTAATATTTCCTTCTCTTTTATTTCTCCATTTTCCATTTAGGAAAGTTTTAACCATAGGAATGACCCCCATTGTTGTGTCCCTATTTTGTGTCCTCTTGTGTCCATTATGTGTCCTTTAGGGATTTCTATTGTATTATTGTTGTGTCTTGTGTTCATGGGGAAAACCCCCAAACTTGGACACACTTTATATTTAAAATATTGATTAAATGAATTAATTCATATTAAATCTCAGATTTGAATATGTAGAGATGTGTTCTTGAGTACTTTAGATTTCATTCATGTATCTCTTATAGATGTGTTCATGTTACATATATAGATTTGTGTATGTGTGTGTGTATATATATATATATATATATATATATATATATATATATATATATATTTTTTTTTTTATATATATATATATATATATATATATATATATATATATATATATATATATATATATATATATATATATTGTAATGAGAGTGTATCTATATTTATATATGTAATAAATGGTTCATGATGATTATATAATCAAGTTTGTGAGTGTGGTTCCTCATATTATTATTGTCATTATTGTTGTGGATAATTAGGATATATATTGTGTATTCTTTTGGCTCAAACTATCTAAATCCGTCATAATTTTTATCCACGTTTTTAATTTCAGCCCTAACTTAGAAATGTCATAACTTCTAGCTCAAAGCTCGGTTTAATCTCCCTTTTTTTTAAAAGAAGCGTATTGAAGTTAGCTTTCCAAAAACATGTATTAATAGGCCTAATTCTTTCTGTAACTTTCTGTAGAATTATTTGAGTGTCAGCTGTACGAAAGACAAACGCGTTCTCGGTATTTTCGCGATTCCGGGAGTTTCCGGAAACGAAAACGCGATCCGTTTGAAGTTTCGGAAAGCTAACACATAGATCTATAACATACTGTAATCCTAGATTTTAATTCATGCTGAGATGGTACAATATTGATTATTAGTAGGAGTTACTATTCGGCATATGCATTTTGTGCACCCTTGTGTGTAATATAATATTCTATTTGATTTTAATCCATGTTAATGTATATACATTATGTAATTAAATAGAGAATGCAAGCATGAGTAAATGGTTAAATAAATGATGTATGAGGTGTAAGTATCCTATCTAATGTAAGCATGTATAAGTATGGCTTGTAATGAATATATAGGTTCCATAGTATGTAATGTATGGTGCATATAGTAGTGCAAGAGAATAAATAAATGATGAATGAATGCAAGCATGAATGTAATGTAATAATAGATGTAATGTATGCAATATACAAGTTAATGAGATGTAATATTCTATGTTAACACAAATCCTATATTACCTCATGTACCCCTTACACTATGTTGACACTATCACACTTGACACTTTGTTCACTTACACTTTGACACTCTTTGATATGTATACACTATGTATGCCCATTTAACCCTCACTTGCCCCTTTGCCATGTTCACATACACACACATAGCCTCTTAAATAAGTATTTATGAATATAGTTAACTTAGCTATGTATGTAAATTATATATATGTTAGCATATTGTGTTGTAATATATAAGTTTATATAACCATTTGAAATGCCATGATTATAGACCTAATATTTTATACCAATATATGCATGTGTACATATGTGTAGACATATATAGCTTAAAGTAATAGATTACCTAGTGTATATCCAATGTGAATTCTTGCCTATTTGAGTATTGAATAATTGCATGCTATATAGAGTTGGGTGTATGTTGGCTTGTATAGCCTTGTATTGATGTGTGCTTGCTAGGATAGTCTTGGTTAGGCCTAGTAAGACTTGCTGGGTTAGGACATGACCTAGTTGACCTAGTTTGACTAGTGCAGTTGACCAGAGTTGACCAAGGGTTGACTTTAGCCTAGTTTAACCTAGATTCATGTAGAATGCATTGTAGTGCTTTATATTACCCTTCTGGACATGTTGTGACTTGTGCTGTTCTAATTAGGAGCCAAACACCTCTACTCGGACAGTATCTTTACCTTGGACATTCAGATATCAGGCGAGTACATTCTCTGATCTTTTCATACTTACCTGTATTATTTTCTTGCTCTAGATTACTCTACTTGATGCTGACACGTATCTTCACGGATTAGTACTATATGGATCCTTTCCTGAGATGTTATCCCTCTACGGGTGCATCGGGTATTTCATGTTCATGTACTTTATCATGTGCATCAGGTACTCATTGTACTCGTACTAGTTCATATTTTTATATGTTCTCATGTGCTTCATGTGCTTCATGTGCTTTCATGTGCTTTCATGTGCTTTCATGTGCTTATCATGTGCCTCATGTACTACTCATTACATGAGTTCACGTATCTTAGCTGTATTCATGTGCTTATAACATAACTTGAACGGATCCTTGTGTATTGATTGGGGCGGGGTGAGTAGAATTGGTTATGTGATCACTATCCCCAGTAGTTGTATTCATGTGCCTCCTTATTTGTATTCATGTGCCCCCAAGCCGTTTACATAACCATTGTGCTCTAAATCACGTAGCCACTTACAGTCTCTACTATCATGTATTTACTTTCAGTTATAAAATATCTCCTGTTTACTCGTACTTTCTATTCAGCACTTCCTGTATTTTACTCTATTGTATGATTTATACTCCTAACCTGCTATGAACTGTTTTAGAGATATGTGCTCGTTTCCGTCCTGACTGGACCTGTTGATAAATTTTACAGATAGCTTGGAGGTTGCCTGCTAGCCTAGAGGAGACACATTAGAGGTTGTTTAGATTGTTATTTCAATTGTCTGGAGTTGTATTTACTTTATGGATTACTGTATCTGAGTTTGGAGATTTGAGATGTATTTCTGGATTTGTGTATCTTAGACACTTAGATTTCTCTCTGTTGTACCTCTTTTGGATTTCATGTTTTATCTATCCTTATCATGCTCTACCTTAGATGTGATTGAGTCTATATCTGTTATGTCACCCCCATTTGGGGAGTATAAACTGTTTAGCCTTATACTGTTAGATGTATGAGACCTAGGACAGCGTTCTACCGCCGACACTGCGGCGTAGGCTGGACGTACCCACTTCTCGTGCCCTAACTTTAGGGTGTGGGTCGTGACACCAGTGGAGCCATCTTGGCTTACTGGTAAAGGTTTAACTGAGTTAATTTTATTTGGAACTTAATGCGTATATGTATACATACAGGAATAAAAAGGAATTATTAGGTTAAGGCGGGGTTCAAACTACTAACCTGTGAGTGGGTGACGCTTAAGCTCACAACACTGACCAATAGGTCGAGTGAGGGAATTTGCTTGAAAACTATGGCTCCAGAAATTTAATTGGAAAGGGTGGCTACGGTTTTGTTTAGGATCCTAATGCACAACCATAGGGTCTTATTAATTTATAGAAAAAATTTGGAACCTTCCCTACAGAAATTTTGTTACGAAAATGCCCCATCATAAATTCCTAAAATTTCTAGTGTGCCTTTTTTACCAAGTTGTCCTAATATATAATTTACCAAAATGCCCCTACTAGTTCAAAAATTATAAAAATTCATACGGACTCCAAATGACTCCAATTAAATCGTAGAAAAATTCAAAAATTAATAGAAAAAATATTTAGAATTATGTTAGAACCAATTTGGGGAATTTTTGGAATTATTTTTCATTTAATAATTTTTGGAAAGACATGGGTTACGTTAGACCAGTCAAACTACATACATGACATACATGTCCCATACAAACACACTCTTTTGTGCTTTATTTCAATTACACCACACGTATGACATATTTTTCCCTTAGAACATACCATGGATGCCTACTTTGTTCCGTTTGACTTTAACATCGACCCATTCCCTTAACTAAACTGAACACCCATGATCCATGCAAGGTGCATCACCCCTCTAATGTATGCATTCTACCCCAGCAAGCATATACGACATACACAACACCAAACACCAACCTGCACATACTACACACTACGACATAAAGGATCCCGCACACTTACCTAGTCAAATTCTATAGAAAGGTTTCTGCGCTCTTTATAGACTCTCATCTATGGCCCCATAAATTCTTCTTTCTCTAAATTCTTCAATATTATCTCTTAGTTACCAATGTTAAGCGAAAACTGAAACTCCTTTGAACAAAAATGCATTAGTTATATTCAAACCAGATGTTCCTACCATCTTGTAGAGAGCATGGTCGATAGGGACGAGGTTAGATCGTAGTAATTCCCTTATAAAATTTATTGGCCAAGAATGTCAGGACAATACTAGGCTAAGTTAGAATCCGATACTACGGTCAGAAGTGTCCGATATTTTCGTACCCCTCCCTTGAGGAATTGTCCTCCTCAAAAGCCTTGTAACAACGATTTTTACGGTTGGCCAATTTCTATAAGTTGGTTAAAATCTTGAAGTATACCATATCCCTTACAATATGACGATAATTTAGGATGTCATCGGCAACAGTGCCTTTCCCTAAAAATAATAATAATAATAATAATAATAATAATAATACTCGGGTATGACTAGTATTGATTACTTCTGCAATAAACACAGATATTCCCCTTTTTATATTATTTTTAATTTCAAGAACAAAATTTTTATAAATTGGGTAGGATGTAAACTCCCAAATTTTTAAATATTTTTTTACAATTTTAATTGCTTAAATAATTATTTTATATTTTTTTACTTTTGTATACTTTCCATTTATATTTATTACCTTAGAAATATATTTTTTGTATTAATATTAAGGGGTTCTAATATTAAATAAGTTTTCTTATATATAAAGTAAATAAATACTTGCCACCAAAGTATATTAGAATTTTAAAAAATAAATATGTATTTATACTCATGTAATATGTGAGTTAGACTAGAGTAATATATATATATATATATATATATATATATATATATATATATATATATATATATATATATATATATATATATATATATATATATATATTGTGTGTGCTCAAAATATATTATATATTAGTAATATATTTATAATTATACATGCTATGTATATATGGAAGCATTTTTTAAAGATTTATTTAATTTATTTTTTTAGAAAATTCTTTTGTGTTTTAACTTATTAGAATATAGGAATAGAACTTTAAAAAAAAAACATTGAATATCTCGCGAGATATCTACCTAGGAAACACCCGACAGCAGTTGGGTTTTCCCAACCTCTGATCGATCAAACTCGATCAATTCTTCACCGAATCAACCCCAATTTTCTCTTGTATAACCCAATCATATTCTCCATAGGATAGCACTAAATCCAATTTATACTTTGATTTAAATTGGATGAGATATCATTCTAAATCACGATGACAAATATGTATATATTCATAAACAAAACCCGATAGTGTTTCTTTCAAACAGAGAAAATATTTCCTCGTGACAAAACCTAGCGCATCCACGATGTTCTACTGACCCCTGCACATGTCCTTGGCTGCATGCGCTGCCATGGAGAGGTCAGAGTGTCGTCGGAGCCTCCCGGGCGCACGCGTAGGCTGCTGACACACAGCAGCAAAAATCAGGCATCGGCCCTACTTTGCAACACGATAACTCCAACATCATGCAGTTTTTTTGCGTTATGATTTCTCAGGTACGCTACCAATCTATACACCTAAATTTTTTGACAATTACTTTGCATAGAATCAGATTCGATTTGACAATAAATCGAATCAAAAAGCAACGAGAAATTGCCCGAAACCGAGTCAACCCACCATTTTGGAAAGGGGATTTTGGTCAGGATAATTAAAATTTTCAAATTCTGTTTGAATAGATCTATAGACAACCTAAATAGCGGCACAAAGATGCTTTTAGTTTAGAAAATCCCTATATATTCAGCCATGTAAACAGTTCCAATGTTTAGGAAAAATCGATTCTTAAAAACCCCAAATTTTAATAAAAATCATCGATACGACTTGCGTCCTGACAAACCGGGCGACATGTTCGCAAATCGAAAGCATCGAAAGGTGCATATCGACTTCACGGACGTGTGGAATTTGACGGAACTTGATTTTGCTGCTTGTGCGCGACGAAATCTAAGCGTATCCGTCAAGATACCCTCGTATCAACCTTTTCCAAACTTGGCAATAACTTCGTGTACATTCGTCGTATCGAGACAAAACTTGTGCCATCAGAACCGTATCAAAATTCTGGTCCTGTGTGCCAAGGTACAATTCTGA
This sequence comes from Iris pallida, assembly GCA_029216955.1. Classification (NCBI taxonomy): domain Eukaryota; kingdom Viridiplantae; phylum Streptophyta; class Magnoliopsida; order Asparagales; family Iridaceae; genus Iris; species Iris pallida. The sequence continues at coordinate 21,711 of JANAVB010008572.1, read as the reverse complement.
GAAGGTTGACCGGAATGCCTATTTGGCTACCCGCAACCCGCTCCAACGGGCAAAATTGTGCACGGCCCGCCGAAATCCAACTTTGGACATATGATTAGGTTCGTCTCCTCAAACCGAACTCATCGACATGTAGTTTGACGACTTTAGAGACAGTATACGCTGGCACGCTTTTCGATAAAAAATGGGCCCAATAACAGACATCGTTTTGACCCGAAAATATGATTTTGCCCCTATTCTAGAATTGGACTTTTGGACAAGCATTTCCTAGATATATCTTTTACATTAGGAACGTTCTTGATGTTCGTTTCAGCATCCGAAGCCGTTCGTGGATTTTGGCTTTCTTGCTTCATCGATTTGCTAGTTTGAGCTATTTGATCCTGCGCTTTTGCACACAACCTCAGGCAAGATACCTTTCCATATTTACTGCTTATATTTAGTTGCATTTTTATTTAGTTATTACACATTCATTTCTGTTTATTTCCAGTTCTTTCAGTTGATTTACTTGCTTGCTTGTCATGATATCTGATGCAAGTACTAGTTTTATTTTCTTCTTGTCTATAAATTAAGCATGTGGACCTAGAGTTAAGTGACTACCTTCGGTAGTGTATTACATAAACCTTAACATAGTTGTACCATGAGATATGTGTGAGATGAGTAGTATGTAGAGGTATTTACGTATTGGCTGATCACCCGTGCACATGCGTTAGGTCTAACTGCTAATAGAGGCATGTTAGGAGACTTAGCAGTTAGTAGAGGTACATGATCGCAGATACGACTTAGATAGGTGCATCGGGTGTGGATAACATTTTCTTGTCGTATGGGCTTCTATTACACATCCCTTATAAACCGGAAGCTCCGCTGGAGATACAAGAATGCTTACCCCCTCAGGTAGGCCGCTATCATTTTTGAACGTCATACGCTTAGGTCACTAGTGTCCAGGGGGGACTATACCAGATCCTATTACAGCCAGGGCTCATACGACGAATGGTTTGTTCTTAACTACATAAACACATTAGAATGGTTAGATAACCCTAATCAATGTCATGTCACCCCCGTTCCATTAGTAGCTTAGGACAATGTCGCATCGCAGAATAGTATGCTACCCCTTGTCTTTGTTTGGTTGTAGGGGTAGTCCACTGTTTCGATGATGAGATATTGGATCTTGTTACGATTAGGACTATTTTACTTCACTTGTGATTTATGACATATTATACATATTCAGTTATGTGGCATGTTCTTCCTGTATCTTGTTACGTCCCTCTAATGACCTGGTGATCTCTCCAGGTGTGTGCTTCTGTGATATTTGCAGGTGTTTAGCCAAGGCCGTGATCTTCTCCATTCCTTTGCAGAGGATTGCCCTTGGGTCGACTTTCTACCTTTCCTTTGCAATTTCTTCCGTGTATTATTCTTTTTATTTAAATGGTTGATAGCGGATTTGTCTACGCCCAACTACATGTACAAATGAAAATTTTCATAGTTGATTAAATTATGTTACGACCCATACCCTTGTAAGGGCACAGTGCATAAAACTCCTAACCTACGGCGCAGAATCGGCGGTAGAACGCTGTACAAGGTTACTATCTAAACAACAACTAACGCAATTATATAATGTACTTATCAAAACTCAACTCCGAACGGAGGACAAGTATAAGATATGATAATACTCAATCACCGTCTAAGCACGATAAGATAACACAAAATCACAAAACTATACTAACTCCAAACTCCAACAACTGATATAGACTACTAAAATAATAATATCTTAAACAATCTCAAAATAATGTCAAGATCTCAACTCATTACAATACAAGTTCAAATGAAAGTCTAATACAAGTCTACCAAACTAAACTCCCGATCACTCCTAAGTGTCGGAGCCAAAGGTAGCTATACCGTCTCGAAATCCCAAGCAAGTTGGGCAAGTGTGCTCAAGGCAACCATCTGTAATATTTTTAACAAGTCCAGTCAGGACAGGAACGAGCATAATACATCTCACGCAGTTCATATCATGACAGAAAATGTAAGCATTCTATAGAGTAAGATAAATAAAACGCTGAAGAATATACATAAAGTAAAAGAGATGACTGTAAGGAAATATCTACTATAAGTAAAGAACTATCAGTGGCTAGTAATGTAGAGTACAAGATAGACATATGAACAACTTAAATTTGCACATGATTACACTAAAGAGTTTGCACATGATTATACTACTTTGAAATTGTTCACATGACCATTTATACTCCCCATACCCCAATCAATATACAAAGATCTAGACAAGTTATGTTATTGCACATGATTTCATATGGGAGCCCATAAATGGGTGCACAAAAAGTATACATGGGGGCTTTGTGATCATGAGAGTACATGAATCACAAGAGTGCACATGAATGATGAAAGCACATGAATACATGATGTACATGAAAAAGCACATGACATGACGTATCCCGATGCACCTGAGGGGATAATATCTCATGAAAAGATCCATATAGTACCAATCCGTGTTAACAACGTGACAGCATCAAGTAAAGTAATCTAGAGCAAGAATATAAATCCTAACAAGTATGAAACGGTCTGAGAATGTACTCGCCTGATACCCTGAACATCTGATATGAAAAGATGGCCAACTGGAGTCATAGAGTCCTAGTTAGAGCAACATAGGTTATAAAGAGTTCAATTTATATGGTAATTAAAATTATAATGCAATTTACATGAGTCTAAGTCAATCTAGGTCAAAGTCAACTCTTGGTCAATTCTGGTCAACAATCTAGTCAAAGTAGGACAACTAGTCTATTGTGGTCAAACTAGCTAGGATTTGGTCAACAATAGTCAAACTAGTCTAGGTTAGTCAATTCTAGGTCTAAACAAATCTATGGCCTAAACAATCAAGTATACTAGTACCATTGCTATCTAACACATACCCTAAATCAAGGCACATAGCTAAACCACATAGCTAACAAGGCATACAAACTTAGTTATATAATATACATTACATATATATCACATATATCCTTACCCATATAGTACCACCCTAACACATACATATAGATATCATATATCAAGTATATACATATCCTCACTATGAACCATAACTTATATCTATATGCTCTCATAATATATATAGGTACTATATAACCCAAAATATATATACATATCTATATAATCCTTCCACAATCTAACATCACCTACTCAAACACAAACACTTAGAAACTAACCCACTAACACTTGGATACCATATCAACCTTGGTCATGTTAGTAAACTAATCATTTATCTTGAAGGTAAAGATTATTCATATTTACCTTAAGATACTAACTTGGTATCATGAGATACCAAGATACCCCTCAAATATCTAATTAACTAACTATCTAATGTACTAACATAACTTCTTAACTAATATCTAACATATAACCTATAGAGACTAACTTTCTAACATACCAATATCTAGAACTAACATAACCTACTAACATATCAATATCTAACATACTAGATATCTAACATCAAACTATCTAACAACGTACTAAATATCTAACAAAAAAACTAACCTCTGCTATCTAACTAAAACTCATACTAACAAATATAATTTATACTAACATGTAAGAAACTCTAATATATCTAACCCTCTACTAACCAACATCTAACAAATATACTAATATATATTACCAAACAATAATATATATATATATATATATATATATATGTGTGTGTGTGTGTGTGTGTGTGTGTGTGTGTGTGTGTGTGTACTATATCATACATATACTCGACAACCTATGATACCTACATTCACATAATATCCATACTACATAGGCTCATAAGTTACACAAAGTACCTATATCGCATAGTCACTCTTCTACTTAAAATCAATATTGTACCAGTTGGGCATTCACTAAATTCTACGATTAAAGTATGTTGTAGCCCTTCGTATTAACATTCCAAAATTTCAAATGGATCGCATTTTCGCGTCCGAAAGCTCTCGGAATCGCGAAAACACCGAAATACGTTCGTCTTTCATATAGCTGACACTCAAATAGTTCTACAGAAAGTTCTAGAATGTATATATATATATATATATTATATATATATATATATATATATATATATATAGAGATTTGGAAAGCTAACTTCGATACGGTTCTTTAAAAAAAAAGGAGATTAATCGAAGTTCTAAGCTAAAAGTTATGACAATTCTAAGTTGCTATGGCTAGTAAAAACGTGGATGAATATTATGACGAATTTGGGTTGTTTGTACAAAAGAAACACATGTCACTCTCCACACCACTCAAGACACACATCAAACCACACTCTCCTCTCCTCTAACACAAGCACACCACTAACAACATATCCACACACATCTAAATATATGAAATATATCTAAAATACCTATTATATATATACAAAGCAGTCCATTATATAAAGAGACACTAAAATGTCAAGTTGAGGCTAAACAATATAACATGCAGACTAAACCACTTAGATCTAACCATGGGTATCCAAATAAAACTCATTCTAACCATCCTAACTAACATCAATCCATCCTCTAACATGTCTAAAACTGAAATTAAAACACAATTAAACCTATTAGACATTAAAACAAACACATGAGATGTCCTAATTTGAGATCTAATAAATATGACACAAGACACAATTCTAACTTGCTCTAGAGACCTCCAAATGGCCTCAAACTTGAATCTAAAGTGGGTACATGCATGGGGATGGATCCTATAGATTCAAAACTAACTAATATGCATAGAAAATCAATTTAGAGGGTTGGTTTTACCTATTGGGAGTGGGATCCCAATGATACTCTCAAGGATACGGCTCCGATACGAAGATCCTTCCAAAATAGACACTCCTCCTTGCACTTTGATCCAAATCTTTGCTAGCACCCTTCCTTGATAGTATGAGAAGGTTGGATGAAAGTTTTGGTGGAGGAATAAAAAGATTTGGAGATCAAATCGAAGAGGGAAGCTCTCTAATTTGGGGAAGAACACTTTGTGAAGGAAAAGAGGCAAGATTGAATGAAATGAAAGGAAGGAAGGCTAACGTACCTATAGTGGCTGCCATTAAACCCTATTTTGGCCTTGGGGGAAATCCCAATAAGGCCTCAACTAGTCCTTTTGGTTAATTTTAAATTAGGTTCAAGTTTGGGATGAAAATGGTTAAATTTAAGCCTCTAACTTAACCAATCTAACAAGTGAGATTAGTCTAAACTTACTAACTTAATTAGTAGGGTTTGTGGGCCATGACTAACTAAACTTGGGATCCCGTCTAGAGTCTAAGCTACCCAGGTCACTAACACAAGTCAGAACGAAACGAAACTCAAACCCGACTAAACAAATCCCGTCAAATCAATATTAAAATATAAAAATTCCCAAAATATTAAAATTTAAAAAATGACCAAAATCATAATGCATCAATTTAAATATTATTAAAATAATCTAGAATACACCAATTAATCAAAATTTTAAATAATTCAAAAGTCACAAAATAACCAAAATACCATTAGCCTAAAAAGTGGTAATTAGCTAATCTAATCACATGGGTTAGGCCTCCATAGTCATGGTTAATCTCTAGGCTAAGCAGCTCTAAGCTTACACTAGCCAAAGAACAAAATCACAAAACACTAATTTGATGATATTAAAATAATCAAAATTCACCAATAAATCAATAACATGATTTAAACCTATTATTAAATAATCAATTTTACAAAAGACAAAATTACCCTCATTTTAGAAATATGTTGGTTACAAATCTACCCTCCTTAGAAAAATTTTATCCTCGAAATTAAGATGATCATACTCCTTCTAGAGTCTCGACCCCAATAATAATGGTCTTAGAATCTCATCTAAATCATACAATTTGAAAGAATAACATACAGGGTCATGGCAGGTAATATCAGTCCGAGGTCTCATCTAGCTATACTAGCCATACTACAGCACAAGGTAATCACAAGGTATCAAAACATACAAGCAAGAGGTGTAACAAAATATCACAAAAGACATGCTAAAGCCTAGGTCAAAAACTCACCTCAAATTAGGTCTGGTGACTAAAACTCCCTCCTAGAAGCAGGGCCTAAATTCCTAAGGCATTTCACATGAATCATGCTCTCGTTAAAACTCTTATTCCTTCTTTCTGATCTTACTCTCCCTTATCCACTTAATCATCCCAAAAATTTAAAGTCCTACACCTTGTCCTAACTTGGATCCAAAATCTCTAGATCAAAGTCTATGAAATCGTCGAACTTGCTCAAATCACTGTCTTCGAATTTATTCGAAGCTAATACTACTATGTCATGCAGGAACTTATTCTTTATTATAAAATTGACCTTCGTATTTCCTTCACGTACACCTTCAAATATTATTCTTCTTAAATTTTAAAACCTCCATAAAATCTTTAAATTTTTCCATAACCCAAAATCCTTCTGTTCACTCTGTCCTCTTACCAACGTCTTATTCAATTTTGGTATCATCATCACTTCATAGTTACATTTTCTTCTCCATTTCCAAATTCCTAAATTTAGCATCACAATCTTAAGTGAAATATCTCGAGAATCAATAACCTAAAATTATTCAAGTCCATAAAATAAACCGACCTCGAATATCCTTGTTGTTTCTAAAGTACACATACAAAATGTCACTGTTCTAACCATCAATATATCCTACTATTCTTCTGGTGAGCCGGAGGGGTCACTACCTCATGAGCAGACTAATATCCTATATGAAACTGATAGTCAAAATCAACAGAGATTTAACTATAAAGGGTTACTACTCTAATGTCAACTAGACTACCATACCTAAGAATAAGTCCTAATACAAGCTATCAAACTATTATACTATGGAAGAGTTATAACTAATGAAGTTCTACAAAGAATTAGACTAGTTATCTGAAGTTATCCCTACTCCAAAGTTAATTTTGTAATGGAAAACATTATATTTTTTTTTGAAAAAGATTGAAACAAAAGCAAAGATGATATGTTCAAAACCTTCACAAGATACAGTCTAATAATCATATGGTCTGTCCAAATCATCGTAATCATTCTAGGTCAAACCCCCATTAATCAAGGTCGAGAAACTTCTATCTAAACCATGCAAAACATGATTCCTACCGGTCGTGATATCATAGTCTCGAACATGTCACTATACTATCTATCACAGCACTAAACATCCTGACAGGTGCTAATTGAATCACACAACAAGATGGAAAAGAAGGACAGGAAGGATAGACCTGCTAACTCGTCACTCATAGCATCGGTCTCCACAACTGTCAGTGCAAAAGCCCTTCCCCTCTGGGGTATATTCCTTTGATGGTGCGGAGCATGGTGCTACGCCACAGGTGGCCTAAATCCCTCTATCAATCCATGATACTCAAGTGACATCCATACTAATATTTCACTCTATCATACTAGGGCACCATCTATATGGTATTTATTCTTCAATCTGATAATCATACATGTCTATCCATAACCATGTTACCAGTATCCTCGTTACGTTAGTATGTACAACAGCGATAATCCATAGAGTCCGCAACTAAGGTACATACCTCTAGAATCATGGTATGTAAAATTTTTGCATTGCCGCTAGCTTGGCTGCGAAAACTTTAAATTCTCACACCCGAGAAATACATCCAAAATCAGACTCTAACTTATCACCAAACCAGCTAATATGGCTGTAGAAGACTCTAGTTTCCATGACTGAGGCAACCTAGCCCATAATGTTATCTTGGTAGAAAATCAAGTCAATAATGAATACCAAGAATCAAAGTCAACGATGAACAAGGAAGTAGACATAAACTGTCGGAATTGAATTTCGAGATAGTTTATAATGAGATTCTCAAGGGTCATCCCAGGAATCTTCTCAAGTAGTCCTAACTGTGATTGAGTAACCTCTCTGCTAAAGCCTATTCCTTAGTTCCTATCGCAAGCATGCAGCAGTACAACTAATCGTTGCACTACCACGATATCGCACTAATGCGACTCTCGACCTCCATGTGCCACCACTAAAAACGTGTTATGACCCGTACCCTGTGTAAGGGCACAGTGCGTGTCACTCCCCAATCCTGGAATACGTATTTTAATGCGTAAATCGATAAATTATATTTACCTTGAATTTATACGATATTTATTATGCAGTATTTCTTCATGCATTTCCCAAAAATATTCGACAAAATATTATTTCCTAATTTATTTTCTGTATTTGGGCCTACAGTTTTGGCTTATTTGGGTAACCTATTCTTGGTTCACCAATGGTTCATCATGAACCCTTTGGTTCATCATGAACCCATGGGTTCAAGATCTTTATATATATAACTCATCTCATTCTCTCTCCTCTCATTTACTTCCTCTCATTTATTTCCTCCACCAACCAAGGCAAGTACCAACTTGCTCAAGAGATGGATCCATAATTTTGTCAATGATTTCTTACAAAACTATTTGCCAAAACATGTTCTTCTCCTTAACATATACTAGTTTAGAACTTAGAAATTTCTATTTTGAAGCTTTGATTTTTGTAGATCTAAGTTTTAATCATTTTCGGATTTTGCATGGTTTGATCTACTTTAGTTGGGTTTTTGATGCTTCCATGTGGAAGAGCATTCAGTTTCACCCAAGTTGGAACTTTGGAAATCTGGATTTGGAGTTCGGATGGCCAAGTTATGATGCCTTGAAGCTTGGGTTCAGCCATGGTGTTCTTGCTGTTTGGAGAAGACAGTGAGCAGTGTGCTTCTGTTTGAGCACGCTTCCTGTTGGAAGCGTGTCTCTCCTTGAGTCTGCATGACTTTTCACGCAGCTCTCTCCTTGAGCTTGCGTGACTTTTCACGCAGCTCTCTCCTTAAGCTTGCGTGACTTTTCACGCAGCTCTCTCCTTGAGTCTGCGTGACTTTTCACGCAGCTCTCTCCTTGAGTCTGGTTGACTTTTTACACAGCTCTCTCCTTGAGCTTGCGTGACTTTTCACGCAGCTCTCTCCTTGAGCTTGCGTGACTTTTCACGCAGCTCTCTCCTTGTGCTTGAGTAACTTTTTATGCAGCTCTCTCCTTGAGTCTGCGTGAATTTTCACCCCTTGAGCCTGCGTGACTTTTCACGCACGCTGCCTTGAGTGAGCCTGCGTGACTTTTTACCCCTTGAGCGTGCGTGCTTTTGTGCGTACGCTTTTGATATTTTATCAGATATTATATGCCCATTTTATATCCTTACGTCTTTTGTCCCGAGCATGATATGAGCACTAATGAGACCCCGGAGAACAAAGTGTTCCTACCCGATACCTGTACCTGAATGTCCCAGTTCTTGTTCATGCTCGACAAATGACTCGTAATTCCACGTGGCGTATTTGCAATGATGCATTACACTAAGGAGGGTAGTACATGTTGACATACTGATTGACATGGATCCTCTTTGGGGTACTCGTACTAAAGTACGACTTTAGGGGGATAATCATGCAGGCCACAGCATGTGAGTCCAAGATCTCACCTAGGGTTAAATTAGGCAACTAAACATACTAGATGCATGGGGAGGGAAAAATCCCGAGATCGTGTTACACCAGTCGCCTTGAGATATTGTCTTGACGCGCTGGCTGGTCTCCACGGATACTGTGTCATCCGCAACGAGTGGATGACTGTATCCGATTAATTCCTGCTATATATTATATGTCTTGGCAAGGTGGCCTTACGAGGGACCTGTGCTCAATGATACCTGTCTACGCGAACCCCTGGGTTGGCTAGCCTTGCTGGAAAGATACGATCTGAGGATTTTCTAATAACATACGCGGGGATAACCTCGTCCCACTAGAAACTCGTAGACTTGATTGGCCGTGAAAACGACTTGCTTGTATCCTATTACCTTCCGTGAATAACTGAGGGAAGCGGACTGTCATGGTACGTGATCTAACCCATGTTCTTGTTTGATTGTTGGGTTGGTTATCGAGCTATGACCGGCTGTGGACCGAAGTTATGAACGGAAGACTTATTATGGTTGTGAAGTGCTACTTCTATGAATGACCGAGGAACATGGTCTATCGTGGTACATGATCCAACCCATGTTCTTGTTTGATTGTTGGGTTGGTTATTGTGCTGCGATAGCCTATCGACCGAAGTCACGATCAGGAGATTTTATTGTTTATACCTTTTAACTTATGTGAAAGTTATAGAGTACGACACGTCCCGACTCCATGCGGCACCTTTTGTCCTTGTTTGGTTGTAAGGGTGCCATATGGGTTCGAGGATGTTGCGCTACCCTATAATAATAGCATAAGTATTACTATTATCAATCATTCTATTATCTGGGTTTTTAATCTTAACTCTTGTGCCCCTTTGTCGGTACTTGCTATCCGGGGCTGACCCCGCTGGTTTTGTTTGGCCAGATCTCGTAGCAGAGCCAGAGGACACGATCTTCCTCCCTGACATCCATGGTGCATACTAGGAGCATGGTGGTTCGGGGACTCGAGTGGGTTTCTTCTCCACCACTCCTACTTATACTTTTGCGGCGTTTAGCCACCGGCACCTGTTAGCCGGATTACTCGATATTTTGTGTCAGTACATAATTGTAATTAAATAGACTGCAGATGTGTATAATTTTGTACTCCTGACTCTCTGAGATAGCTAAATTATAAAGCTAGTCTCTCATGATCATTTTGATGAAGCGTCAGGGACGCCTTACTGCTTTATCTTTAATGTTCATTTCATTGCTGATGTGACTTGATTAATTGAGACATAGAACTCTGTGGGACCATAGGAGAGTTGATTGTAGCATGTACCCCCTAATCTCTCGACAGCCACGATCGCCGTATGACGTTACGTACCTCATATGGAGTAGCTGGCCTAGTCCGTCTCCGTATTTCGGTACTGGGGCGTGACAGTGCGTAACAACACCCAGCCTACGCCGTAGAATCGGTGGTAGAACGGTGTACAAGGTTACTATCTAAACAACATCTCACGCAATTATATAATGTACTTGTCAAAACTCAACTCCGAATGGAGGACAAGTATAAGATATGATAATACTCAATCACAGTCTAAGCAAGATAAGATAACACAAAATTACAAACCTATTCTAACTCCAAACTCCAACAACTGATATAAACTACTAAAATAATAAATCTCAAACAATCTCAAAACAAAGTTGAGATCTCAACTCATTACAATACAAGTTCAAATGAAAGTCTAACACTACACCAAAATGGTTATTTTGGAACGGAGAAATTCTGTTCCAAAAAATTTCTGGAACACTTTTATTCCATGCCTATTTTTGGGCTGCCAAAATTCTTGGAACGGAATAAAAGCGTTCCAAGGGAAGATTATTGGAACGCTTTATATGCGTGCCAGTGTTGGAACACCTATAAAGTGTTCCTAATAAAGGGTTCCAAGGGATGATTTTTGGAACACATTACATACGTGCCAATGTTGGAACACCAATAAAGTGTTCCTAATATGGAACATGTCAAATTAATTTCTGCGTTCATACTGGAACGGATATAATGGGTTCCAGTATTGGAACGATTGAAATGTGTTCCTATTAATTTCTCAGATTCTTTAAAATACCATACCAATAATCTGAATTTATATATAGATTTTATAAAACTAAAACTGAGTATATTGGAAACGAAAGTAAACAAATATCATAGCACAAGTACACACAAAATATGTAAAGATAAATCTGCATTGACCAATGAAGTCAAAATGTCTTACATAATATTGTATTATGTTTAATGTACAATTTTTCTAAACTACGATTCTAACAAAATGTCCTAGTGATGTGAAAATAGTTTGATCTTTTCCTCGTTCTTTTTCTTCCCCATAGCTAATTCTCCATCTCTTTGTGATCAAACTCTTTCATTGTTGGGATGGACATTGGGCCTGCAAAGACAAAAGATCAAAAAAAATTAGTCGAGGAAAAATATCATAAAAGAACGAAGTGTAACTATGCAAATCCATCCCAACTTTCCAAATAAAAATATATATTCACATGTTGAGGTTATATTCAATGTTTAGAATATACATGGAATATTTACACGAAAAAGAGAGGCTTTGACAAATAGACATGGGATATCAGTAACAATTGCTCCTAAGAGAAGTCATAGAGTAAGATGCACATGAACTTGCAGCAAATATTGTGCCATAACACCAACAATATCTACAATAAGAAGAAATGACAATTTATTGATAGAAGAGAGTTGCATCATTTTATGATCCAAAGAAACTCAGACCTGTATAAACGTGTACAAACACTTTAACCTGTACAAACTGTACAAACTCAGAAACATGTACATACTCAGACCTAAATAAAATATGAGCCGAAAAAAAGTTTCATCATCATTTATCAAAATGCCTCCTTAGTTTTAACCCTCCAAAATAACGAAAGGAAAAAAACCCCAAAATTCCACATTTTATGTACAATCCAAGCACTGCACAGATTAATGGTATGTCCCTCTGCCCCTGTCCCCATAAAGCACCATCATTAGAATTTATAACGAATAAAAGGGTCAGTCAGCCACTCACTCACTTGCTGTCTGTCCCCCATTGAGTCATGAAAATTAAAGTGCTGCTGATGCATCAAATCAAGAGGGACCAACATCAGGTGTAATAGTTATTACTAGTAGGAACCTTCTTCTCATTTGAATGGATAGGGGAGATGGACTACCATTGATTGCAAAAATTGTGTGTTCATGTATGCACAAAATTAGTATCAGCAGTAGTGATGAACAATGAACATGTAAGAATCATGTTTGTGGCTTGAAGCCAGAGAAAAAGATCAAACCAGGATATCATAACAAACTAACTTGCAAGTAAAAATGCCGGTCTTAAAAGGTCAATACAAGTAAACCAAACAGGTTGTCCATTTATATGACAACTGGATTCCAAAAAGAGGAACTAAAACAATACATTTAACCATAGTTTATGGTATCGGCCGATACGGCAAGTCCCGATCCAATACCGATACTTGACCGATACCAACATTAGGGATCTCCTTTCCAGTTAATTCGGCAAAGAAAATTGAACGAAAATGACCAATGAGCAAAGGTGAAGAAGTATAGTAAGGTTTTAAAAACATGTAAAAGAAGAAAACTTATCTATCGCAAGTAAACCAATTGGCAAGGGTGACTACTATTTCATTCAATTTCAAAGCTACTAAGAAACAACACATGAAATACTTAAAATTATGCCAAAATGTATAGAATATATTTTCTAAATTTTTAATAATTTATTAATAATTATTTGCATCCCGATATGCAAAATTTCGAAATTCCAATCCGAAACCGCCGATACTACCGATACCGATACTTATAGGAAAGGTCCGATACCGATTCCGATATCGATACTGCGAACCTTGCATTTAACAGCAATAATCAACAATGCTGTCAGTGTGTCAATGCAGTACCGTCATGGAGGGAACCTACTTTATCCATTCTAGTCCATAGCCAGGTAGTTAGTCCCTTACATAATCCACAAGATATAATATCTTGCTGAAGTGAGACAGTTAATATTTGTAAAGTATTCACTCTAATTCAAATTCTATTGAAGTTCTGGGGGTCAAAAGTGGAGAAGCCTAGAAACGAAACAAAACAAAACAAAATGGATGCATGGGAGTGGCATCAAGCCATTAGGCATCAGCATGGACCAAATTACAGCTATTCAGATCCTTGATAGTGAAGTATGTCAAAGGCACAACTGAGAGACATAATGGAGAAGCCTAGAAATAAAAGTGGGTCCGTGAGAATAATATCAACAAGAACATGTCAGGGGTATCCGCATGGGAAAAGTGTAGTCCTTCAGTTACATTTATTGTTAAACAAATGTAACCATTTCCTCCTTTCACTCATTCTGCACAGCTACAACATTCTAAGAACTCACCTTCAGTATCAATAAAGCATTACTAGAATACTTTCACAAACCCAAAAGTGCAAAGAAACTCTTGATCGTAGAAACTAGTGATTTGAATCTAGGATGGAGTGGTGTGATAAATGATTTTAATCATTATTTCTTAGTGATAAGGCTAACTTTTACCAAATCAAGGAATAAAAATATTCTGGAAAAGGAACTAAATAGTAACTTAGGATTAAGAAAGAGACTAAAATCAGTATCAAAAGTGTAATGCTTCTTGAGAAATTTTCAGAACAATGAGCAGTAAAAACCAGTTTTCATCAAATTTAAGGCAAAAAAGCAGGATCAGAATGTAGTACTATAAGCAAGAATACAAGAATATGATGAATTGTATGTGTGTTGTGGTGAAATAGAAGGGAGAATGATAGATATGAAGAAGTCTGAGTTTCCAGCAAAGTACATATGTGAGAAGTTGTGAGCTACTTGAAGAATCTCCTTACATATGTCAGAAAGAATAGAAGAAAAAGGATTTTGATGAATATAGGGATAGCAAAGCTAATGCTTGAATTGTGTTTTTTTGTATGTACCATGTTTGATGTATGTGTTGTGTGCGTGTGTGTCTCTGTGGGTGTGTTTGTGTCTGAGGAGAGAGAGAGAGAGAGTGTTTGTGATGATCGGCTTATTAAGCTAATCTGTCTCAACTGAGTCAACTCTTTCACCCATGTAAAAGGCTTCTTACAAGAAAATACCAGAAACATTCCAGTGTTAAAAACGACGTTGACACAACATAGGAAAATTTTGGCAGAACAATGATTTTCAAAATCTGTAAGTAGCATCCAACGGTTAGTAAAGATATGAAGTCCATTCATTTGGAATCTGAAGTTCCACAGTCGAGATTCTCTTAGTGGTCTGCCCAGACCTCTCCTATTTCCAATCTATCATGTAATCCAGCTTTCCATCCTAAAAAAGTTGGATCAGAACATTCACCTACCTTTATATCTTAAAATTTATAAAGGCTCCACGATTAACCAAGACTTTCTAATAAGCTACAACTTCAACATATGATAATGGTTACAATGTGCTGATAAGATTGCATTATGTCGATCTTCAACATGACTGAACCATTATGTTAGATACTAATTATTGTTGTACTTACCTTTTCTTTTTAATTTGTTTTTCTTACTTTACTGAATTGACTGGAAAGAGACCCAACTTGGGATCAGACATTACAAAACCAATACGATATGGCCATATTATCATACCTCCAAACATCTTTCCAAGAGCTGCCTACTCCTTGGATAATCCCCATTCCTATAATGCCCAACAGCCAAAAGATAAAGCTTCTCTGTCGTTTGGAGTGGGCTATTAGAACTGTTCAAAGTGGCTGCCACAACAAAAGTTAGCTCAAAATAAGGGTGCTAGAGCAATTAACAAAAAAACATAAAAATAACAAGATAAAGAGCATCTCTTATAATGCAGCATCTGAAAGAGATCACATAGCTGGCACTCAAAACTAATATTGGTGTCAGAATTTTAATACGCCATCTTCAAGCATAGCTATTCCACGGTTCACATCCTCTGGTTGTCTGGAATAAACAAGCGGATAACCTCATAAGACTGGCATTCTTAGTTTCTTCATTCCCAATCTCAGCAACCTCTTTCTCACAACCCTGCATGCATGCACCATTAAAATAAAGTTCTGCATGACCACATAGCATGAGAGTTGAAATGAGAGAAAATGGATACAGGATGGTGCACTTTAATCAATAAAATTAGCAAGTGCTAAAAAAACACTGAATAAAGCTGAAATGACGACATAATACTAGTAAATAGAATAAATTGTTAAATATACCATACTAATAGTGGGAGGGAGACAATCTTCTTAACATCCTATGCAATAGGAAGACAAGTTATTGCTGGTAAACTCTTAACATCCTAAACTTTTGTGTTCCTATATATAAGAAATCAATAAGCTTCTATAATTGAGACAAGGTGCGGCAATACATTATTATTCCCACCCCCCACCCCCAAAAACACCCTCTGGTCAACTGGAACCAGAATCAAGCACAGGAAGCCTACAGTGGTAGCTGATAGACTTATCAGTAAGGCTCTACTAAACTGAGATTAGTAAAATTGTGTTCTTATTTCTTAGTATACTTGGAACAAAGTAGGTTTTATCAACATCTTTTCCTCCATAAAAGTGCAAAACTATGTAGAAAGAGATCGAGGTGTCGTGTCCCTGCAATATAGGTGAGCAGAATAAAAAAACTACACGACAGTTGTGAAGGATCTTGCATACTTCGGTGAGAAGCAGCACCGATATTGGGCTTCCAGGAGTCTCTCCTTGATAATGCATATCAAAAAGGACAACATACCTGCTGCAAGTATATCATTAAGTCGCTAATCAAACTTAACAACCACCCTTAATGGGCTTTGCAAGTATATCACTAAGTCGGGTTGTAAATGTAGTGGATATAGAGCAACACTGGTGCCACCACACTTGTTGAAGAGAAGAATATAGTGTAGAAGCATTTCAGAACCAAACAACAGTAATTTGGCAGAATCACTGGTATTCCTAGCACAATTGAAGTACAATTTGGATTCTCAGTCCGTCTCAAGTTGCATATTGTAGCACACAGTATTTGTCAACTATGATTTTCAACTAGATACTTTAAAATAACCTAGATTTGGGACAAGTAAAAACTTCAGATTTAAAACAATAATAGTTATTTTTACAACATAATGAAAGCTTCCAAACATAAGATCTTTGATCCACTGCAGTAGGTAAATGAGTATAAGAAACTAATATGCAATTGAATACATACAACTATCATATTCACGTCCTTGCAATGAGGAATAAGGGCCCAAATGATTCTCTATGAATAAAGTGAAAATGATTCACCTTAGTTGCAAGCTATCTCTATCATTGACCCTCATCATAAGCCCGACCACTACGACCACTAGATCTTGTCTCAAGGCTTTCAGGCAAAGATCTCAAGTCAAATGGTAAATTCTTGTGGTATTTACCTTGAACAATAGACCACTCACATATAATTCTTGTGGCAAATACAAAGTCAGGGATAGGAGTACCTAGGAAACTCTCGTAGGTCTTTTAATGTTTTTGTTGAGACAAACAATTCTTCATCGTTTCGTGAAGCATCATCTCCAGCAATCTCTACATCACACAATGTGCTTGGCTTATCTCTATTAGTTTGATCGACAACCAAACTAGGCTCGCAAATGAAGTTGGCTCTTATATCAGCATCTTTTACAGTCTATAAGCAATCATTCAGAATAATTTGGTAAATATAGTATGGCATTATGACATATCAATCCAATATCTAGACAACACGCTTTTAAATCTAATTTTTATCATGTACATAGCTGATTGGATTAAAATATAATCATAACTAATATAACAAACTAGAGAAAACAAGACCTCTCTGTAATCAATGGTTTCCCAGCATATGTTTCAACATGTATTAGAAGATCATTTTCAAATCAAGAGCAACAAACCACAATGGAAAGCTAATACCTTTTATAGTCAAACCAAGAATCGGAGGTAGGTACTCATCGAGAGCTTGTTGGAGTTCCAAGACATATGACAGAACTACGAGACCTAACAGAGCATTCAGTCAAAAAGACAATTTGAATCTAAATATATATGAAGTTAATGCAAGGAAAAAATTATGAAACTATTTATACCATTACTCTCTGCTTATGAAACAATCCAACTCTGAATCCCAGAGAGCCTATCGATGATGTCTTGAGAGACTAATCCTCTAAGGGGGTGAAGGAAATCAATGGCAGTGGGGATTTGGAATGATGTTCTCGTCATCTGTAAGCATCAGGACACAAATAGAGAAGCCTGCCGGGATCAATACTTCCCTAATCCTAGTTTCATGATCATCCATCCATGGATGAACTGGTCGACTTCCATGGAAAGAAATATGCACATATTCCAAACATGAAAATATTAAGAAAACCCTAAATTATGAGATGGAGATGGGGGAAGGACCTCCTTCTTGTTGTGTTCGTCGACGGCGAAGCGCGCGAGCTCTTCCACCTCGAGGCTGTCCTCGACGTCCTTGGTCTCACGGACTCCTTCGAGCTCCTCGACCTCGAGGCTGTTCAGTTCTTCTCCACCTTCGTTGAAACTGGCAGGATAGGGTTCTAGGGTTAGTGTTTGGGACGAGTTAGGGTTTAGGATTTAGAAGGACGAGAAGACATTTTTTGGGGTTCTCTTATCTCTAAGAGAGGAGAATGAGAAGAAGAAGATGATGGATTAGGGTCTCAGAGGAGAGATTTGGGGTTTTCCCTGTGGTTTTTCATTCCTGCCAAAGAAGGAGATTTGGGGATGGGAGTATGTGTGCCAGATTGGAGAAAAATGGACTAGACGCTTTGTTAAGGTCCGTGAACTAAATACTTATAATTTCAACCGATTTTGGAACGGTTTATATGTGTTCCAGAATAAATATTTTTTATTAAAAATAAAAGAAAGTAATATTTGGAACATTTTTTAATTTTGGCACGCTTTTTGTCCGTTCCGAAACCTAGGCACACTAATTAGGTGTTCCAGATTGAAATACACCTAGTGTTCCTAATTAGCTATTTTGGTGTAGTGTAATGCAAGTCTACTAAACTAATCTCCCGATCACTCCTGAGTGTCGGGGCCAAAGGTAGCTATACCGTCTCGGAATCCCAAGTAAGTAGGGCAAGTGTGCTCAAGGCAACCATCTGTAATATTTTCAACAGGTCCAGTCAGGACTGGAACGAGCACAATACATCTCACGTAGTTCATATCATGACAGGAAATGTAAGCATTCTATAGAGTAAGATACATAAAACGCTAAAGAATATATAAGAAGTAAAAGAGATGACTGTAAAGAAATATCTACTATAAGTAAAGAACTATCAGTGGCAAGTGATGTAGAGTACAAGATAGACATATGAACGGCTTAAAATTGCACATGAATACACTAAAGAGTTTGCACATGATTACACTACTTTGGAATTGTTCACATGACCATTTATACTCTCTCGTACCCCAATTAATACACAAAGATCTAAACAAGTTATGTTATTGCACATGATTTCACATGGGGGCGCATAAATGGGTGCATATTAGTATACATGGGGGCTCTGTGAAGATGAGAGTACATGAATAACAAGAGTGCACATGAATAATGAAAGCACATGAATACATGACGTACATAAAAAATTACATGACATGACGTATCCCGATGCTCCCGAGGGGGATAACATCTTATGAAAAGATCAATAGACTACCAATCCGTGTTAACAACGTGACAACATCAAGTAAAGTAATCTAGAACAAGAATATAAATCCTAACAAGTATGAAATGGCAGAGAATGTACTCGCATGATATCCTGAACAACTGATATGAAAAGGGCCAACTGGAGTCACAGAGTCCTAGTTAGAGTAACACAGGTTATAAAGAGTTCAATTTATATGGTAATTAAAATTATAATGCAACCTACATGAGTCTAAGTCAATCTAGGTCAAAGTCAACTCTTGGTCAACTCTGGTCAACAATCTAGTTAAACAAGGACAACTAATCTAATGTGGTCAAACTAGCTAGGGTTTGGTCAACAATAGTCAAACTAGTTAAGGTTAGTCAATTCTAGGTCTAAACAAGTCTATGGCATAACAATCAAGTATAATAGTACATTGCTATCTAACACATAGCCTAAATCAAGGCACATAGCTAAACCACATAGCAAACAAGGCACACAAACTTAGTTATATAATATACATTAAATATATATCACATATAACTTTATCCATATAGTACCACCCTAATACATATATATAGATATCATATATCAAGTATGTACATATCCTCACTATGAACCATAACCTATATCTATATGCTCTCATAAAATATATACTATATATACCTATCTATATAACCCTTCCAAAATTTAACATCACCTACTCAAACTCAAACACTTAGACACTAACCACTAACACTAGGATACCATATAAACCTTGGTCATATTGGCATCCCAAAATTAATACCTTGGTCATAAGGTAAACTAATCATTTACCTTGAAGGTAAAGGTAATTCATATTTACCTTAAGATACTAACTTGGTATCATAAGATACCAAGATACCCCTCAAATATCTAATTAACTAACTATCTAATGTACTAACATAACATCTTAACTAATATCTAACATATAACCTATAGAGACTAACTTGCTAACATACAAATATCTAGAACTAACATAACCTACTAACATATAAATATCTAACATACTAGATATCTAACATCAAACTAGCTAACAACATATCAAATATCTAATAAAATACAAACCACTACCTTCTAACTAACACTCATACTAATAAATATAATTTATACTAACATATAACAAACTCTAATATATCTCTACTAACCAACATCTAACAAACATACTAACATATATAACTTACACTAACATATAGCAACTCTAACATATCTAACCCTCTACTAACCAACATCTAACAAACATACTAACATATATTACCTAACAATAATATATATATATATATATATATATATATATATATATATATATATATATATATATATATATATATATATATATATATACATACATACTATATCATACATATACTCGACAACTAATGATACCTACATTCACTTAATATCCATACTACATAGGCTCATAGGTTACACAAAATGCCTATATTGCATAGTCACTCTTCTACTTAAAATTAATACTGTACCAATTGGGTCTTCACTAAATTCTAGGATTAAAGTATGTTGTATCCCGTTGTATTACCTTTCTGAAACTTCAAACATATCATTTTTTTCATGTCCGGAAGCTCCCGAAATCGCAAAAATACCGAAATGCATTCATCTTTCATATAACTGACACTCAACAGTTCTAGAATGCACTTGACCTATTAATATATATATTTGGAAACCTAATTTTGATGCAGTTCTTTAAAAAATGGGAGATTAATCGGAGTTCTAAGCTAAAAGTTATGACATTTCTAAGTTTCTATGGCTACTAAAAACGTAGATGAATATTATGACGAATTTGGGTTGTTTGGACAAAAGAAACACATCTCACTCTCCACACCACTTAAGACACACATCAAACCACACTCCCCTCTCCTCTAACACAAGCACACTACTAACAACATATCCACACACATCTAAATATATGAAATATATCTAACATACATATTATATATACAAAGTAGTCCATTATATAAATAGACAGTAAAATGACAAGTTGAGGCTAAAAAAAATAACATGTAGACTAAACCACTTAGATCTAACCATGGGTATCCAAATGAAACTTATTCAAACCATCCTAACTAACATCAATCCATCCTCTAACATGTCTAAAACTGAAATTAAAACACAATTAGACCAACCTGTAGCTCCGCTTCCCGAAAAATTTAAAATATTTTTTATTATTTATTTGATTTAAATATTGATTTTAGAATTTTATAAATGATTATTTAGTTAATTATTACGGTAGATAATTTTAGCCATGATTGAGTTTTGAAGTACCAGACGACTAGGAATCATGACACAGATAGTGCAGTGGCGTGCTTTGACTAGTGTTTAGCCATGGTAGGGGAATGCCGAGCCATAGGAGTGTCCTAAATAGGAAAACCAGGTAGGGAATGCGGCTCAGAAGTCCATACGGCTTAAGGATCCATGCGTCTTAGGGTCCATGCGGCTTGGATAGATCCATGCGCTCAGAAAGAAGCCACATGGCCTTCAACAGTTCTTCTCTACATTCGGCTGCATTTAATGCCCTGACGGTTGCTCTGACAAAAAAATAGCCATGACAGCTCTGGCACAAAGACACAATAATGTGACATGATGGCGTGTTCATGGGAAAGAGGAAAAAATCTCCTTACAG
>JANAVB010008571.1:0-67677 GCA_029216955.1 Iris pallida | reverse complement strand
CACAGTGTACCAAGTGTCATTTGCACTTGTCAGAGGGTAGAGGGGATATAGGTGAGGGTGTACACGTGTCTATATTGTGTCCAAGTGAGTCGTGTCAGGAGTTTGGAATGCGTATCAGTGAGAAATTTCCTACGTGTATGTGTGTGTAAAACCCGTGCAGTCGAGATATCTCCCTAACCACTTGATAATTTCTCCTAAAATTTTGTGTGCTTAATGACAGACATTGCCCCCTCGTGTACGTAAATTTTCGTGTCATAAAATTCAGTGTCGTGTCCGCCATCAGTGTCGAGCAGCAGGGCAGCCGCACGGTGTCCTCGTACGTGCGTGCGTGTCCAAATTTAGATACGAGGGTGCACAGAATTCAACTCAGTCAACTTGGGTTGTGATCTACACATAATAAGCTTCCAAAATATATAATTTGTTTTATAAACTAAGAACAAAAAGTCCTATGAGGCATTTGATCGAACACTCGTTTAAATACACCGATACGTGTCCGATACGGACACGAAATGGACACGAACTTCTACCAAACTTGGGCTACACCTAGGGGGACCGTAAATGAATGCAACCATGGGAAGAAAACTAGAATTTGAATAGGTATGATGGGTTTTACCTATTGAGGGTGAAACCTCAATTAAAAGCTATTTGAATGAGGACTCTTCTACAACTTGCGACGATCCCGAGCCTCCGAATCCTTGCTAGCTGCCCACTAATGGTGTCCTCTACTGTAGAGGAGTCCAATGCAAGAGACTAGGCTCAATTTGGAGTTGATTTGGATATTTGGGGAGGAGTTTAGGGAAGAACAAGTAGGGCTTTTATAGGTTTTGTAAAAGAGGCAATTATTTCTTAAGTGTGACACTTATAGAAGAGGGGGGAGGGGTCATGTGGGATGTTCATCTAAGGAAATTAGGGTTTGTTTAGGTATAGGTGAGTGGCTAGGATCATTCCACCCAACTCCAAGCCTTCCTATTGGTTCTAGGCTTTCCTTTCAAATATCCTTTAAGAAATATCCTACTTATAAATATCTAGATATTAATAATCATGTCATGACTAAGTTAACCTAATCAATCAAGGCTAATCTAGATATAGGCTATGTTTCTAGGTCAAGTCTTAACTAATAGATTAGCACAATATTTAATTTACACAATTTACAATTTCACAAAATTATCAAAATGACCAAAATACCCTTAGGCTAAAAACTAGTAATTAGTCATCCTAATCATATAGCTAGGCTCCCTTGGTCATGGTTAGTCTCTAGGCTCAGCAAACTCTAGGGTTACACTAGTCAATCATCAAAATCACAAGTCGCAATTTTAAATAGTTTTAAATTAACTAAAAATTACCAAAAATCATAACATGGTATAAATATCATTATTAAATGATTATAATTATAAAATTTCAAAATTATCCTTATTTTAGAAACTGGATGCTACAAGTCTACCCTCCTTAGAAGAATTTTGTCCTCGAAATTAAGATAGTCATACTCCTTCTAGGTCAAACACCCCCAATAATCACAGTCTCAACATACAGTCCGATAATCATATACGTCTGTCCAAAATCATGATACTCGGAATCTTTGTCTTGCTAGTGAGCAAGGCTACGATATTCACAGAGTCCTTGACTAAGGTACATACCTCTAGAATCATGGTATTTAAAATTTTTGCATTGCCGCATGCTTGGCCGCGAAAACCTTAAATTCCTACACCCGAGAAATACGTCCAAAATCTGACTATGTGTCCTCACTATGCCAGCTAACATGACTATAGAAGACTCTAGATCCCATAATCGAGGCGACCTAGACCATACGACTTATCTCAGAAGAAAATAAATCAAAATAAACTATCTGAAAAAATTTATCAACTACCAGGTACGGATAGAATCGAATTTTAAGACAGTTATAAGGGGGCAAACGTGGAATAGAATCGAAAAGATTGGAACCTGCAATCAGCTCTCCCTCTGCCTGTGCATCCTCGATTGCCATGGCGAAAGCTCGCCCCTGCTGGCCTCCCTTGGCCTGTTGCTGATGCTGGCAAACCTCTGCTGCAGAGTCTGCAACGGTGGTGCCGTCTGCTGCCCTGTCGGAGCTCTAGCTCCTGCTACTGCCTGAGTCACTGGTGCCTTGTTCCTGGGACAATCCCTACACTGGTGCTGTGCTGAACCATAAAGTAAACACAGGCCCTGCCTCTTCCTACAGTCGCTCCATCGGTGACCTTGTCTCTTGCAGAAGTCACATGTAGAGGGCTGTTGCTGCCTGGGTGTCTGCTGGTGAAATACATGTCCCTGGTCCTGAAACGGTTACTGAACTGGCCTCTGCTGGATGTGAGGGCGCTTAGCTCGCCCTGCACTAGAACTAACCCCTAAGGCATCACTGGCCCTCTTCGGTTTGAGGCCGAAGTCCTCCTCTACAATTTGTGCGTCCATCAATACTGATCGACGTCGCATCACGGCGACCTGAGGTGCGGGTGCGTACTGCATGAATAAGTCCCCTACGGAACTTACGAGCCTTCTGCCCCTTATCCTAGATCAGATGGGAGCGAACCTGCTAAGGCGGAAGAACTCTGCTGCATCTCGTCCACCGACGAGTTCCCTGCACTAGACCCACAAACTGGCCCTCCAACGCTGTGAGGGCCACGTCTGGGAAGAACTTCTCCTTGAAGTGCGCTTAAAGTTCTCCCATGATATACCCTTCACTGACACCTGTGGGTCTGTCCGGAACCACGTCAAAGCGATGTCAAAGAACTGCTGGCCGCAGATGTTCCCCAAAGTTCCCTCGGAACCTCTGCTAACTCTAGGCTTCTCTGGATGTCCTCCAACCAGTCGTCAGCATACAGGATACCCTCGGTACCCTTGAAGTCCTTCGGGTTCATCTTCCTGAAATCCAGACATGTACCAGGCCTCCTCTGACTCTGCTGCTGCTGAACTGGGGCACCCTGATTGTACCGGAACTACCCTCTCAACTGCTCATCGCCAGCTGGTGGGAGTTCTCTATACTCTGTCGTAGAACCTCTATCTGACGGTTGATGCGTCATCCTGATGCTGCTGTGCCTCTGCCTGGGCCTTTTGGGTCTGTCATCTGCTGCAGAAGGGCCATCATCTGTTATATCTGTCGTAGTGGAGGTGGCAGTAGAAAAGTCTCGGGAATAACTATGGAAGGTCCTGCACTAGAGGTGGAAGACCTCCTGGAACAGTCGCTGCTACTCCTGCCTGAATGGCAGGAACTGAGGTGGCAGCTCCCTCGACTGCTACTCCCGTAGGCGGAGGTGGAAGTCCTACTAGATCGGACATCGCTGGAACAATACTAGATCCTGCTGCCTGAGCACGAGTAAGCGGCATCCTGAGGACAGATTGAAACAGAAGATCAATATGGCACATGATAAGGAAAATCAAGGAAGGACAATTAAATTCAGTTACAAGAAGAGTTGTCATGGTAATCAAAAGATCAGAGTTTTTCCTAAAATGTGATTGAGTAACTCTTTATACTGCCTAATCCTATATCCTAACAGCAGGCTCGTAGCAGCACTCTAAGTCGAGCACCACTACAAATTGTACTAGTTGCGACTCTGACCTGCATGGGCCACCACAAAAATGTGTCACGACCCATATCCTGAGGAAGGACACGAGAACATGGGTACGTCCAGCCTACGCCGCAGTGTCGCGGTAGAACGCTGTATAGTTCGTCTATAACATCTAATCTAACAATAATATGATATAAACTATCATCTCCGCACGGAGGTATAATATAACATCTCAACTCTATATCTCAATCACAAGTCTAGGAAAGATAGAGCACGATATGGAATCAGATAAAAAAAAGAACTGATATAATAGAGTTATCACACCACACAAAGTAGATGTCCAACACAATTAAATACAAGTCCTGAAATATAACTAAGTCTCAACTAACAATTGGAACAATCCATACAAACTGAAAACTATAAATACTAGACTAGGCTAGGCACCCTCTACTGAGCTAGATGCTCCTCAGGCTCCTGAAGGTCACCCTCATGTGTCCCATAGAAGGTAGGGCAGTCATCATCATCATTTATAATATTTTTAACAGGTCCAGTCAGGACAGGAGCGAGTACAATACATCTCACGCAGTTCATAACATGTTAGGAAATATAAGCATGCAAATAGTAGATATATGAACTGTAAGAAGATATATATAAAAACGAGAGAGAGTTTATAACTGAAATATATATAGGATAAGTAAATTGCAATACTAGTGATTTAGAGCACAATATGGTTATGTAAACGGTTTAGGTTGCACAATAACAATAGGTCAAATCCATCATAACGTGGGTGTACAATAGAAAGCGCACAATAGTCGTACCATGGGATTTGATTACATAACATTCCTACTCACCCTCCCCAATCAATACACAAGGATCTAATCCAGTTGCTCTCTTGTACAATAGTCTCCATGAAGTTCGTGTGATAATGAGTACAATATGCACAATGAGTATACAGGAATAGGGGTGTACAATAAATACAATATATTCGTTAAACGCACATAACAATATATCTGTTGAACACAATAGAGATAACATCGCAAAAGAAGATCCATATAGTACCAATCCGTGATAACAATCGTGCCAGTATCAAGTAAAGTAATCTAGAGCAAGAATGTAAGTCCTGACAAATACGAAACGATCAGAGAATGCTCGCCTGTCACCTGAATGACTGATATGAATGGATGTCCGAACAGGTGTCACAAAGTCGTATTTAGAGTAAAATAGGTTATTTAAGTACTCAATTTGAAATAATGAAAATCTGTAATACAAACAACATGATTGTAAGTCAACTAGGTCAAAGTCAACTCTTGGTCAACTTGGTCAACTGTCTGGGTCAAACTAGGTCACACTTGGTCCAATCAAGTCTAATCTAGGTTAAGTCAACTCTTGGGCCTAACCAAACCTAGAATAGCACTCATACACTATCACAAGGCTATATAAGCTATCAAACCTACAATTTACATACATTATTCATGCATATATTGTATTACCTATTTTAAATATCATACAAGCCCTCATACATTGTATCCTACATTGTATCATATATCTTCATGCATTGCATTCATGTACTCATTACATACATGCTTACCTACATACTTGCATATATACATATAGGTTTATGATACATATATTATTATACATTATAACATATATTATTCATATATATAGAGAGGAAGGGTCACAAGTGTATGTGTATGAGCATATATATGTGTGTTAGTGTGAGGGTGAAGTCTGTGAAAGGAAAACAGAGGGTAGGGTGGAGAAATAGTATGAATGTGTAGAGGTAGTGCACCGAAATGTGTGTACTATGAGTGTGTGTGTGTGTTTATGAATGTGTAGGTGACAGGAATAAGGAGGGTGGCCTGTGTGTGTGTGGGGTTGTGTGACAGTGAGTGGCATGTGTGTGTATTGTGCTATATACTCTCAGGTTTCAGATGGTTCCCAGGAAGTAGAAAACCCAACATTTAGTTAGATATCTGAATTAGTTTAGAACTCAACCAATCCAATTTCGAACTTAGTTAAAGTTCAGATAATTCAACATTGAGTATCGGTGATTTCGTTTTTCTTTACCAAAATAAAAGTTGTTTGAAATATCAGTCGAAATTCCATATCCCAATGGAACTCAGTTAAAACATTCATATACAACTTAAATCAAATTCCAAGTAAAAATCACAAATCAACTAAAACAAAATTTGAATTCAAATCATGAACCTCAGTTTTTGAATTAAACAATCTCAGTTTTTATATATTACCTAAAATCAGATTTTTCCCTGTTTCGAATTGAACCCAAAACTCAGTCATTGCATTCCAATCTCAGGTTTCAAATCCTGAAACCATTTCAGGTTCATTTCAATTTAATCTCATGTTTTTGAACACATTCTCAGGTTTGTAGACATAGGTAAATCTCAGGAATTTCAACATACAAAACCCAATTTCTCAGTTATTGAGTATCAGTAAAATGCAACCTAAGTTCTCAGAATTATTTCGAACTCAAAATCCAAGGGAAACTAAATTATCAAGTGCACAAGTGTCTAACATATATGTGTCAACCTTAGGGTCGTGTCCATGTGTCCAGGAGGTGGACACGAGTGTTAAAATATGCAAAGAACACTGTGTCAGTAAAATCAAATATTCAAACACTTGGCAGTTTCAAAAATTTACAATTCGACCAAGAAGTAAACCCTAAAACCTTGTGAAATCCAAAAAGGTGTTTAGGAAGATCCCCTACATATTTATGTGTCATGGGGGAGGTGTCTCGTGTCCATACAAGGGGACACGAGGTGTCCAAAACCATAAAAATAACACAGTTCAAAACTGTGCGCACACAGTCTCGTGGGGTGTGTTCGTGTCCTCGTGGACACGACACATTGTACCAAGTGTCACGTGCACTTGTCAGAGGGTAGAGGGGATATAGGTGAGGGGTACACATGTCTGTATCGTGTCCAAGTGAGTCGTGTCAGGAGTTTGGAACGCGTATCAGTGAGAAATTTCCTGCGTGTACGTGTGTGTGTAAAACCCGTGCAGTCGAAATATCTCCCTAAACACTCGATAATTTCTCCTAAAATTTTGTGTGCTTAATGACAAACATTGCCCCCTCGTGTACGTAAATTTTTGTTCATAAAATTTAGTATCGTGTCCGCTATCACTGTCAAGCAGCAGGGCAGCCGTACGGTGTCCTCGTATGCGTGCGTGTCCAAATTTGGACACGAGGGTGCACAGAATTCAACTCAGTCAACTGGGTTGTGATCTACACATAATAAGCTTCCAAAATATATAATTTGTTTTGTAAACTAAGAACAAAAAGTCCTATAGGCATTTGATCGAACACTCGTTTAAATACACCGATACGTGTCCGATACGGACACGAAATGACACGAACTTCTACCAAACTTGGGCTACACCTAGAGGGACCGCAAATGAAGAGCAATGCTACAGTTACAACCAAACATTTACAACCTTCTTACAACCACTCACCCATTTTCTGACATGTGGGCCAGGTGGTGGCTGGCCCACATGTCAGCAAATGGGTGTAAGTTGTAAAAGGTTGTAAAAGTTTGGTTGTAAACCAAACATTTCCCATAAATGAATGGGGAAGAAAACAAGAATTTGAAAGGTTTGATGGGTTTTACCTATTGAGGGTGAAACCTCAATTAAAAGCTATTTGAATGAGGGCTCTTCTACAACTTGCGATGATTCCGAGCCTCCGAATCCTTGCTAGCTGCCCAATAATGGTGTCCTCTACTGTAGGGAGTCCAATACAAGAGACTAGGCTCAATTTGGAGTTGATTTGAATATTTGGGGAGGAGTTTAGGGAAGAACAAGTAGGGCTTTTCTAGGTTTTGTAAAAGAGGCAATTATTTCTTAAGTGTGACACTTATAGAAGAGGGGGGAGGGGTCATGTGTGGATGTTCATCTAAGGAAATTAGGGTTTGTTTAGGTATAGGTGAGTGGCTAGGATCATTCCACCCAACTCCAAGCCTTCCTATTGGTTCTAGGCTTTCCTTTCACAAATATCCTTTAAGAAATATCCTACTTATAAATATCTAGATATTAATAATCATGTCATGACTAAGTTAACCTAATCAATCAAGGCTAATCTAGATATAGGCTATGTTCCTAGGTCAAGTCTTAACTAATAGATTAGCACAATATTTAATTTACACAATTTACAATTTCACAAAATTATCAAAATACCAAAATACCCTTAGGCTAAAAACTAGTAATTAGTCATCCTAATCACATAGCTAGGCTCCCTTGTCATGGTTAGTCTCTAGGCTCAGCAAACTCTAGGGTTACACTAGTCAATCATCAAAATCACAAGTCATGATTTTAAATAGTTTTAAATTAACTAAAAATTACCAAAAATTAACATGGTATAAATATCATTATTAAATGATTATAATTATAAAATTTCAAAATTACACTTATTTTAGAAACTGGGTGATACACAATTGGAGTTGATTGTCAGTCTAAGTCAAAAAGGAAGCTCAGATCTTTAAACGAGAAAATAAATTGTGAAGTTACGTGTAGGCAACTCTAGAGGGGGTGAATAGAGTTTGTGTCAATAATAACCAATTAAAAATTCAACTTTATAACAAGTCCAGAAAGAAACTACCAAGAGAGTAAGCAATTAGAGTAGTAATGCAGAAATTAATAGAGATCAGAAGAGCATACACAAACACAACGATTTAACCTGGTTTCCCTCGAAGAGGACTTGTCCGGGCCTGAGAACTCTCGTTAAGGATTGAAATCTACTATTTGTGAAATAGGGTACACACACGTGCCTTTACTCAGAAGAGCACGCCAACTTCTTACAACTTCGCAGAGGCGAAACTTGGAATTGTCCAAGTGACTTCTTTGCAACTCTCGTACAGAACTTCTAGCTGAATCGCACTTGAGCACCTTGGAGCTTAGGAAGTTTTGTGGCTATTAGATTGGAAGAGGAAAGCTTAGAATGTATTAGGCTTAGAAGATTAAGAGTGAGAGATGATCTGAAAAGAGAGAAATCAAGCCCTGTATATACTAGTCCGAGGAGACAGAATTCAGCCAGAATTCTGTCTCAGATATTCAAAAATTTGAACGTTAGACAGCCTAGATCAAGGTGTTCCTACAAATAGCATCCTAAAATTTAAGGGGCAGAGTTCGGCCCAATTCTTATTCCCTTGGGCGAATGTTTATATAGGCTAGAATGGTTTGGTTTGGTTCAGGGATTATCTCGTTTTGTATGGTGGAGCTTGGAAAGTAAGTCTAGGGTTGAGATGACTCAGTATGACTCAACGTACATGTTTCTAGACTCAATAAAATAAAAAATTATAGACTCAGTACAAGTACAACTTATCGATGACGTCTGTCTTGAATTTGATATATTGTAGATGATGTTCTTGTCTTGAGCTCGATGTGTCACTACAACAGATATGGGATATGATAGCGTGCGCTGAATGCTATAGAATGCATATTATAGTATATTTGGTCCGCTATATATGCCCCCTATAATAACCCCATATACAAGAACGCTATAAAGTTATAGCGTTCACGAACGCTATTCATGGATTATAGCGTTCATTGACGCTATAGACAATGTATAGCGTTTTGAAACGCTATATGATAGTTATAGCAATTAGGAACGCTATAGAACTTTAATAACATTCATGAACGCTATTAATATATTGTTGCGTTCATGAACGCTATAGACATGTTATAGCACTTATAAATGCTATATAGTTTACATAGCCTTTACGAATGCTATAGTTCATTAATACATTTGTTAACGCTATAAATGTGTTATGGCGTTCCTGAACGCTGGTTATTTTTAATTGTGTTCCTGTATGTTATTGTATGTTAATAGCGTTTCGATATATCTGCTTTTTATAGCATTTCTTTCCTGCTATGATATGTGCAACAATAGCATGTCAGAATGCTATTGCAGAGTCAAAATTCTGTATTCAAAATTTGCAGAATGCAGCATATCAGAATACTTTTGCAGACCACAGTTACACAAAATACAGGTATTCAAAAATTTAAATGCAATTAATCACAGAATGAATTCTGAACATAAGTAAATTTATTAATTTCACTGTCTAATATATGTAGAACAATGAAGTAGTACCAAACATTCAAAATCCTTAATTTTTCCATGTAGAACAATGAAGTAGTACCAAACATATGTCCAAAAATTAAACATTAACAATGTAGTCAGCTACATATATCCCAAAATGTTGACTATCTAACATTTAGCTCCCTTCGAGCCTATCCACAACCAAAACTCCTCAGAAAGCATCCTCATCCTTCATCCAACCTACACAAAAAGGGGTAAATCATTAGTGTAAAGAAAAAACTATCTCGAGCCGATCCAGACAATTGACGAAAAGTAAATTATTGGGATATAAAAAGTGATGCCTTACCAGTGCACTAATTGAGTCTTATGTGTTTATATATTCTGTTGTAATTGTAAGTGTTCTCAACTCTTCTTCTCGTTTTTTGACTGAAAGCTTGAAAGGATTAATAAGTTCCAACTGAGTGCGTGCATTTTTTCATATAGATGAAGCTGATATCGCTAAATGTGGTCTATACTAAAGACTTATCAGTACAGACCAAAGCTTTCAATTTTCCATATCTGTTGTGTAGTGGAAAATAGGTTTTCTGTGGGTAAAGTTCAGTAAGTTGTCAAAAGAATTATTATTATTTTAATGTAACAAAAAATAATTTCTATGTATGGAGGAATATTGACTTTAAATTATTCAATAGTTTAGGGTATTGATTGATATTAAAATTTAGAGAATTAAATTGAAATTATATAGTTGAGGATATCAAGTTTAAATGGATCCTTATTTTTGTTCAGTTTTGTTCCAAAAATATTTTATATAAATGCGTTATTGTTTATATTTTGCCAATTGGCATTTGTTGCAGGTTGATCCAAGTAATCAAGTAAAGAATGAAAGTTTATCATGTTTGACACATTAAGCCAAAGAGTGAAAATAATGATATTCCCTTGTCTACAGAATTTAAGGTCCATGGGTCGACACAATCATAGAGTCCTTATACGATAAACTCTAAAGATCTCAAACGATAAAGATGCACTAAGGCGATTAGTTATTGTTGATGAATAACTATTTGGAACTCCATAATAAAATGTACATTGCTTTATTACCCTGACTTGCTGAGACAGTGCACTTAGTCCAAAATCAGAAACTTTGAGATTGCCATATGTATCGAGTAGTAAGTTTTTGGCTGCACAGATGGAACAACAATCAAAACATATACAGCACATTTCTTAGAACATCTTGTTTAAATTTTTATCTCTATTGCAGTTAACAATTCACCTTCAGGTCTCAGTGATATACTCCTCTGCTATGGCAAAAATCAACTGTATTAATTAACTGGTGAAAATATCTCCATTTTTTATCCTCTCATTCGGCCATTATTAACTGTCCCCCCCATTTCCCGTATTTCGTATTAATACTCGTAGTTGGATTTTGGCATGTATTTTTATTTTCTAGACTTGTGGAATTTTGGATTTTCTCGTATTTTGGTTTCGGCCGGCTCGGTTTTAATTGGTTTGGTTTGATTTGGTTTTAACCTCATGGAACACCTTAACCTATACTCCACCCTCATTCCACCACAACCACCCCCATTAAATCCTACCTAACTTTTCTCTCTTCTTTACTCTCCATTAATTTCTCCATCTTCTTCTTCCTTCTTCCACACAACATCCCCACCCATAGGCAAGTGCATCTTGCCACCACATGAGGACCTAATTTTATTTTTAATTAACTTAATTAGATGATTGGAACAACATTAGATCTTGGCATTTTTGGATTGGAGCTTGGATTCTCCTAGATCTAAGTTTCTACAATTTTTGGAATTTCTTGGGTTTGATCTACCAAACTTGGATTTTAGCTTGTTTTGATGCTTCTATGTTATAGAGAATCAAATTTTACTCAAGTTAGACTCTTGGAAATCCGGATTTCGAGTTTTATGTACCAAGTTGTGAGGTTCCAAGAATTGAGGCCATGGTGTTCTTCCTCTCAACATGAGGAAGAAGGAGACCCCTCCAGCCGCGCTATTTAGCGTTGTGCTGCCCCGCGTGCTCTTTAGCGCTGGTCGCTGACCGCAGCCCGCCCCTGCGTGCACGCCCTTGAGCCCCTGCGCGCTTGCCCCCTTGCACGCCGGCCTGCTGCGCCTCCTTGTGCACCCGCCTGCACGCACACCCCCTTGCGTGCCCGGCCTGCTGCGCCTCCTTGCACACCGCCTGCGCGCTTGCCCCTTACGCGCCGGCCTGCTGTGCCTCCTTGCGCACCCGCCTGCGTGCACACCCCCTTGTGCGCCCGCTTGCGCGCGTCCTGCGCGCTTGCCCCCTGTGAGCCTACGCGCTTTCCCCCGCGCTTGCCCCTACGCACTCGGCCATACTCCCCTGCGCACTGGGCCCCGAGCCCCTGCGCGCTTGGCACCCTGCGCCCCTTTGCGCGCTGCGACCATTCCCGAGCGCGTCTCTTGGCGCCGCTACCCGAGACCTTTGCGGGCACACCCTGTGCCATGGCTTCCCTTCCTGACCCTTGGTGTTCCCCTTGGTCCTTGATTTTGTTCTCTTGCTATTTTTTCTCTGAGATCTTGATGTCCACAGCAAGACTTGATTTGACCCGGCACGCCTTGACACGATTTTTCTGTATTTTAATTTATTGCTAGCATTCTTTGATTTGGCAGTAACTTGTTGAGATACTTGTAACTTGTAACTTAACTTGACTTGATGCTGTTGCGACAGCTGACTTAACTTGACTCTTGTAACTTGCTCTGGCACCGTGGGTGTTCCTGCTTGCTTGCTTGCGCAATCCACTTGTCTTATCTTGCAGCATGTCTAGGACATGACTCTCTGGTTCCCACGGTCAGGGATTCGCACTGAATATGGAATTAGGCTATTGACTAGATCAAACTATAGTTTATGAAAAATTTCCAGTCACAGGCAATCTCGTTATCTGGGCGCTTTAATTGAACTGTAGCTTGCCGATGAGTAGAGCACATTTCCAGCACACTCATGTGTTCTACCCTCTAAGTCACCTAAGGGTATATCGTCTTTGGGGATGTACCCAATCATACTCTCAACCCGCGGAAGGATAACGGGATAGTCTGCAGGGCTTGGGACTGGAAAATTCTTATTGCATCTTGTTAGTAATTAGGCTTGTGATAACCCTAGTTAATTAAGTAGTAAGCCGTAGTAATTGCTTGGCCGCTTGTGAATGGATGGTGTCCAGCCCTGTCTTAGTCTGTCTCGTCTAGTCCTTGTACCCGGTTACTCTTGTACATGATTGTTTTACTCATCTTTAACAATAATTGGATAGAGACAAGTGCTATTTAGGCGAAGGGTCACAACCTGGTCCTTGTTTGGTTGAAGGGTTATAACCTGGTTCCCGGAATGGTTCCACGTCCCTAGTCGTTTATTGTCCTGTTGTTCTCTTTACCTACTTGTACTTTTTTTCATTTTCTTATGCTGATATGCTGGCTTTTGTTTTATTTGTGGCCTCCCTTGTGGCACTTGCTCTTTCTGGGGTTTGACCCAGCTGGTTTGTGGCCAGATTTTGGAGCAGCACCCGAGGATCTACGAACCTCCAGTCCGATGGTGGCGACTAGAAGGAACCTAGGCTACGAGTGGGTTTTCTATTTTGTTCGCTCACTCTATTGTAAAATTATTCTTTTGAGGCGTTTAGCCGACGAGCACCTGTTAGCTCAATGCACCTTTACTTACTGTTTGCCTACGGGCTGTAAGTATGATTAACAAATCCTAGGTTGATCATGTATGACTTAACTCTTGCTAGTCCTTGCATTCTGTACGACTAGCTTCATGATCAGCTGATATGTAATATTTGGGACGCCTTTTATTGTATATTTGGTGGTCAAACATCTTGTATCTATATTACTTGCTTGAGATTGAGACAATAGGCTTGACCTTAAGAGACCGTTGGCTTGTCGTAAACCTCATATCAATAGCCGTGACCGTTAGCGAGATGGTCTTTATTTCAATATACTGGCTATGTTCGCCCCCGCTCTCCAGTATTCTGGTTCGGGACGTGACATGGTTTAAGTGGTGGCCTATACAGGTCTTGGCATTCAAGAAATATGAGGGTTTACCGAATAGATGTCTCAATCAGTACTCGCCCATGATCCCTTCATATCCTCTGAATCTCCGGATTCTTGCCCTGATCACGTGCTTGTATCGTTGATCTGTCTGGTCCTTCCTCATTGTTTCCCTGTGTCGTCTTCTTCAGCGGCACTGTACCTGACCCTGCCGATCAGCAAGGTGAGCACTTCACATGGATCAGCAACCTGGAAATCAAGCCCAGCATTCCGGAGTTGTCTCCCGAGTTATACCTACTGGAGGAGAGCCCCCAGTTTAGCCCGTTCAGCCTGTCGAGCCGGACGATGGCACCTTGGTAGGTCTTATCAGGACCTTGATAGTTTCCTAGGATCGTAGAGGAGACGCTTGCACCAGGTAGTGGCAGATGCTTTGACCAGAGGCGGTCATCTAGGGAACAGCGCGGCCAACAGCTTTAAGCGCTTGAACCCTCCATTCTTCGACGGCAGCGAAGATACGATTGCCGGATGCTTGGCTTCAGGATACCGAGGTGGTCTGGAAGCATCTAGGACATCCGAGAATGAGAAGGTGGCGGTGGTACGCCTGCAATTGCTGGACTTGGCTCGCAGTTGGTGGGCAGTACAGGCCATGGGATTAGTGGCACCCATTGCTTGGGCGGTGTTTAGAGAGAGATTCCAGACGAAGTATTTCGATGCTGTAGCTCGGTAGGACCTACAGACGAGATTTACCAACTTGAAGCAAGGAGGCAGAACGGTCGATGGTTATGCATCTGAGTTTTCTAGACTCAGTAGGTTTACCCACCATGGTAGCGATCGAGTTTGATAGGGCCCAGCAGTTCCAGCAGGGACTGCATTTGGAGATCTTGTTGGCTGTTGAGCAGTTCGAGCACCAGACGTTCGATGCAGTTTTGAGGGCAGCCAGGAGGCATAAGTACACCTCCCAGAGGACCGTGATAGGACAGGTAGGAAGCGATCCCACAGTCAGATGTACCAATCATCAGCTCCAGCCCCGGCAGCTAGAAGTTTGACTATTGGAACTCCGAGGCGGGCGGCCTCAGTGACGTCGGTTCAGCATTCGACCCCGACGTACCCACAGCAGCAGACGCAGAAGCAGACTTCCATGATAGGATTTCACATTGCGAGAAACCAGGCCATATGGTGGCAGATTGTCGTAGGACGCAAGGATTGTGCCTGGCTTGTGGAGCGACAGATCATAAGATAGGAGCCTTCCCGAATAGGGGTAGTTCATCCTCTTCTAGCCTAACCAGTCTATCGGTTAGGGGACCAGCACCTATGTAGCAGCAGTACCCGAGGCCCTTGTTGCTCAGGCCCAGGCATTTCATCAGCAGAACCAGCCAGTATACCCAAGCCCAAGTGCAGAGCAGGCAGAAAGGTTTCCAGCAGAGGGGACCTGCAGCAAGAGGACAAGGTCAGGCCATGATGATGACTATAAAGAAAAGTTGCACCAGGTGAGGTAGTGGCAGGTACTATTCTCGTCAACTCCTCTCCAGCATTGGTATTATTTGATTCTGGTGCATCGCATTCATTCATGTCTGCATGATTCGCGACACGGATAGGACTGGAGCCAGAGTCATTATCAGTAAGACTTAATATACTTACTGGTAATGGTCTTGTGGGAGTAGATCGAGTATTTTCCTGTGTCGGATCGTAGTTAGCGGTAGAGAGTTCCCCGCTAGATTCATAGAGTTCCTATGGCAGACTATGATGTAATCTTAGGCATGATTGGTTGAGGAACCAGTATGCTAGGATAGACTGCCATGTTGGCAGAGTTTTTTCAGCATTCCAGGCGAGCCAAGTTTTCATTTTCTAGAGGTGCAGTGGAGCCATCTACCCAGTATTGCGGATGGCAGTGGCAGCAGTACAGTTACCCCGGATAGTTGAAGAGTTTCCAGATGTCTTCCCAGAGGAACTTTTATGGATGTCGCCAGAGCAAGAGATTGAGTTCACTATAGACTTGATCCCCAGGACAGCACCAGTGTCAGAGAGAGTCTACAGGATGGCGCCTTCAGAGTTGAGATTTTGTACAAGATGATTGAAGAACTCAGGACCAAGGATTCATTCGTACAAGTGGATCGCCTTGGGGAGCCCCGATGCTTCTTGAAAAAGAAGGATGGTACGTCCAGGTTATGTGTAGATTATCGTAGCTTGAACTCAGTGACAATCAAGAACAGATACCCTCTCCCGAGGATAGATGACTTGTTTGATCAACTCAAAGGTGCTTCAGTGTTCTCGAAGATAGATTTACGATCAGGATACCACCAGATCAGAGTTAGAGAGCAGGACATCCGAAGACAGCTTTTGATCTAGGTATAGACATTGGGAGTTCCTTGTTATACCATTTGGAGCAACCAATGTGCTGGTTGTATTCATGGACCTCATGAATCGTATTTTCATGCCTTACTTGGATCAGTTCGTGATCGTGTTCCTAGATGATATCTGGTCTACAGCAAGCGAAGCATAGCACGAACAGCATCTCAGAATCGTCCTTCAGATGCTTAGAGAGCACCAGTTGTACGCTAAGTTCAGTAAGTGCGAGTTTTGGCTCGATCGCATTTCATACTTGGGTTACATTATTCCCGAGGAGAGTGGAAGTAGATCCCCAGAAGATTGTGGCTATCGAGACATGGCCAGTACCTAGTTCAGCGAGAGGTTCGCAGCTTCCTTGGATTGGCCGGCTACTACCGGCGATTCGTTTCAATTTTGCTAGGATTTCGGTGCCGATGACCAGTTGACTCGTAAGGATGTGCAGTTTGCTTGGACAACAGAGTGTCAGGAATCATTTGAGAAGTTGAAGCGAGGTTTGATAACGGCTCCCATTCTCACACTTCAGATGGGACCGGAGGATTTACAATTTATTGCGATGCTTCAGGCAGAGGATTGGGGTGTGTCTTGATGCAGCATGGAAGGTAATATCTTATGCATCACGTCAACTTCGTGATCTGAGAAGAATTACCCGACCTACGACTTGGAGCTGGCAGTAGTAGTGTTTGCACTTAGCTTTGGCGGCACTACTTATACGGAGATAGAGTGGAGATATTTACTGATCACAAGAGCCCGAAGTATGTTTTCACTAGAAGGACCTTAATATGCGGCAGAGAAGATGGCTTGAACTATTGGTGGACTACGATGGATTTGCAGTATCACCCAGGGAAGGCCAACGTTATAGTAGATGCGTTGAGCCGGAGAGCCAGAGTTTATTTTAATGGCGCAACCATAGTTATGCAGATCTTCAGAAGATGGGAATTGAAGTGGTTCTTTCTACCAATATGCATTGATGGCCAGTCTACAGGTTCAGTCCAGCATAGTTGAGAGGATCCGGATGGCGCAGTCTATAGATTCCAAGATTCAGCTACTCAGAGCAGAGTGTGAGGTAGGAAGAAGGCCAGAGTTGTGCATTCATGAAGATGGTACCCTTCGACATGGCACTCGTCTTTGTGTACCCAGTGGAGATATCAGACAGGAGGTCATGGCAGAAGCTCACAGTTCACAGTATTCTATTTCCCGGTGGCACGAAGATGTATCGTGATATCCGTCAGCATTTGGTGGAATGGGATGAAGAGGGAGATAGCCCGGTTTGTCTCTCGGTGTTTGGTTTGCCAGCAGGTTAAAGCTGAACATCAGAGGCCCGCTGGACTTCTTCAGCCCTTGCCGATTCTAGAATGGAAATAGAAGCATGTGACCATGGATTTTGTGACTGGATTGCCTAGATCCCAGCTGGTCGAGATGCTATTTGGGTTATAGTTGACAGACTCAAGAAGTGGCTCATTTTCTATTCAGAGTTGGGCAGTCAACGGCTCAGTTGGCAGAAATATACCTCACAGATTGTCAGGCTTCACGGTGTACCAGTCGTATC
This sequence comes from Iris pallida, assembly GCA_029216955.1. Taxonomy (NCBI): domain Eukaryota; kingdom Viridiplantae; phylum Streptophyta; class Magnoliopsida; order Asparagales; family Iridaceae; genus Iris; species Iris pallida. The sequence goes on along the minus strand of JANAVB010008571.1, from coordinate 50,205 downwards.
ACCTCGGACCGAGATTTGAGATTTACGTTACACTTTTGGCGTAGCCTACAAGAGAGTTTGGGAACTCGTCTCCAGTTTAGCCAGCTTATCATCCGCAGACAGATGGTCAGTCAGAGCGCACAATCCAGACTCTTGAAGACATGTTGAGATCTTGTACCCTTGACTTCGGCGGTTCGTGGGAAGACCACCTGCATCTGGTAGAGTTCTCGTACAATAATGCTTCCAGGCCAGCATCCAGATGGCACCATTCGAGGCTCTGTACGGTAGAAAGTGCAGATCCCCGCTTGGGATGATGTTGGAGAGAGACAGATGCTCGGTCCAGAAATAATTGCCCAGACAGTTAAAGTAGTCAGAAAAGTCAGAGATCATCTTCGAGTTGCCCAAGATCGCCAGCGGCATTGGGCCGATGCTCATCGGCGTCCCCTAGAATTTGCTATCGGCGACCATGTATTCCTTAGGATCTCGCATAACCGCGGCGTCATTCGCTTTGGCGTGCGGGGAAAGCTTAGTCCTAGGTATATAGGGCCGTTCGATATCCTGGAGCGAGTAGGAGATGTATCCTATCGTCTTGTCTTTCGCGTCGCTAAGTGAGGTGCATGATGTATTCCATGTGTCCCAATTACGACGGTACATCCCGGACCCGAGCCATATCCTGGACCATTCGAATTGGTTGTTGGTACCAACCTTTCGTATGAGGAGAAGCCCGTGTCTATTTTGGACCAGAGGGAAAAGATACTCAAGAACAACTATTAGTTTAGTCCGTGTTGCTTGGGGTCATCACTCTCTAGGTGAGTCAACGTGGGAGCGTGAGGATGATATCCGATCGTGATATCCCTACCTGTTTGACTCGTAAGGTATAATGTCTTTCTTAGCCTTATGCTCTTTATTCCTTGATTGCATGTATGATTGAACTGCTTAGTGTAGTTGTTGTTGCTTAGTGTAGCTTGCTGTGGCAATCTCTAGCTCCTTGATTAAATTCCGAGGAAGGAATTCTTTTAAGGTGGTAGAGTTGTCACCCCTTTCTCGTATTTCGTATTAATACTCGTAGTTGGATTTTGGCATATATTTTTATTTTTCTGGACTTGTGGAATTTTGGGTTTTCTCGTATTTTAGGTTTCGGCCCGGCTTGGTTTTAATTGGTTTGGTTTGATTTGGTTTTAAACCTCATGGAACACCTTAACCTATACCCTACCCTTATTCCACCACAACCACCCCATTAAATCCCACCTAACTTTTCTCTCTCTTCTTTACTCTCCATTAATTTCTCCATCTTCTTATTCCTTCTTCCACACAACATCCCACCCATAGGCAAGTGCATCTTGCCACCACATGAGGACCTATTTTTATTTGTCAATTAGCTTAATTAGATGATTTGGAACAACATTAGAACTTGGCATTTTTGGATTTGGAGCTTGGATTCTCCTAGATCTAAGTTTCTACAATTTTCGGAATTTCTTGGGTTTGATCTACCAAACTTGGATATTAGCTTGTTTTGATCCTTCTATGTTATAGAATCAAATTTTATGCAAGATAGACTCTTGGAAATCCGGATTTCGAGTTTTATGCACCAAGTTGTGATGTTCCAAGAATTGAGGCCATGGTGTTCTTCCTCTCAACATAAGGAAGAAGGAGACCCCCAGCCGTGCTGTTTAGCGTTCTGCTATCCCACCGTGCTCTTTAGCGCTGGTCGCTGACCGCGCAGCCCGCCCCTGCGTGCACGCCTTGCGCCCCTGCGCGCTTGCCCCCTTGCGCGCTGGCCTGCGCCTCCTTGCGCACCCGCTGCGCGCACACCCCCTTGCGCGCCCGGCCTGCTGCGCATCCTTGCGCACCGCCTGCGCTTGCCCCCTTGCGCGCCGGCCTGCTGCGCCTCCTTGCGCACCCGTCTGCGCATACCCCCTTGCGAGCCCGCTTGCGCGTGCCCTGCGCGCTTGCCCCCTGTGAGCTTGCGCGCGCGCCCTGCGTGCTTTCCTCCAGCACGCTTGCCCCTGCGCACACGGCCATGCGCCCCTGCACTAGGCCCCCGAGCCCCCTGCACGCTTGGCACCCTGCGCACCTTGGCGCGCTGCGACCATTCCCGAGCGCGTCTCTTGGCGCCGCTTACCGAGCCCTTTGCCTGGCACACCCTGTGCCATGGCTTCCCTTCTGACCCTTGGTGTTCCCCTTGGTCCTCAATTTTGTTCTCTTGCTGATTTTGCTCTCCGAGATCTTGATGTCCACAGCATGACTTGATTTGACCCGGCACGCCTTGACACAATTTTTCTGTGTTTTAATTTATTGCTAGCATTCTTTGATTTTGGCAGTAACTTGTTGAGGTACTTGTAACTTGTAACTTAACTTGACTTGATGCTGTTGCGACAGCTGACTTAACTTGACTCTTGTAACTTGCTCTGGCACCGTGGGTGTTCCTGCTTGCTTGCTTGCGCAATCCACTTATCTTGTCTTACAGCATGTCTAGGACATGACTCTCTGGTTCCCACGGTCAGGGATTCACACTGAATATGGAATTAGGCTAATGACTAGATCAAACTATAGTTCATGGAGAATTTCAGTCATAGGCGATCTCGTTATCTGGGCGCTTTAATTGGACTTGTAGCTTGCCACGAGTAGAGCACATTTCCAGCACACTGTCATGTGTTGCACCCTCTAAGTCACCTAAGGTATATCGTCTCCGGGGCGATGTACCCAATCATACTCTCAACCAGCGGAAGGATAACTGGATAGTCTGCAGGGCTTGGGACTAAAAATTCTCATTGCATCTTGTTAGTAATTAGGCTTGTGATAACCCTGGTTAGTTAAGTAGTAAGCCGTTATTGCTTGGCCACTTGTGAATGGATGGTGTCCAGCCCTGTCTTAGTCTCGTCTAGTCCTTGTACCCGGTTACTCTTGAACATGATTGTTTTACTCATCTTTAACAATAATTGGATAAGACAAGTGCTATTCAGGCGAAGGGTTACAACCCTGGTCCTTGTTTGGTTGAAGGATTGTAACTGGTTCCCGAATGGTTCCACGTCCCTAGTCGTTTATTGTCCTGTTGTTCTCTTTACCTACTTGTACTTTTTTTTTCATTTTCTTATGTTCTGATATGCTGGCTTTTGTTCTTATTTCGTGGCCTCCCTTGTGGCACTTGCCCTTTCTGGGGTTTGACCCAGCTGGTTTTGTGTGGCCAGATTTCGGAGCAGCACCCAGGATCTACCAAACCTCCAGCCTGATGGTGGCGACTCGTAGGAACCCGGGCTACGAGTGGGTTTTCTATTTTGTTCGCTCACTCTATTATAAAATTATTCTTTTGAGGCGTTTAGCCGACGAGCACCTTTTAGCTCGATGCACCTTTACTTACTGTTTGCCTACGGGCTGTAAGCATGACAAATCCTAGGGTTGATCATGTATGACTTAACTCTTGCTAGTCTTGCATTCTGTACGACTAGCTTCATGATCAGCTGATATGTAATATTTGGACGCCTTTTATTGTATATTTGGTGGTCAAACATCTTGTAACTATATTACTTGCTTGAGATTGAGACAATAGGCTTGACCTTAAGAGACCGTTGGCTTGTAGTAAACCCTCATATCTAGACAGCCGTGACCGTATAGCGAGATGGTCTTCATTTCAATATACGTAGCTGGCTATGTTCGTCCCCGCTCTCCAGTATTCTGGTTCCGGGGCGTGACATTAACCTAGAGGTATATAGAGCACATATTAACAAGGTAATAGTAGAAACTATGTAAAGAACAAAGAAGCTATATCTAGATTAATAAAGAAGCTGCTCAGGATATAAAAGTCACTACATCTAAATTATAAGTGCAGGGCTGAAGTCCTATTAGTAAGTGCTGGAATGTTATACAAGTATTAACTTACAATCTTGTCAAAGAGCTCTCCTCCGATAACAAATTCCAAAACAGTGAAGATCTTTGTTTTACTGCCCATCACCTGAACAAGGAGAAACCTAACTTGGTAAATATGAATATGAGTACCAATGACAAGAAACTTTAGTTGATTTTACATTGTCTAAAGATGGGTTTGAGGACACTGCTACCAAGCATCTCAATCTTTTCATGGTGATAGGAGAAAGGAATAATACTAATACCATGTGTTATTTATTTGTCTGCTACTAGAAAGTCTCATATAAAGTTAATGATAATATTCATCTCACTACATAAATTTAAACAACTTTGTCTATGAACAATAATTTATACAGTGCACTACTTAGCGATATCAAACAAAGATAAAAACTAGGACGTACCAGAAGCAACTGTACTAGTTCAATCGGTGTACAATCTAGAAACAAACTTGTTTCAGATACAAAAATCCAGGCAACTGCAAGAAGAGAAATAAAGAATCTCATATAATATACCAAGCACTCATCAAATGAAATGTCTAAAAGTTGATGCATGTAATGACTTGGAAGTGCAACTATAAAGAATCTCAAAATTAAACGAGCAACTAAAAGTAAAGAAAAAACAAAAAATTTAAACAAGAAGCATACGTACCACACAGATCTCGAATTTGACATGTAAGAACACTTGCACTGATACTAGAAACCCATTCTAAATTCACCTAGCATTAGAGAAGTCTTGAAGAAGGTCGCAGATGGTAAGATTTGCTCTAGGTAGCAATCCTCATCTCTGATGCAATGAACGCCAGGAATCCTGTATGTTGACAGTGTATCAAAAGAATGTGTCGAATGAAAGTGTCACCACTAACAATAATTATAACACTCTACGACAATGATCATCTTCCCTATTAACATTTTAATGAGCTCATTTCTGGAGAAAATGTCAAGAGAGCTTCTTAATAGCACATCGATCACAATACAAGCAAATTTCAAAGTCATCTTCCAATTTGGATTTATTTGAGAAACATCTACCGAGTTCAAAGGATAATTTCTTCCCGCTTTAAGCATCTCCCAAGCAATTTTCAGACTACTAATGCTCGTCCATCAGAATAAGCTAATTTTGAAGTGCATTACTGATCTTGCTATTTGCCCCATAAGGCATGACATGACAAGGCACAAGCTTCGACTCTAACCACACTTTAGTATAATAAAGTTCATGATACAAGGCATTGAGGATTCAGTCTTTACGAGACCACAATAAAAATAACAGGAAAAGAAAGTAACACATTGACAGCTAATGCGAACAAAAGAAATAAAAAACATCAGATACAAAGAAAGCATACCTAGCCCAACTGCCATCAGCTCCTTCAAGTTCCCAAAAGAAACAGATTCAAAGGCAAACTCAGTAAGAGGCAATAGTATACCAGTAAGCGACTGCGACTGAAGCATTTTGTCATACAATTGAACTGCAGCAGTGCAAACAAAACAAAGACTTCAGAAAAAAGAAGAAGACTACCTTGGGTTTCTTCTGCCGTTTCCCAGCAAACAAAATGTACTGCTTCATCGTATAGTCCTTGGCGTTCCCCATCGTGACCATTATCGCCTCGTCGGACATGAACGGAGCGACGTCCAGAGTGTACGTCGCGAGGACCACGGAGGCGGTGGCGGGCCCGATCCCCTTGAGAGAAGCCAGCGCCGAGACCCCTATCGCTAGGTACGGGCGCGGCGAAGGCCCTTCGGAAGGCGAACTCCACCGCTGCCCCGTCGAGCGATGCCACAGAGTCCAGTAAGTGGGGCCTTCATTTTCCCCGGGAGAGATTCCAATGCATGAGGCGGTGGGGCTCCGACTGGGTGAGGAAGGAGTCGGGTCATCTCTAGCGGAGGAGCTGGGGGAGGTGGGTTCTGTAGTAGCAGTCGAGGGGGAGGAGGTCGGTTTTCTTTTGGTTGAGGGATAGAAAATTTTGAATGAAAACATACACAGTGGAGTATATAATTTGTATAAGTTTTAGTTTAAGAGGGAAATTGAAAATTTTGAATGAAACATACACAGTGGAGTATATAATTTGTATAAGTTTTAGTTTAAGAGGAAAATTAAAAATTTTGAATGAAAACTTACATAGTGGAGTATATAATTTGTATAAGTTTTAGTTTAAGAGGAAAATTGAAAATTTTGCATGAAAACATATAAAAAATAACTCTTTTACGACGCGCTATTCATATTTTCTTTTTGCATAAGTTTAGGATAAAAATTTTATTTTATATTTAATTTATGTTATAAAAATTTATTTTAAAAAATTGGGTATATTCCAGTAAATAATTTATCCACAAAATTAATCATTATATCCTTTGAGAATAATGTTTTATACTATTTTCAATAATTTTTTTTTAAATTTTTTAATAGACTTTTGTTCTTATTTTAGAGGGGGGTATTTTAATGAAAACGTAATAAGGGAATTAATGAAAAAATAAGAGGGGGAATGATAACATAGGTTGAAAACTAATTTTTTACATTTTTTTTGAAATTCGAATTTGAGAGAAAATAAATCTGTATCGAACCAAACCGAACAGAATATCCCGTATCGAACCAAACCGAATGAAATAAATCTATTCGATTTTCAGTTTATTTGGTTTAACAAATATTTTAGTTTATTTATAATTTTTTTGTCAATATATAGTTACTAAATATACAAAGATATATTTCGTATATATACTAAATTTTTTATTCGGTTTACAAGGAGAAAGAAATTTTATATAAAATTTCTGAAAGGTTAGTTTGATTTGATGAGTATTCTGCAGACTCCTTGGCAAAATTTTTTTTAACGGTAACGATTTAATCCCATTACGATGTTGTAACTTATATAGCATCTAAAATGTGTTATAGTCTTTTTTTAATAATGTAAAATATAGAATACGATGTTGCTCCTAATCGAACTGGATACCTTACTTTTACATACGGGCATAGCAACATAGCGTCCAGAAAAAAAAACTATACCTTTAACAGCATTCATAACACGCTATATAAAGTTTTATTAACAAAAATAGCAGAGAGCATAAACGCTATAGATAAACTACTATTGTATGAACTTTTAATAGCACTTCACTATGAATGCTATGGATGATGATATTATAATAGCAGGGAGCTCGAATGCTATAGATAAACTGCTATTGTATGCTTTTTTAATAGCACTGCGGAATGAACGCTATTGATGATGACTTTCTATAACAGGGAGTCTTAAACGCTATAGATAAACTGCTATTGTATGTCCTATTTGTTGTAGTGTGTTGTCTTGGATCATATCAGATATCATTTTTGTTAATTCTTTAATTATGTTGACTGTGATCCAGTTTGTGTCAACAATCTCTCCCATTTTGATAATTGACAAGACAATATTTGTATGTCGCAACATTCATACCTGGACACATGTTAAAGGTAGTAAAATAGTTTGTACATATGAAGTAGCTCCCCAGCAAATAGATATGTCGGCTCCCCCATAAATAAATATTTCAGTTTTCGTCCTGATACAAAATTCTTATCCCAGCACAACATAATTCATAATATCCAACAACATATACAAGATTACTTTAATCAAATATCTATTCTTCTCTGCATTTGTCACTTAGCAAAATGAATCATAGCTCCCCCGTAAAGAGAAAAAAATAGACAAAGTGAAGATAGCAATCACACAACTATAACCATAACCAATGTTGATAGAGACAAAGTAGTTTTGGTAATCCAAAATAAAGAAACTAGAAGTCATACATATCAAATGACAAACTGAAGTTATAAACTAAAATATAGTTAAAAACATGAAATGAAATAGCATAACTAAAAGTGAACATCAGTAGCAGCAGAAGCAGGTAGAAAACCACAACAATCACGGAGCATGAGAATGGGATGGACCGACCGAATCAGATGGCTCGCAAGCAGAGCGACGAGGATCAAAATACACCGTATTAGGATCCAAATACCGCATGGCCCATGGGTCGTCAATCCGGTAGCCTTCGCGAGAAGGTCCCGACCCGTAGGAAATGGCATAGTGGGATGTAGGGCCATGTTGTACTATCACGACCCGCCGTTATTTTTTAAACGGATACGAAACGTGTCCAAGCTAGCCTACGCCGCAGTATCGACGGTAAAACGCTGTCACGGCCATGAAGATCAAAATAAAAATAATGCTCATTCACATAATTAATTTAACTTACAATATTCACAAGTTTTATATTTGCAAAAAAATATAAACTTGTACAAACATTGGAATGACTACAACTCAGCTATCTAGCTAGTCTTTAGGCTTTTGTCTGCAAGTACACCCGTATCTCCCAATGCTAAGTGAATCCACTGCTAACCTGAAAAATATTGGTTTTCAGTCAGGAATGGAAAGTACAATTCACTGAATGCAGTTCCAATATATGAAAATGACTATATAACAGAGGTTAGCCTTTAGACATATGATTTGAAAAATAACACAAAAGACAAATAAAACTAAACAAAGAAAAACAGTAAATAAAGACAATACTCACCGACTGACTGAAATACCTTTGATATGTGATCGGTCTCGGGACAATTACACGACACTATCTACACTGTCTAAATTATACTGTATACACTGTCTAAAGTTACACTGTCTACATTGTATAAAGTTACATTCTACATTGAATAATGCAATAAAAAAATTACTGTTTACACTGTATACTTTGTAATAAAATTACTGTTTACACTGTCTACTTTGTAATAATAAATTACTGTTTACACTGTCTACTTTACAATAATAATTACTGTCTACACTATCTACTTTGTAATAATAAATCACTGTCTACACTGTCTAAGGTCAGATCACACATCGTTGGTACTTCACCCTCCCGACACAACAAGGAACAAAAATCAATATAAAACTGAAATCACATATCGACTAAACACTAATGTATAGTAAAGATCAATACTAAAAACAAATAATAAACTGTACTCGCCTGTAGTCCTTTGCTGGTGAAACTGATAATCCAAACCACTCAGTGTGCCACAATAGTCAAAACTTGTACAACAGTCCCCGGAAGCTGAAATAAACATCACCAATATTCTCCGGATAGTCAAATTAGCTAGGATTGTCTATCCTTAAGTTCAATTCTGGACACAGGGGAAAACGGTAATTTTTGGCCAAAACAGTGTCCGCCGTTGGACCCGCTTTGTGCCGAAAAAGTGCCAGAGTCAATGGTCTCTAAAGTCGTCAAACTATATGTCTAAAAATTTATTTTGATGATACGAACCCAACCATATGTCCAAATTGGATTCCGGCAGCCGTGCACAAAATCACTCGTTGAGTCGGACCGTGGGGCCCGCAAAACGGCGATCCAATCAACTGTCCCAGAATCGGACCAAACTTGGCATACAGGACCAGAAAAATGATACGTCCTACTGGCTTAAGTTTTATCTCGATCTGACGAGCGTGCACAAAATAATTTGAAAATTTACACAGAGGCCGATACGCAATTTCGACGGATACGCATCAAATTCGTCGCACACACGCGACCAATTTGAATTCCGTCAAAGCCAACACATCCACGAAACCGTTACGCACCTTTTGATGCTTTTCGTTCGCGATCACGTCGCCCGGATAGGCAGGACGCATCGTATCGAAGAATTTTTCAATTATTTTAATATTTCAAAAATGAGTTTTTCGTCAATTTGGGAATCCGATTTCTCGGCACACAGTCGACGAAATCAAATTCTACAAAAAGAGATTCCAAGCCCTATAGGTTGTCTAGGCCTGTCATCAAATAGTTTTTGAAATCTGTTAATAGGTTGGCCACTAACTGCATTCTAAGTGAAATAACGTGTAGGCAACTCTAGAGGGGGTGAATAGAGTTTGTGTCGATAATCACCAAATAAAAATTAACTCTATATCACCTCCACAAAAACTATCAAGATAGTAAATAAATCAGAGAGAAATGCGAAAGTAAATAAAGATCAGAAGAGCATACGCAAAACACAGCATTTTAACCTGGTTTCCCTTGTGGAGGACTAGTCCAGGCCTGAGAACTCTACTCAGGATTGAAATCCACTATTTGTGAAATAGTGTAAAACCACGTGCCTTTACTCAGAAGAGCACGCCAACTTCTTACATTCGCAGGTGGCAAAACTTGAATTGTACAAGTATCTTTTCTTTCACTCTTGCACCCACTTCTAGCTGATATCGCACTGAGCACCTTGGGCTAAGGAGAGTTGTGGCTTAGAAAATATGGAAGAATAAGGCTTTGAGTAGTAGAGCTTAGAAAGCTTGAATATTTGAAGGTAAGAGATGATTTGAAATGAAGGAATTCAAGCTCTATTTATACTACTCTGGGAGGCAAAATTCGGCCAGAATTCTGCCCCAAGAATTCAAATTTTTGAACGTTGGACAGCTTGTAGCAAGCAGGCCCTAAAAATCAGGGTGCTGGAAATCATGAGACAGAGTTCGGCCCAAACTCTGTGTGGGCAGAGTTTGGCCCAACTCTGCCTCCTAGGTGAGAATGGAATCTTGGCCTTTGGTAGAGCTTGGGCTTGGTTCAGGAATTGGTCTGTTTGTATGGTAGAGCTTGGAGATATGTCTAGGGGTTGAGATGACTCAGTGCGACTCAACGTACACATTCTCCTAGACTTAATAAAATGAAGATTACAGACTTCAAACAAAAGGAAAACCAAGAGCCCTTTTGATGACGCCTTTCTTCTGATATTTGAGCAGTCCTGAACACGTCTTTTTCTTGACAGGAGTCGTCCGAAAGCAGATCTGGAAATCTGAATACCTTTCGGGGACTTCGCCCCCGAACCCCGACGGGGGGCGCTTCCCCCTCGACCCCTGTGCGCTGCCCCCCGATGCGAGGCCCCAGATAGGTCGCTAGGAGGTTCGGAGAAATCTCTTTGTATGACGTCGTCTTTGGTCCATCATCAATTCTTCATTGCCTATGTCCTGGTTTGATCATATTAGATCATGCTTACTGCATGTCTACAAATACATGTTAGGCTAGCAAAATATGTTGCATTACGATACAAGCATAGCAATATAATATGGACAATTAGGACAATGCTAAGTTTAAGTAGCAACATGATAGTGAGTATATGAATATTAGTGACATCATTATGTTAAACTTAACTGATTAGCCATATTCAAAAATACGATGTCATTGGGCCAACACTAATTTGGGGTTTTAGATTAACTCTGGGTTCTATTTTTTATAGGTTTTCGCCCAACTTCGGGTTGATCTCAAGGACTGGTCGTGCATCCTATACGAAATCTAATTACAGGAGGTTTAAGGTTATGGTGTCTATTCAGCGGACTAAACGGTTTGCGATTTGATCAAACATATGCAGAGAAATCACTCGACGAAGAAAGGTACCTCATGACGAACCTGCTGTCGTTGCTCTGTTGCGCTGCTGTCCGCGCGTGCCTCCTGCCGGCCGGCGGTGGCTCTCGGCAGCGTGTGCGCGCACGGGGGGTCCGTCCAGGGAAAGGGAAGGCTGGGGCGTAGTTTGGTGGTTAGGGTTTCGAGGTTCACGATTCTTCATACGCATATATATGCACGCTCGGGTTGCTCTCGGGCTAAGCTTAACTTGCTGCTTCTTTGGTATACGCGGCTGGGACTTATGCGCGCGGGTTTGGGCTGATTTGGTAGACTCACGGATATTGGATCAATATCTCGTGGGTTGATGTAATGTTTTTTTTTCCTTTTTCTTTAATACACACACACACACACACACACCACACACACACACACACACACACACACACACACATATATATATATATATATATATATACTCATATACATCCTTATATAAATATATCCATAAAAATCTAAATAAACTCCAATATTGTCTATTCCGAATGACTATATATAATACTATTTATTTGATAAGATTAATATAACCAATAATAATAAAATAATATTTATATATAATAACCTTAATAAAATAATAATAATATAACAAAATTTAATAAAATATTAATGGTGTATATATACCATTATGCGAAATCCTAAAATTGTTCAAGAACCTATTTATACAAAAGTCACTGAATATCGCTAATAATAATATTTATAATATTTAAATTACAAATACATAGGAACATTCATTAAATCATTAAGCGGAATACAACACCCTCATATCAAATTCCATCAACGCGAATGTCATTGGACGTGCCACATGACTACATGGTCTTGGGCTCAGTTCGGGTCCAGTCCGGGCTAAAATGGTATAACCGATTTTCCCTAAAACTCAATAACATAAATAATAAATAAATCTTTGGTAAGGTTAAGTCGCAACTTGGCCTGGTTTTCCTAGTTAGGACATCACTATGGCTCGATTTTCCCTACGGGACTAATACACTAGCCAAAGCACGTCATGGCACTATCCGTGCCACGATTTCTAGTCACCGTGTACTCCAAAACTCCATCATGGCTAAAATCATGTACCGTAATAATTACCTAAATAATTATTTATAAAATCTAAAAATCACTATTCCAATAATATAAATAATATAGAAAATATTTCAATTTTTTTGGGAAGGGTAGCTACAAATCTACCCACCTTAAAAATAATTTCGTCCTCAAAATTTAAGGAAGAGTCAATCTGCTATGATAGAAGTTTTCTATTTCCTATCATCTATTCTCATGGTCATTTTGTACTACGAATCCTTGAAGATTCCTACCCACCTTTGATCACACTACTCCCTCAATCTCATGTGGCTAAACTCTATTATCTTCTACTAATTACTAAAATTGCTATCGATAGATGTCACTACCACTTTTCTAGCTTGAGGGTATTTTAGTTATTTTGAAATTTTGGGAATTATTTGAAATTATTATGTATTTTTAGATTTATTAGAATTAATATGATTTTTAGAGATTTTTAGTGTAATTGATTTTGGTGTTTTAGTTGACTTTGACTAATGTTTACTTTGGAGACTAACCTAGAGGCTAACCTAGGTCATGACTATGTGATTAGTATATGGAACCCAAGCTTGACCTAAGTTAGTGATAATTAACCCATTAGAATTAATTTGGAGAAACTAGGATTTGAATTGATTTAGAAATGGCTTGTGATTTCACAAGTCATGACTTGTGACTTAAGGCTTAATAGACCATAGGCCCACACATGAACCAAACCTAACACTAATCAGCCCATGGTAGCCACTATTGATCCCTTCCCTCTATTTAAATGCTCCTAGAAATTAAGGCTAGCCTCCTCAGGAATTATTTTATTTTGGAAGAGGTGAGTCTCCATCTTCCCTAATCCCTAAAAAATCCTTTTTAATTCATTTTTCCTCTAAACCAATTGCATTAGGACCTAATATTAGTCTACTTGCTGTTGGTATTGAGTATTTTCAGGAAGGAATCAATTTGGGGAAGTTTTGGTGGATTGAGGAACCATTCCATTTGGGGTTTTTGTGAGCTTTGCACATCAATAGGGATAATCTATTTACTCCGTGAAATTAATGTTTATTTGCATTTCTAGGATGCCCTAGCCTAACCTAACAGTAGGATTAGCAAACCCTAGAATTTGAGCCTATTACGTGTCCGTATCGGACACGTATCGGCGTGTATAGGAACGTGTTCGATGACATGCCTCAAAGGGCATTTCGACCTAATTTCTTGATTGTGTTTGAATAGGAAAATAGTATTAGACCTTGCTTATGTGTTTTCACTGCACTGAGCACGATTTAGCATCGTGTCGACTCGCACAGACACGCGGACACGCGGGCAGGAAACATGCCCTGCTACTTGGGGCTGTTTTCTCTTTGCACACGCCACCCTGACACGTATAACTTGACACACGTCGTGTCCATGACTTACATGAGGTTCCTCGAGTTTCACGAATCCTCCTGTCGTGTCGGACACGTATTTGCGTGTGCACGTGTTGTAAACTGTGCGGTTCAGTGTGCAGTGTTGGGTTCTTGTGTTAATCCAATTTTAAAGCTTTTTTGTTTTTAATTGATTAGTTTGATCCTAAATATAATGTATTATATATGTTAGATTTAGTTACATGTTAATTTGGGTTTTAATGAGGAATTTGGATTCAAATCGGGGTGGAACTGCGTGTTCTGATACACAGGTCCGATATTGATTTTTCTTTTTTCCAAGCATTTTAATCCCTGTTTTGGTAATATTTTCACTGATTAATGTCCCCACATATTACTGATATATGTTAGTATAGTGTTTCAATCTGAAAATAGACTTTTGATTGTGAGAATGGGAATGGGCATTGTGGTTGATATCAATGTAAAGGCTGATACATGAGTTCTAATATGAATATTGAGTTTTTGTTCAAAAACCTGAGATGGGTTTCAGTCCTTCATGGACTGATACCATTCTTCTCACAATATCTCATTAAATTTCAAAAACCTGAGATGATGAATTGATTTCCCATCTCTTTAACTGAATTGATATCCTGAGTTTTGAATGAATGTTAAAATGTTGATTTCCCTTTCCTTTTCGAAATGGTATCTGAGAATTGGACATTAGGTTGTTTTGGTAACACTACCAAATTAAGTACTTTAGCGACGGCAAATTAGTGACGGAAATTTTCCGTCACTATCACCGTCGGATCACCGACGAATTTGTGACGGAATACCGACGGAAAGCAGTGGACAATTTTTATTATTTTTTATGTCCATATCCGTCGCTATGCCGTCGATAGGTAGTCGGCCAAGTAGCGACGGTTTTATATCCGTCGCTAGAACGTCGCATATTTTGGCGGCAAAAGTCTAAATATTGGCGCGAGATTTACTGACGACTTAGCGACGGAATAATCCGTCGCTACTCGCGCGAGATTTACTGACGCATTAGCGACGGAATAATCCGTCGCTACTCCGTCGCTAAATTTACGTTCCAGACTTAAATTGAAACGACGGGGGGAACTTTTTCATTCCCCCCAAATTTCACTCTCTTTCCTCTCTCTCTCTCTCTCTCCCGCGGTGATCGATCGGCGACCCCCTCCCTCTCTCTCCCGCGGCGGTGATCGGCGACCCCCTCTATCCTCTCTCTCTCCCAAAGGTAATCCCCTCTCCCCTCCTCTCTCTCTCTCTCTCTCCTCCCCTCTCTCTTCTCCTCCTCGTCTTCTCTCTCACAGCGCGCACGGTGGTCGTGGGTGCAGCGGGCCGGGGGCGTCGGGGGCTGCGGGCGGCGTCGACTGCGGGAGGCGGCGGTGGCGGCGGTGGCTTGAGGTGTGGAGGGGGCGGTGGGAGGGGGGGGAAGCGTTGGAGGGATGGGGCGCGCGGGGGCTGGCCGCGGAGTGCGGGGGTTGCGGAGGGGGCTGGCCGTGCGCGGGGGGCGGGGGTGTGGAGGGGCGGTGGGATCGAGGGGCGGGCAGCGTTGGGGGGGTACGATGGGGGAGGGGGCTGGCCGCGGGGTGCGGGGGGGGGGTATGTGTGGAGGGGGCTGGCCGGACACACACACACACGGACACACACATACACGGACACACGGACACACAGACACACACACACACACAGACACACACACACACACACACACGACCACACGAACACACACGACACAACACGCGGATACACCACACACAGACATATATATATATATATATATATATATTATATATATATATATATATATATCTATATATATATATATATAGGCATAATTTTAAGATGCTTAATTAGTTTACCTTATATATATAAGGTAAACTAATTATGGTAAACTAATTATGCCTATATATATATCTATATATAGGCATAATTAGTTTACCTTATTTTAGAGTATGACTACGTGGCTAGTGTGTAGAGTAGTATATGGTTACTAGATCCTAGTGTAGAGTAGTATGTAGAGGAGTATGGCTACTAGTGATATATAGATATGTAGGTCCATGTGTATCTGTATCGGACTATCGCTATCGGTATCGAACTATTGCTATCGGTATCGGACTATCGCTATCATATCGACCGTATATACTTAGTATCGGGCGTAGCGGATTAGTATCGATCAGTATATAGGTTTGGGTTAAGATCAAGGTTCAAAGTATCGGTATCAGAATAGTAGGCCGAATAGGAGGCCGAGATAGTCGAATGTGAGAAGGGAAGAAGGGAGGAGCAGATGGTTCAGAGCCATGGTGGAGGAGGAGAAGTAACATGAGAGCAGTTTCCGCCGTAACTCTCCTGGCTCTGCTGGCAACTGAAGTCCAGATGCTACAAAGGACGATCCTTCGCTGAAATCGACTACAACACCCATCAGTTCAAGTTCATTCCTATATGAGTATATCCAATGCCATAGAGGAAGGTCAACAAACTGATGGCTTCTATGGCATTGGAATCTACTCATATAGGAATGAACTTGAACTGATGGGTGTTGTAGTCGATTTCAGCGAAGGATCGTCCTTTGTAGCATCTGGACTTCAGTTGCCAGCAGCCAGGAGATGTTACGGCGAAAACTGCTCTCATGTTACTTCTCCTCCTCCACCATGGCTCTGGACACATCTGCTCCTCCTTTCTTCCCTTCTTCTCGACTATCTCGGCCTCCTATTCGGCCTACTATTCCGATATGCGTTTGATACGGTCTACCTAACCTATATACTGATACTAATCTGATACTCTCTGACATTAAGTACATCCGGCTTACTAGCTAGCGGATCCACCAGTTACATGATTATACTAATTATGTTAGATTGTGATACTAAGTAGCCTCGTCGTAGGCCTAGCGTGTTATCCACAAGTTTAGTTTTTCTTACGATATGAGTATCGGTATCGGGCTATTAATTCTTATGTTTAGTTTGTCTTACGATACAGATATTCACATCAAATCGAGCATGAATCGTTACTTGTTGATCGTACATGGATGTACAAACGACAACACGAGAGCAGAATTGGTGTGAGTGACAATTTTCAGGCAGGTGTGGAAGTATTTCTTAAGTATGCCATGAGCAAAACTCAGTACATGGACGATAACAAAATCAAGTGTCCATGTGTTAATTGTCACAATAGACGTTTTCGAAGAAGTGATGACTGTGAGAGATCATTTGACCCGTAAGGGTTTCGTACGTGATTACGGCCTGTGGTCATCGCAAGGTGAATTATATTCAGAAAGACAGGCTGCAGAAGCTGGTACTTATGCTTTTGATGATAATGCTGCAACGGATGTCCTCGAAGACGACGGATGCTCTGTGGATTATGGAGACATGCAGAACCTTGCACGAGATATGGTGTATGCTGCGGCAGGGCCTAATTTTGATCCGGAGGATCCTAATCCCGAGGCAAAGGAGTTCTATGATATGTTTAAGGACGCAGATACTCCTCTATATCCTGGTTGTGAGACTCATTCTGCACTGTCAGACGATGCGGTTGTTGAACATAAAGTCTAATTTTAACTTGCCACAAGCTTGCTATGATCGGATCACACAATTAACTAATGAGGTGTTACCGAAGGAATCAAAAGAGCTCCCAAGAAACTTCTACAAGTCAAAGATGATGGTCTGACAACTGGGACTGGGGTACGAGAAGATAGATTGCTGTCGCAACGGATGCATGTTGTTTACAAAGAGAATTGCGTATTAGAAAGTTGTTGGTTCTGTAATGCGGATCGTTACAAGACAGTACAGGGAAAAGAAAAGTCAACTAGAAAATGACGTCCTTACAAGTATATACATTACTTGTCGATCACGAAGCGCTTACAGAGGATGTATATGTCTCTGAATACAGCAGAACACATGACGTAGCACAGTGAAGATCGCATAAAGGACGAAGGAGAATTGTCACATCCTTCAGATGGGGAGGCGTGGAAATATTTTGATTTGTGTCATCCAGATTTTGTTGCAGAGCCTAGAAATGTACGCCTGGCGCTATGTTCTGATGGCTTCGCCCCTTTCGGACAGTCGGGATCTCAATACTCCATGCTGGCCGGTCATTCTTACCCCTTACAATCTGCCACCATGGATGTGTATGAACTCCTTATATGTTCTTGACAGCTATCATACCCGGTCCCAAAAATCTGACAAAGAATATCGATATATATTTACAGCCGTTGGTGGATGAGCTGAAACAGTTGTGGGAGATCGTCGTCACGACCTATGATATTTCCAGAAAACAAAACTTTCAGATGAGAGCTTCACTCATGTGGACAATCAATGATTTTCCAGCATACGGTATGCTGTCGGGATGGAGTACGCACGACAACATGTCTTGTCCGATATGTATGAAAAATAGTAAAGCGTTCCGCCTCAGACATAGAGGAAAAACTTCTTTCTTTGACTGTCACCGTCAATTTCTGCCAACGAGACATCCTTGGCAAAAGAACAAGGACGCGTTCAGATATGGAAAACAAGAATTTTCTGAACCTCCTGCCAGATTGTCGGGATACGATATTTGGGAAGATGTAAAGGAATTGTCCACCGCAATGGAAGATCCATCGAACAATCGTGTCGAGGGGTTCGGACAAAGCCATAACTGGACCAAACGGAGTATCTTCTGGGACTGCCTTATTGGAAAGATAATCTTATTAGGCATAATCTTGATGTCATGCATATCGAAAAGAATGTGTTCGATAATGTCTTCAATACCGTTATGGATATTAAAGGAAAGACGAAGGACAATCCAAAAGCAAGACAACATGGCCGAGATATGCAAACGTCATAATCTAAACTTGATACAAAGGGCTGGTGGACAAGTAACTAAGCCGATAGCGCCATACGCATTGAGCAAGGAAGATAGATTAATAATCTGCAAGTGGATATCTACTTTAAGATTTCCCGACGGCTATGTGTCGAATTTGTCTAGATGCATTGATCTCAATGAACACAAGCTAACAGGAATGAAGAGTCACGACTGCCACGTGTTTATGGAAAGATTACTGCCCATTGCGTTGAGAGAGTTGTTGCCTTCTGCTGTATGGGTTCCGTTGGCCGAGCTGTCTACATTCTTCAGGGATATCTGTTCAACTAAGCTCACGGTGCAACATATGATACAACTTGAGGAGAAGATTGTCTTAACAATTTGCAAGTTAGAGAAATATTTCTACCGGGTTTCTTCGACAGTATGGAGCATCTACCGATTCATCTAGCATACGAAGTCCGTGTCGGTGCATCTGTTCATTATCGATGGACGTACCCCTTTGAAAGGTAAATAAAATCGATATAATTTAAGTGGATTTTACAATTCATTGTTAATTCTCAAGATAATTTGTCTCTCTAGGTATCTACACATCATCTAAAGAAGAAAGTTGGCAACAAGGCTCATATAGAGGCTTTCGATATGCGAAGCATATCTTATCGAGGAGGTGTCAAACTTTTGCTCCATTTATTTTGATACTCATGTTGAGACAAATCGAAATAGACCTCAAAGGAATGACGAAGACGTTGAGGAAGGAGGTATATTCAATTTAAGGGGCAAGCCTATTGGGGCTAGTAAGAACCGGGTTGAGTGACGATGAGTATGATGCCGCTCACCGATATGTCTTGTTAAATTGTGACATACAAGAAGTGAGAGATTTGGAGAAGTAAGTGACTACACCTCGTTATAATCTCTAATTTGGTGAGGTAAGTGACTACACTAATTTTATTCTCTCTAACAGTTATTTAGAGATGAAGTCAAAATAAGGACACCCGATATTACCGATGAGGGACTTCAAAGAGAGGTTGATTTTACCTTTCCGTCATGGTTTCGAGATTACGTAAGTAACTGAGATAATATGTTATGCGGCTACCATTTATATATATGCCACTAATACATTTAAAGTTTACAGGTTTTATTAGCTGAACCAAGTACACTCACAAATGAGAGCATCCGTTATTTGTCATTGGGACCGAAGAAGCATGCAAAGACTTGGCCCGGCTATGTCGTTAATGGCTTCAAGTTTAAGACAACTCAACATCCTATAAATGCAGAATTTTTCAATGACGACTTCAGTATGAAGCATTCTGGTGTTTGTATAAGAGACACAATCTATGACGACGAGCCGGACTTTGACTATTATGGAGTGCTTCGGGATATTGTAGAATTACAATATAGTGCCCCATTTGATATGCATATTATTATGTTCAAATGTGAGTGGTTCGATACGACACCAAATATCGGTTGGAGAATCGATAAACAATTTGGATTCGTCGATATAAATCATCGCAGGAGGTATAGAGGTCCGACACGTTTGCGATAGCAAGTCAGGCTGTTCAAGTCTACTATACAAGCTACCCAAGGCGTCGTAGAGATCACTTTGACTGGTGGGCAGTATGCAAGATTAAATCTAGAAATACATTCAACGTTGGAGACCCAGCATACCAAGAGGACCAGATCGAAAAGCCCCAATATTTGGGACAACAGTCTTGTGACATGGATGTTGAATTAGAGGTTGATATACCTCTTGCTGATGAAAATAGAGGGGAGAAAGAGGTTGATATACAAACTTAGATGTCAACCAGGGGAGAAAGAGGCGTCTTGTCCCAAGTATTGAGACTGAAGAAGAAGAAGAAGAAGAAGAAGAAAACTTTATGAGGATGAGGATGAGGATACAGATGAATTCGACGATGAGGATGATGATGATGATGAGGCCGAGGCCGAGAAGAGGACGATGACGATGATTAAATCGCTATATTTCAGTTGTATCTTGAAGCACCCAATATCTAGTCTCGAATCCTAAATTACCCTATTACATTTGGATTTACAATTACAAGTCTAGTGGAACACAAGATGCCCTTTCATCAAAAGTTACAAGAATTGTACTTTGTTGTATTGGTGCATGATTTTATCAGATTTTGTGTATCTAGCTTTTATTCGTACATCACTTCTGATTGTAATATTTATTTCAGTTTGGGATATTTACGTATTGTTGTATGAGTTTCTTTTTGCAGATGGCACTCCTAGGCCTACTCGTCTGGGCGGCACTCATCGCCCTGCTGCTGGTATGGATATGTTTAGGTTTATATTCATTTATAAATCTATGTTGTCGGTATTTTGTTTATGTGTTCTATTTACAGGGCATGGTTGCGAGCACCCGTACTGGTGGCTGGCCGTGGTCGTGGCGGTGGCGGCGGCGGCGGCGGTGGTGGGTGGTCGTGGGCGTGGGCATGGGCGTGGTGGTAGCGGTCGTGGTCGCTAGCCGCATTCCCCGGATGTGACCTCCGAGCCCGACTTGGAGAGCCCGATCACAGGCTCTTCCCGCCGTCATTCTTCCTCGGTGCCACCGACATCGTCGTCGAGGCCTGTGACTCCATCCGCTAGCGAATCCGTTCCGCCACCGGATGTACCAGCGGATGCAGCAGCAGATGCAGCAGGGGGCCCAGCAGTTACTGCAGGGTGGGCCTCGGAGTACCCCGGGATTCAGTTTCATCCTGATACCGGGGAGTACATTCGCGGACACCGCGGATCCCCCGACGCCACCAGAGAGGCTGGTGGGCGAGTTCCGACGAGAGCTATGGCCCGCTGGTGAATCGTAAGTAAATTTAAGTTAATTTTTTAAATTTGTTTCATTTATTCAAGTTAATAATCCAGTCGTTGCTTCTTTATAGGTTTTTCCCGTGGGATGCTGCCCGAATTCTAGGCGCATTATCCGGGATAACTACCATGGTCCCTACATCAATTTTTCTGAGGTGTCTCAGGACATGAAGTATGTCTGGCTCGACGAGATGAGGGTATAAATCCGTCGATGAATTATTAATTATTCTTTAAATCATTAAATTTTTTATTACGTGATATTTGAATTTGTATGTCAGAGACGTTCTGGTGGCCCCCCCATCACGAGGAGGCGATCCGCAGACCTATAAAGCCGCCGCCGAGAAGAAGATACGGGATGCGGTGTACGACCTTCGTACGGCGCATATGAGAAAGGACTGGATCCGGGCGGAGTACTATGAGCAGATTTGGAGAATGGATACTCCGCAGTTCAAGCTGAAATCGGAGAAAGCTAAGGCTAATCGACAGGGCACGGGTCTGCATACGGGGGGATCAAGGCCCCACGCATCGACGCGTGCAGATTTGGTGAGATAGCGCAAATTCAAATTCATTCTATTATTTAATTTCGTACTGTTAATATACGAAGTTAATTAAATTCTACGTATACAGGTCTGACGGGCGGTGAAGCAGGAAAAGAGGCGGAGACGGTCACCGCTCACGATGTATTCGTGCATACGCACAAGAGGCGAAGGATGGAGCTTCGTCGACGCGAGGGCCGAGGAGACTGATGTAAGTACTTACGTTTATGAGATTTATGTTAGAAATATAATTATTGTTAAGTTAATTAGATAAACTTAGGATTCAGACTATAACTTAGGGAAACATAGGATTATATTATACTTAGGAAAACTTATAGTACAAACACATTCATTGGATAGGCTGCGTATCGTGAGGCACTTAGTCGGCTTGAGATCGAGCCCCCTTCCGAGAATGTCGGCGAAATGATGCCCACCCAGACGCACTCTTCTATGGCCGCTCGCTACGACGGCGTGTTCGTAGAATCCATCGGCGACGTTAGGAAAGGGCGCGTCTACGGCTTAGGTTCTATGGCGCCCTCGTTGCAGCCGTCCCCGAGATATCCACCCCCTCCGCCCCCCCAGCGCCCCCGGTTGACGATGTAGGGCGCAGCTTGCGACTCTGACCTCCGCGGTGTCAGATTTGCGGGCGATAGTGTTGGGGCGCTATCCGTCTGCTCCCGGTCCGTCTGCTTCCGGTCCGTTACTGCTGCTGCCGGTGCTTCGGATCGACCTGGTCCTTCTTCCCCCGGACGGCTTTCGTTTTACCGCTCTGCGGACGCCCGCATCGTATCGGATAACACCATCTTGACGTTCCTTGACATGTTGTCGCCACACAGCTACGCGCGCTTCCAGACCATGTCTTGTCCCAAGTGCCGGCACACACGGTGGAGGAGTACATACGCAAAGCGGATGCGGCGGCACGAGCACGAGACGATCCGACGGACGGGGTTTGATT
Source organism: Iris pallida (assembly GCA_029216955.1). Classification (NCBI taxonomy): domain Eukaryota; kingdom Viridiplantae; phylum Streptophyta; class Magnoliopsida; order Asparagales; family Iridaceae; genus Iris; species Iris pallida. The sequence goes on along the minus strand of JANAVB010008571.1, from coordinate 27,485 downwards.
TTGTTTATGTTGTTGGTTTTGTAGACATTTGGATACATTGTATGATCAGATATTTTTTATGTATGGATAATTTAATGTTGGATATTAGATGTATTGTGTAGTAATATTTGTTGGATATTGGATACGTTGGATATTGGTGTCGGATATGGATATTTTGCATATGGATATATGGTGTTCGATATTGGCTACGTTGGATATTCGTGTTGGATATGGATATATGGTGTTGTATATGGATATTTGGCATGTTTGATATTGTGTTGGATGTGTTGTATAAACAGGAAAGAGTCTGTTTGCAGTATTTTTTTTTCAAAATTAGAAGTTAGCGACGGACAGGCGACCCCTCAGCGACGGATAGCCCGTCGCTAACTGGAGAAACTGAGGTTAGCGACGGATTGGCGACGTAAAAACCGTCGCTAACTGGAGAATTTTACATTGAGCGACGGAATATCCGTCGACCTGGTTCTGTTTGATATCAATAAATTTTGCAGTTAGCGACGGATTGGCGACTAACTTACGGCGGACTGGCGACAAAGTCCCGACGGACTATCCGTCGCTAACTGTAGGAATTCAATTTTTCGACGGATTGGCGACGGAATATCCGTCGCTACCTAGAGAATTTTACCTTGAGCGACGGTTTAGCGACGGAATGTCCGTCGACCTGGTTCTGTTTTGATGTCCATAAATTTTGCAGTTAGCGACGGATTGGTGACTAACTTACGGTGGACTGGCGACAAAGTCCCGACGGAATATCCGTCGCTACCTGGAGATTTTACAGTTAGCGACGGTTTAGCGACGGAATATCCATCGACATGGTTCTGTTTGATGTCCATAAATTTTGCAGTTAGCGACGGATGTTTTGTCGCTAATACGACGCTAATCCGTCGTACACCTCGGCGGATTAGCGACGGCATAACGACGACCTGCCGTATGGAAAAACTCTGATACGCTTTTACCGACAAATTTACGACGGATTAGCGACGGATATTGCGTATCAGAAAATCACTGATACGGTTTTGCCGACTCTTTAGCGACGGAGGTTTCCGTCGCTAACCCTATATCCTGATACATGTTTCGACGAAAGCTAGTCGGTAATCCGTCGCTATATATATTTAAATGCGCCGACGGTATTCCGTCGCTAAGTCGTCGCTGAGCGACGGAGTAGCGACGAATATGTTTTAGCGACGAGGTTATTCCCGACGGCTGTTTTACCAAAATATCCGTCGGTAATCCGTCGGTATTTATTTTTGGCGACGGACTACCGACGGATATGGCCGTCGGTAAATCTATGTATTTTGTTAGTGTATTGAATTAGAAAAGTGATTTCCTGTTTCCAGATATCTGTCACTGAGTTGTGTTCTTCAAAAGCCCGAGATTATGAACTAATTCCCATTTCCTGAGAATGGTTTCCTAAGGCCTAATGATTTCCCAGGTTGGGACATTAGCCACTGCCTTCTACAAACACTCACTGTGTTCTGCTATTTTGCCACTATTGTTTATGTCATACTGTTTCTTAAATTCTGAATACACACACACACCCACAAGTAAACACTCACTGATTCTTTCCCTTCCTGTTATTTCTTGTACACCCCTAAGCTTAACACTTACACATTATACACTGTCTTAAACACTCACTGATTTCTGTACTCACACACCCTCTAATCTATCACACACACACACCATGTGACACTCACCTCACTGTTTTCTCACTGTCACACACACATGGGTATCACACTGTTTTCATGTCACCTACACACACACCTAGGTATACCCTCTCCACAGCTTCATTGTCACACACAAGTCCACACTATTTTATACTCACTGTTTTCTATATATACTGTTTCATACATGTTCCTCTCACACACAAGTGTATGTCATTGTCACACACTCTATTGCCTCTCTTCACACACACATACATACACTTGAACATTGTGAGTATCCCTTCTCTCTATACATATGTATATATATATATATATATATATATATATATATATATATATATATATATATATATATATATATGTATTGAGGGGTATATATAGGTATCCTATATTATATAGTGTTGTACTTTATATATATTAGTTATATATATGTATGTGTGACATGTATATAGGTAGCCTATAAGCTAATGTATGTTCTATATTATATTATAGCTATATCTATATGTGTAATATATATTATATATATATTGACATGTATTATATGAGTATGGTATGGTTCATAGGTATGGTATAGCCTATGGCCTAGGCTCTTAGCCTATGGGTGTATTTGTTAGACCTAGTATGGAGTCTAAAATAAACTGTTTAGCCTGTTAGAACCTAGAATGGCTTGTTAGACCTAAAATAGACTAGTTAGACTAGTTTGACTTAGGTTGACTTGGTTGACCTAGTTTGACTTCTAGGGTTGACCAGAGTTGACCAAGAATTGACCTTGGTCTAGATTGACCTAGATTCATGTAGAATGCATTGATTTGCATCTTATTATCATTATAGACTCATAGTAACTTGTACTGTTCTATAGGAGATAGACACCACTCCTCGGACAATATATATTCTCCAGATTCACCGGATGCAGACGAGTACATTCTCTGATCATTTCATATCCTGCATTAGGAGTATATTTCCTGCTTTAGATTACTTTACATGATGCTGACACGTTGGAAACACAGATTAGTACTATATGGATCTTATTGTGCAATGTTATCCCCTTAGCGGATACATCGGGTACTTGTGTTCGTGTACTTTATCATGAGCATCGTGTGCTCCTTGTATTCGTGATATTCGTGTACAAATCATGTGAAATCGTGTATATTCATGTATTCACATGATCTCGTGTGCGACTATACTTCGTGTGCAATAACATAACTTAACTAGATCCTTGTGTATTGGATTGGGGCGGGGGAGTAGAAGTGGTTATGTATTCAATCCAGTAGATTACTCGTGTACAACCTTTGTAGATTACTCGTGTACAACATCGTGCCGTTTACATAACCATCTTGTTCTCTGAATCACTAGACACTGTTAGTTCTCTATATACTGTAGCTATTTATTTACAGTCTTTCCTAGTTTACCATATTATTCTTCAGTTTCTTGTATCTTACTCTCTAGCATGATTATATATCCTGACCTGCTATATTTGTTAAGGTGTACTGTGCTCGCTCCTGTCCTGACTGGACCTGTTGAAATATTATAGAGGACGAGGCTGCGGCGTTCTGCCCTACTTACTACGGTGCTACACTAGACGAGTGCCTGGACTTGGACCAGCAGCAGGATCCACTAGCAGTAGATGACACTCCCTTAGATTATGATTGTCTTTACTTTACTTGGATTACTGTATATGGATTATAGAGATATTTGGGATATGTATTATTATAGACACTTAGAATTCTGGATTTCTATCTCTGTGATGTTTCATTTATGGATATTATCATCTATTATCATTCTATCTTATTCTACCTTAGCTGTGATTGAGTTATATTCTGTTATGTCACCCCCATTCGGGGAGTATAACTGTTTTTACCTTCAACTGTTAGATATTGTGACCTAGGACAGCGTTCTACCGCCGACACTGCGGCGTAGGCTGGACGTACCCACGTCTCGTGTCCTTACTCTAGGGTGCGGGTCATGACAATAGATATCTACTGTATATGGCATCTATAATCCTCTCCTATCTATTAAGCAACCCAAAAGCTTAACAAGCAACAAATTTGTACAAGTAGCTAAGAATATTGGTAAATTCCAATAAGCCTGACCATTCGTCGCTTTGGAATAGGAAGGACATAATGATAAAAAAGAATAATCGGGAGCAATATGAAGTTTCAAGAGCAGTGGAGAGTATCCGATGATGCAGATGGAATAAAAGTTTATGAACCATTAACTTATTTGCTAGATTGGGCTTCTTTAGTTCAGTCACTTGCTAAATCAAAAAACCCTCCCTTTCCTATAGGAGCTTGCCATCCGTGCAATACATGGGTTTCGTTCTCGAAGTTAATTCGAACAAGGTTCCATAATGGAACGGAATTTGAGAAATCAAGATTGTGATCTTTTTCGTGGTTATTTAAACACACGAGCAAGGTTTATAAATGCAATTCAAGATTCGTATCGCAACTTCCAAGTAGACGGAATAAGGGTTAAGAATGACTTTACATTCTAAGACGGGAAGACAATATAATGGGTATAGGGACCTATTTCAGAAATTTTGGTTTATAGTCCAACTATGATGGTATGCATGAATGGGTATTATTGGGTCTTAATGGGTTCGCCAATTGGACATCAGTCGTCGGTTGGATGAACCTTGGACTTCAATCTATATGGACTGGACAAGATCTCGATGGTAAAACAATTCCTACTAGGTTAGGGTAACTTAGAATAGATTTTAACCCAGGTAGTTGAGCTAGTTGCCAGTCGGGTTGGTTCGCTAGGTTCCTAAAGCCCAAAATACATCTTCCGTGACTTTTGTGTTTAAGTAGCATGAGAAGACACAATTGGGTGGCACACTAGTGACATGTGCGTAGTAGGCTTCAAGTGAATCACAATCACATATTGGGTCGACTGAATTGGGTCAAGGTTGAGTCTCTAATGGAAGTCGGGAAGCATACCGGTATTATGGTAAGGGTTATAGCTAATCCTTTTTACCTGAAAGTCGTACCATAAAAATAGAGTACAAGGGGACGTGTTTGAGTGGGACATGATATACCTAGATGAAGGTGGACTCGTCTAGATCTTGCATGTGAAATTTGTTGGAAGGTAACAGCTGGTCTCGTGCTCCGAATGTTAATGACACGGTTGGGGACACAAAATGATCTAAATGGAAAGTGGGAGTCCAAGGGCACTAATTATCATCCTATTGGAAATTATTCCAATCAATCGGTAGTCCTTGCATACCACCAAATTCTAGGAAGGCTTACAGTCTACTCACCTTAGAAGCTAGGACAAGGTTTTAGGAATAATAGGTCAGAAGAATTCCAATGTCCGTTTTTGTGTCTCGACTCTTGTTAATAAAGAATAAGGCACAACGTAACAGAATAGGTAGATATAGTCAAATCAAGGATCGTTCCCCAATAAATGGAAAACGAGTGTGTAATGACACATGGTCCATAAAATGGAATGATCTGCTCGTTTACAGTATACAAGAGTTATAGTGATGATGTATTGCTGTCGACAACTGGTAGATCATAATATGACAGGGTATTTAAGCTATAGTATTAGCTAAGCTAGTGACTATAGGGGTTCCCATACTAGTTAGGCCTTAATAATAAAATTTACATAACTAGGGCAATACTTGTTGGAAACTAATCTCGGGATGAGTGTCTACCCTAGTCATGGTAAATGATTGTCCTTACCCTTGTCTATTCATCTCATGTTTGACTGTGGACTTGGTCAAAGAAGGTTGAGTTAAGACTCAAGGGTTGCTAGTTAAATTAAGTTTCAAGCGAATAATTAGAGGCTCTCAATAATTGGTTTCTTGAGAATAGATAGCCTCCTGGGTTAACATCTTGACTAAGGGTAAAATCTTAATCATTCTCAAATTCGGATGGCTAGAAGGTCTCAATAGTAGTTTGAGGGTCAAGAGGAGAACGAGAAACTCAATCACATGACTGGCCGATGGTAGCTACCCTTGTGTATACAACTACCATAGCCATGGGGGATACTCTATATCTCTCTACCAATTACGAGCTTTCGTCTTTCTAAATCAGTGAAAGACAAAAACAATAAAGAGTTCAAGGGAGATGTTACTGAATACAATTTCGTGATTCAAAGGTGAACATATAGTTCAAAAGGAATTGTCAAAGCAGTCACGGATGAGATCATAGATACCTCGATATCTCAATCCACGTGGGATAATCAAAAGGAGAGCGAACCGGGTGCACAACGGTTGATCTGACCGTAGTACATCGATTTTGATTAGACAATATTTTAGTGGGCATCCCCAATAACATATGTCTCGAATCAAGCTCGATAAAAGTGTAAGCTTGCAAAACTAGGATGTAATAGCAGCATTGGTCAAGATAGTCAAAATACAAGTATGCGAGATTTTTGAAAGGAGGCACAAGTAGTTCGAGTTTTGTGAGAATCAAAACCTTACCCGGTGTTCTTGCTTATACAGTCTTCCTACCATCTTCTTATCCAAGGCCTTGGTCAACCAATGGGTTATGGACTTCTAAATTCTATATCCAGGTAAACCTATTAGTGTCAGTTAATTACCTCGTCAATAGGTCATAAGGACCGCAAAATGCTAGGTTGGGAGACGTGCTACCCAACTTACAGAACTTCTACTAGTATTGGATTTGGATCTTATGGGACACACATGGCATTTTCCTATCCTCTATAGTATCCTAACTTGTAATCATGTATGAAGTCATTTCACCGAGAATTATGCCTCGTCCGTATACTCGGGCGATGGTAAACCCTTGGTTCCGTGATTCAGATGTGATATGCTATCCGATACTCTATCTTATATTGACACAAGGGTGACTACGGTCAAAAGAGGACCACTAGCCCTAGTTTTTTAGTAACATTCCATAACCTATATTTTCTTAAGATACTTTCAACTCTAGGGGTCGTGCCTCGCCAGTGCGCTGCTGGTTGTAGGGAATCCATAATCTCCATTATTTAAATAAATGGCGACAGTGCGCTGCTGTCCTGCCATTATGAGTTAACAATATATCTGTAAAAATTTCTGAGCTTCTAGAGATTCAAACAAGTCGAATATGAAATAAAGCGTAAGTATCTATCAGTCATAATCCTTAGAATAAAAGATGAACCTGGAGGAAAGTAACTGAAGACAAAGAAATACAAACATTCTAATATCTATTCCATGTGTATTCAAACATTAAGAAAAAACTTGAATCGAAACTAACTCGAGGTTCATATACGGGTAACATAATCAGAAATTATATAAAAATAATAATTCTTAGGCAAAATAGGAACTAAATAGGCAATTCGGACTAAGATATGAGGATGATATCTAAAGAGGCAAAGAGAAGGATTTGAACAATTTATCATGGTTAGATCATTTATTCTGTGAAGTCCTGTCCCACCAAGTGAATAACCTATCCATATTGGATCATATCGTCCTATAAAGGGGTAATAGTGTACCTATGGGGATCGGACAACTATCAAAATTAATAGTTCCCTATCTATATTGCATGGCCTAGACTACCCATCGGTAATTTTTGTATCAGGGACTCCTAGTCCTAGTCATTCTCTTAAGTTAAATTAATCCCTAAATCGTGAATGAGCATTTCCTAGTCGCAGGCTCGCAATAGTACAACTATCTTAAGTAATATCACAAGTTCGCATGATTTGCGAAAAACAGACCTACATGGGCCACCACAAAAACTTGTCACGACCCGCATCCGTTTTTTAAACGGATACGAGACGTGTCCAAGCCAGCCTACGCCTCAGTATCGACGGTAGAACGCTGTCATGGCCATGAAAATCAAAATCACAAATAATGCTCATTCAAATAATTAATTTAACTTACAATATTTACAAGTTTTACATTTGCAGAAAAATATAAACTTGTAAAAAATTGGAATGACTACAACTCAGCTATCTAGCTAGTCTCTAGGTTTTTGTCTGCAGGTACACCCGTATGTCCCAATGCTAAGTGAATCTACGGCTAACCTGAAAATATTGGTTTTCAGTAGGAATGGAACGAGTACAATTCACTGAATGCAGTTCCAATATATAAAAATGACTATATAACAGAGGTTAGCCTTTAGACATATGATTTGGAAAATAACACAAAAGACAAATAAAACTAAACAAAAAAAGTAAATAAAGACAATACTCACCGACTGACTGAAATACCTTTAATATGTGATCGGTCTCGGGACAATTACACGACACTGTCTACACTTTCTAAAGTTATACTGTCTACACTGTCTAAAGTTACACTGTCTATATTGAATAATGTAATAAAAAATCACTGTTTACACTGTCTACTTTACAATAATAAATTACTGTTTACACTGTCTACTTTATAATAATAAATTACTGTCTACACTGTCTACTTTACAATAATAAATTACTGTCTGCACTGTCTAAGGTCAGATCACACATCGTTGGTACTTCACCCTCCCGACACAACAAGGAACAAAAATCAACATAAAACTGAAATCACATATCTATCGACTAAACACTGATGCATAGTAAAGATCAATACTGAAAACAAACAATAAACTGTACTCGACTGTGCTCCTTTGCTGGTAAAACTGATAATCCAAACTACTCAGTATGCCACAATAGCCAAAACTTGTACAATAGTCCCCGAAAGCTAAATAAACATCACCAATGTTCTCAGAATAGTCAAATTAGCTACGATTGCCTGTCCTTAAGTCCAATTCCGAACACAGGGGAAAAAACGATAATTTTGGGCCAAAACAGTGTCCGTCGTTGGACCCGTTTTGCGTCAAAAAATGTGCCAGAGTCAATGGTCTCTAAATTCGTCAAACTATATGTCTACGAATTCGTTTTGATGATACGAACCCAACTGTTTGTCCAGAGTTGGATTCCGGCAGGCCTTACACAAAATCACTCGTTGAGTCGGACCGTGGGGCCCGCAAAATGGCGATCCAATCAACTATCCCAGAATCGGACCAAACTTAGCATACAGGACAAAAACAATGATATGGTCCTGCTGGCACAAGTTTTATCTCTATCTAACGAGCGTGCACAAAGTAATTCGGAAATTTGCACAGAGGTCGATACGGTAAATTTTGACGAATATGTATCAAATTCGTCGCACACATGCGACCAATTTGAATTCCGTCAAAGCCCACACGTCCACGAAGCCGTTACGCACCTTTCGATGCTTTCGGTTCGCGACCACGTCGCCCGGATTGGCAGGACGCACGTCGTATGGAAGAGTTTTTCAATTATTTTAATATTTCGAAAGCTGTTTTTTCGCCAATTTGGGAATCCGATTTCTCGACGCACAGTCAACGAAATCAAATTCTACGAAAAGGGATTCCAAGCCCTATAGGTTGTCTAGGCCTATCATCAAATAGTTTTTGAAATCTTTTAATGGGTTGGCCACTAACTGCCTTCTAAGTTGGGGTTTTAGATTAACTCTGGGTTCTATTTTCTTTACAGGTTTTCGCCCAACTTCGGGTCGATCTCAAGGATTGGTCGTGCATCCTATAAGAAATCTAATTACAGGAGTTTCGAGGCGGTTATGGTGTCTATCCAGCGGACTAAATGGTTCATGATTTGATCAAACATATGCAGAGAAATCACTCGACAAAGAAAGGTACCTCACGGCGAACCTGCTGTCGTTGCTTTGTTACGCTGCTGTCCGCTGCGTGCCTCCTGCCGGCCGATGGAGGCTCTGGTAGCGCGCGCGCGCGGGGGGTATGCCCAGGAAAGGGGAAGGCTGGGGCGTAGTTTGGTGTTTAGGGTTTCGAGGTTCATGATTCTTCATACACGTATATATGCACGCTCGGGTTGCTCTCGGGCTAAGCTTAACTTGCTGCTGCTTTGGTATACGCGGCTGGGACTTATGCGCACGGGTTTGGGCTGATTTGGTCGACTCACGAGATATTGGATCAATATCTCGTGGGTTGATGTTATGGTTTTTTTTTCTCTTTTTCTTTAATACATCTACACACACACACACACACACACACACACATATTTTTATATATATATAGTTATATATATATATATATATATATATATATATATATATATATATATATATATATATATATATATATATATATATATATATATATATATATATATGTTAACAACAATTTATCGTTATTCATAGATTACAACTATCATGCAAACCACAATATTATTTTCTAGATTAGTCATGAAATTAAAGAGGACCTAATTTAACATTACATATGGTTCGCATAACCCATAGATCTAGGTTTCCTTTATCCCAAATAAAACAGGCATCAACCAATTTAGCTAAAATTACTCATTCGTCTTGTAGTACAACGTATACATATATAGGTTAATTCATACAAATTAAATCTAAAAATTAAGGTAACAATTAATAAAATTCATCCATAATATTCATCAACCCAATACCTATTAGATCTAATAATTTAAATCAAGAACATATACATGCACGCATAAAATTTATAGGGTTTATTCTACGGTTTATATCAATATCTTAAATCAGAGTTTATAACAACAAAATCATTTATCCTCATATTACAATTGATCCATAATCATCAACCCAAAAAAAATAACATCATCACAGCATGCATATATATATATATTTATTTATATATATTTATATATATATATATATATATATTTATATATATATATATATATATATATATATATATATATATATATATATATATATATATATATTATATATATATATATATATGATTAGGTTTAGGGTTGGATGGCATGCATACATATATATAGGGGGTGTTAATCCAATGGTGGAGGTTAATTATACGTTTGATCAAAGGCCATAATTAAATAGTCTAAAAAAATAGGTTTCATAGGATTTTAAATGCTAGAAAAATTATATAAAATAATACAAAATTTTACAACAATACGGGGTGGGCTATCTGGGCATGGGGTAGTCTCAATTTGGGTATGGGACTGTAGGGCATTAGTTTGGATGAAGTAGAAGTCTAAAACAACCAATAATAGACCCCAAAAAAAATAAAAATTATTTAATACATACAAAATACCTAATTTGGACGAGGGTGTTTACAATCTACCCACCTTACAAAATTTTGTCCTCGAAATTAGAAAAGGGCACGATCTAGGAGAACAGTAATACGGTATTTAAATCGTACCTGGATCCTAACACAAATGGGGATAACGCTTTAGGATAGAGTCCTTACGCTCCCAAGTCGATTCGCTTATTGAATGATGCTTCCAAGCAACGCGGACTAACGAATGGTCTGCCCTCGAAGTGTCTTCTCGTTGCGGTTGATGATAGCTACTAGCTATTCCTCGTAAGACAAGCTCGTCGGTCCTACGGTGATCTTCGAATAATCCAAATGATGGCTGGGGTCCCCCACGTATCTCCTAATTTATGAAACGTGGAACACGATATGTACGCCCTCCAATGACTGTGGTAATGCCAATCTATATACCACCTTGCCAACTCGCTCTAGTACGTCGAAGGGTCTAATTTACCTTGTACTCAGCTTCCCTCTACGTCCAAATCTGATGGTGGCTCTAGCAGGAAGATCCTCAAGAACACATGATCTCCAACTGGGAACTCCAATGGTCGACGATGAATATTTGCCCACTACTTCTGTATGTCCTAAGTTGCTCGAAGATGACCTTGTATCTGCTTGACTTTCTCAACTGTACTGGTCACAAGCTCTGGGGCATGTATCCGTCTCTCTCCAATATCGCTCCAGCATACTGGGAATCGACAATTTCGGCCGTAGAATGCCTCAAATGGTGTTATCTACATGCTCATTTGGTAGCTGTTGTTGTAGAAAAAGTCTACCAAGTGGAAATATCTTCCAAAGATCCATCGAAGTTGAGAATGCACTCTCTCAACATATCCTCTAACATCTGAATAGTACGCTCCGATTGACCGTCAGTCTGTCAATGATAAGATGTACTGAACTTCAGACGAGTCCCATGACTCTACTTGTATGCTTCTCCAAAAGTGAGATGTTAAACGCCAGTCCCGATCTGACACAATGCTAACTGGAACCCCGTATAATCTCACGATTTGCCTCATGTATAAGTCTGCCAAAACTTCTGTTGACTGACCAACTCAAAATGGCAAGAAATGTGCTGACTTGGTAAGCCGATCTACTACAACCCATACGGCGTCCCGTCCACTTGGACTTTTCGAAAAACCCATGACAAAGTCTATAGTGGTATGCTTTCACTTCCATTCATGGATCAAAAGCGGTTGTGGTAGCCCTGCTGATCTCTGATGTTCAGCCTTAACTTGTTGACACACCAAGCATCTAGCTACGGAACATGCTTTCTCTCTCATTATGCCATGCCACCAGTAGTGCTGCCTCAAGTCGCGGTACATAATTTGTTCCTCCGGAATGAATAGAATATGTTGAACTGTGAGCCTTTGCCATCAGCTCCAGTCTAAGCTCTCTGTTGGGGACATAGAGACGATCTCTACACCTCAAAGTCCTGACTTTGTGTATCCTTAGTCCTGTTTCTAGTCCAGCCTTTGTCTTTCATCGAAGCTTCTAAAATTTAGCATCAGTTGGCAGAACTGCCTTAATACGCTCCACCAATGTCGACTTGTATCTGTAGGTTCATTAGCTTCACGACTTCTCCTGGCATAACTACCTCGATGTTCCAACTGCTCCAAGTCATAAAGAAACTCCTTCTGTGTCGTTAAGAACATAGCCATCGATCTCCTGCTCAATGCGTCTACAATAGCATTAGCCTTGCCCGGATGGTACTGTAGCTCAATGTCGAAGTTTGCCATCAGCTCTAGCCATCTTCTCTGTCTTTAGTTAACATCCTTTTGAGTATATACATACTTAAGGCTCTTGTGATTAGTTTATATCTCCACCATCTCTCCATAAAGATAGTACCTCCATAGCTTTAAGGCAAATATAACTGCGGCAAGCTCCAAGTCGTGCGTGGGATAATTCTTCTCATGGGTTCTCAACCGCCTTGAACCATACACCACGACCTTCCTGTGTTGCATCAAGATACAACCTAAACCCTTTCCGGAAACATCGCTATAGATAGTAAAACCTTCCGGTCCTGTTGGTATGGACAAGATGGGTGCTATCGTCAAGCGCTTCTTCAGCACAACGAACGCTGCATGACACTCTTCAGTCCAGATAAACTTGCCATCCTTATGGGTCATCCTAGTCATAGGCTCCACAATTAATACAAAATTCTTTACGAATCTCCAGTAGTATCTGGCAAGTCCTACAAAGCTCCGCACCTTCGAGACGTCCGTGGGACTCAGCCACTTCTCTACTGCTAAAATCTTCGTGGGGTCCACCGAAATGCCATCTCCCGAGATCACATGTCCAAGAAACAAAATATGATCTAAGAGAAACTCTTATTTGCTCAACTTAGCGTACAACTGATGTTGTCTCAGCCTCTCCAATACCTTTTTCAGGAGCCCTTCGTGCTCCTCTTGGATCTTCAAGTAGACAAATATGTCATCAATGAAGACAATAACAAACTGGTCCAAGTACTCATGGAATACCCGGTTTACTAGATTCATGAATATCGCCGACGCATTTGCCAAACCAAAAGGCATCACTAAGAGCTCGTAATGTCCATAACGAGTCCTGAATGCCGTCTTCTGAATATCGTTCTACCTAACCTTCACTTGATGATAACCAGATCGCAGATCGATCTTAGAAAACACTTGTGCTCTTGTCAACTGGTCGAATAGGTCGTCAATCCATGACGGAGGTTACTTGTTTACGATAGTTATCGCATTTAAAGTCCTGTAGTCGATGCACATGCGGACAGTCCCATCTTTTTTTGGCACAAACAATACTAGGGCTCCCCAAGGTAGTGCACTTGGTCTGATGAAGCCCTTGTACTATAACTCTTGTAGCTGTACCTTTAGCTCGTCAAGCTCCTTCTTCGTCAGTAGATATACTTCCAAAGAAATTGGTGCCATTCCTACAACTAGCTTAATCGTGAACTCGACTTCTCTTTCGGGTGAAAGATCCGACAACTCATCTAGAAAGAAGTCTGCAAACTCCTCAGCGATTGATGGTAGTACGACCTCTATTACCACGCATGCTCCGACATACTATCCTACGCCCTTCTCCGTATCTTCCCGCATAAACTTGAACTCTGGTTGTCCCGGCGGCTTAAATATTACACAACCTCTATAGCAATCCAAATGTGCATCATATTTGCCTTGCCAATCCATCCCTAAAACTATATCGTAATTTGGCATAGGAAATACCAAAAGTTGAGCACTTATCTCTCTACCACATATAATAACTAAAATAGTTCTATTCACATATACTATACCGCCCCCAGTAAGAATTTTCTAACTCTTTGACAATGGGTAGGTAGCTATCCTATGCATTGCTACAAATCAAGAAGAAATAAATGACAAAATAGCACCTAAATGAAACATAACCGTAGAAAGGATAGATCCAACAAGAATGGTACATGTGATATCCTCACCTTCTGCTGTTTCTTTACCTTCCTGAGTCAGATCAAATACCTGACCCTGCCTCTGAGCTCCTGGCTGATGTTTAGCCCTCTAGAACAATGCTGCATGTGGTGCCAATAGGGCTCTCTGCTGCTGGCCCGTCGGTGCTGGTAGACGAAATACTGCTATACCATAGTTATTTGCTCCTAGTACCACTAGCCTCTAGCCTCCAGTTGGGACAATAGTTCCACATTGTGGACAATTTCGAGCCTGATGAGCCACCGATCCACAGGCTAAACAAGTGCCTAATTTCTTCTGGCGCTCTCTCTGCACATGCCCTATCTTCCTACAGAAATGTCAAGTCAGGATCTCACTATGCTGGTACGGACCGGTCCTATGATATTGCTGCTGCTGTCGAGTGGGCCATCTGATAGGCCCTCCTTGCCGTATCCTCGTTTGCCCATGCTGATATCTCTACTGAGTTCCTTTCCCTTTCATAATGGCCTTCTATTTTTTGGCCTCTGTCAACAACTCCGCGTAAGAGACACCGACTTAAGTACTAACGAATTGCTTTAGCACCTGAGTCAAGCTATAATGGAATCTCTACGCCTTCTTTAAGTCTTCAGGGATCAAGACAGTACCGTATCTGCTTAATCGGCTGAACTCTGCATCGTACTCGTCAACCGTCTTGTTCCCCTGCTCTAGATAGAGAAATTGGGTGTACAATGCATCCTTCACAGTGGTTGGGAAATATTTCTTCTCAAAATCTTATATGAACTGATTACATATTTGGTTAGTACCATGTGTGAAATCCATCGACTCCCACCAGTGATGAGCATTTTCTGCCAGTACGGTCTTCACGGTCATCATCCACAAGTCTTCGAGTAGTTGTACGGCCTTCAACAGCTTCTTGGTGCCGACTTGCCACTCAATAGTCTCTTCTGGCCCTTCCGTGCCCTTGTATGGCTCGGGCCCCATCTGTCTGAAGTCCTTGACTGACCTAATACATGCTTGAGCTACCGTAGCTGGTGCTAGAGCTGGGGCGGGTGCTAGTACAGTCAGTCCTCCTAGTGTTGCAAGGAAACACTACCGTATCTCGACAACTTCCTTTCTCTACTCAGCTGCGTATTGCCTCTGTTCCGTAGCCTGTGCGGTGGCCTGCTGCCTCAATTCAACAGCATGATGTTTCATCTCGACTTTCTTCTACTATTGTTGCTGCATCATCATCTGAACAATCTAGAGCAGCTGATTCTGTCCATCCTGAGCTGCAGTTGTAGAGGGAAAAGCTCCTTGGGTCATCTACTGGAGGTTCGGCGGCTGTGGAGGATGAAGTGAACCGTCGGGCTACGACGCCTACCCTGTAGAATGATCATCCAATCCAGATGATTGGTTGTCTCTGGTGGCAGCACGTTTTCTTCGCAAATACATTGTTCTGAAGAAGATAGAGCTAAGGATTTAGAAAAAGTACAAAAACAATCAAGTTGCAAGTGGAATCAAAGTAAAGGTATTCAAAACATGTTATAGTTAAGTGGATTAGAACTAAACTCTTCTAATCCTATTTGCACACTCGTACGGTACATTAACATAACCGAAATGGTTAACTAAAACAAGAGAAGTCTCTAAGCACGTTGTCTAGTCTCATCCACAGATAATATCACAATGAAGAAACTAACTTAAATATAAGTAACGTTTCAAAAATCTACAAGTACAACTCAGAATCATATAGAAAAATATCCACAGATAATATAATAAAACAAGAGAAGTCTCTAAGCAATAAAGAAAAATGAATGGGATGCCAACTAGCTAGATAGAGGCACCAAAACTAAGAAGAAAGTCTTCAACGCATCAAGGGTACTCCAGGGGATCAACCTCGAGATCCTTATCGGCAGCAGCTCCAACTTCGTAGGATACAGGTGCTCGTATGGATTTGGAAAGAGCCAGGTCCTCAGGAGACATACAAGTATACATAATAGCATGCTGAATGTAAAACAGTAAACAGAGCTATAACTGGATAAGCTAACCAACTATGTGAATATGCACACGAGTCATTGCTAGGGCACATGGATAGCAATAGAGAATTCGTACATCCCCAAGGCCGTTCGAAATCAGTAGGACAACATAAAAAAGAAAGGTTAAATGTTCATACGCTTACTAGACAATGCTCCCCTCCCAATGTACTGTCCAACTGTAATGATAGCATGTAAGTGACTCAAAGCTACCAAGCTACCTCTAGTCCTCTATAACTATTCGTGACGTGATCATACGTACTGATGGCCAGTCACCACGCTAATCCACGTCCTCAAATGCACTCAGCTTACTAGATAGAAAACGTGTCAGATCCGTGTCTAGGCCTGAAGATAACCACGTACCTTTAAATATATGTGTCAAGTCAGCTAACCATTTGGTCACGGACTCACATGACATATCGACTCAAAGTCGATTTGCATCTGAGTAAGCTCAGAAGAACGTTCCTAGCTAACAAAACTAAATTTATATAAATGTAACTGCAAAAATTTCAGCAAGGTATACTTGCCTTCCAATTTCAACTATAAGCCAACTGAAGTTGCTCCGGTGTCCTCGAGGGAAGCGTCGAGAACACCTACCAAGTCAAGGTAATACTAATTAGGCTCTACTTAACTAATTCCTTTGAGTTATTATCTAGTTATTAATTACTAGATTGACTACACTGTCAAACAACCAGACCAAAACAAACTAGTTACCAAAATACACCAAAAACCACATCAAAATAATTACTAAATAAATCATGTTAATTATGGGATAGTTAATAAAATTAAGGTTTTTGATCAGGGTGACATCACCTATATGTTCTATGGTCCAAAATATTGAGTGAAGTCAAAACTAGGTCGTTCCGGGTCGTCGGCTAGTCATAAAACCCAATAAACAGCTAAAAATTATTTCTAAAATGAATGTTCATTAAATCAGAATAAAATAGTAATTATAATATTTTAGAAGTTCAGAATAATGGATTTAGGTCGAGGTTCAAGTCCAAGGTCGTCGGGGTCAACTTTGGTCAAAACTAGCTAGTTTTGTACATAAGATGCTACTAAAAATAAATGTTTGCACAAAAAATGCAAATCTTAATAAAATGTAATAAATATCTAACTTACTCTCAAAATAAATATCTAACTTACTCTCCAAATTTGTCAAAATAGGCCTTAATAGTTACGTAAAAACACTTGGAAACCAATTTTGTAAAAAATAATACAAACTTGATTATAATTAATAAATCAGAATTAAATATTAAATATTCCTATTTTCATATAAAAATATCTAGGGTTTTTAAACTAGGCTACAACTACTCAATGATTAAATATACAAATAAATAAATAATAAATTTGAAATTATAATATTAATTACTTAAGTAAAAATATATTTAAACCACAGGCTTGCAAAAATATGCATTGAATAATATAATAGATATTGCAAATAATCAAGCAATCCAATGCAACTAAAATAACATACCAAAATACTAGCAACTTGTAGTATATTAAAAATAAGATTTTAATGCATAACAAAAATTTATCGTTATTCATAGATTACAACTATCATGCAAACAACCATATCATTATTTAGATTAGTCATGAAATTAAATAGGACCTAATTTACCATTACATATGATTCGCATAACCCATAGATCTAGGTTTTCATTAACCCAAATAAAACATGCATAAATCAATTTATCTAAAATTACTCATTTGTCTTGTAGTACAACGTGCATATATAGAGGTTAATTCATACAAATTACATCCGAAAATTAAAATAACAATTAATAACATTTATCCATAATATTC
Source organism: Iris pallida (assembly GCA_029216955.1). Classification (NCBI taxonomy): domain Eukaryota; kingdom Viridiplantae; phylum Streptophyta; class Magnoliopsida; order Asparagales; family Iridaceae; genus Iris; species Iris pallida. The sequence continues at coordinate 9,609 of JANAVB010008571.1, read as the reverse complement.
GTCAACCCAATACCTATTAGATCTAATAATTTAAATCAAGAACATATACATGCACGCATAAAATTTATAGGATTTACTCTAGGATTTATATCAATTTATTAAATATGAGTTTATAACAAAAAAATTAATTATCCTTATATTACAATTGATCCATAACCATCAACCAAAAAAAAAAGAACATCATCACAACATACATATATTTATATATATATATATATATATATATATATATATATATATATATATATATATATATAAATATATATATATATATATATATATATATATATATATATATATATATATATATATAGCCCTCAAGTCCCGCTCCATCCTTTCTGTCGTCAACGGAAGTTGTGACATCCCTGAGCGTAGATTACTTTCGGAAGACCTTTTGGAAGCTGCCTTACCCTACCAAGGTCTCCCGTGGCTCTGCATCGGAGATTTCAACACGGTGTCCTACAGAAAGGAGAAATCTGGTGGTCGCTCGCCCCCATAGCCGACGATGGATGATTTCAACAACTTTATCTTCCACGAAAACTTAACTTCCATCCCCTTCCACGGCAGTGCATTCATTTGGTACAACATGTAGGAGGGACATCGACGTCAGTACTCTCGTTTGGATCGGGCGATGGTCAACGACAGTTGGACTGACATGGGTCTGATCACCAACCTCTCTCATCTGAACTCCACAGAATCGGACCACTCCCTTTTGCTCATCATGATCAGCAACAACCACACAAGCACTAAAAAAGCATTCCGCTTCTTCGACTTCTGGCGGCATCATCCCCAATTCCAGAGTGTCGGGGCCTCCGCCTGGAACTCTGTTTCTAAACTTGACCCTCTGTTACGAATGGCGGCTAAACTGAAAGCCACTCGTAAGGCATTAACGTCCTGGAGCAAAATGGATTTTGGAGACATCTTTCAGGCGATTAAGGAGGTGGAGGACGACGTCACTCGCGCTGAGACCTCATTTCCCATCGTCAGATCTTCGGCTGCCCGTGCCTCGCTCAATCTTGCCAGAGCTATTCTTAAATTCAGGCTTAAGGTGGTTACGGAATTCTGGAAGTGAAAAGCCAGATTAACCTGGGACAGCGACGGTGACCGGAACACTAAATTCTTTCATGCCTGTGTCAAAGGCCGCAGAAACCAACTAAAATTACATCAAAAATCCGACGATAATGGTGCTCTGGTGGAAGACCAGGAAGGCATTCAGGCGGCAGCGGAGAACTTCTAATCTAACCATTTCACTAAAGAGCATGTCGTTAAAGACGTTGCGCTTATGTCCGTTATCCTATTCATCATCAGCGACAGCGAGAATGAGACCCTGGTGACTACCCCTTCGGAGGAGGAGGTAGAGGCGACCGTCTGGTCCATGAAAGAACACAGTACTCCGGGACCGGATGGATTCATTGGCATCTTTTTCAGAGCTTGTTGGCACATCCTAAAATCCGACATATTGGAGGCCACTATAGCCTTTTTCCAAGGGGCGAGATATCCCAATTCCATTTCTTGCACCAACATCATCCTAATCCACAAGAAAGATAACCCGAAAACCTTCAGAGACTTCCGTCCTATCAACTTATGCACGTCCACCAACAAGATCATATCGAAGATCGTTGCCAACATAATGTCCAATCTCCTCCCCAAGATCATCTCCGAAGAACAAAGTGGGTTTGTGAAAGGCCAAAACATCACTGACAACATTCTACTCGCTCAAGAGGTGATTACATGTATGAAGTTCCCGTTCAGAGAGGAGAATGTCGCCATCAAACTGGACATAGAGAAGGCTTACGACCGCCTGGACTGGCAATTCATGATCTCGCACTAAAAGAAAAATGTCGATTCTTGACGGTTTATAAGTTGACGGTCGTCGAAAACCGTCAACAATAGGATTTATCTTGACGGTTTTAGGCTTACGTCAAGAGATAGCCTTTTTTTTGTTACTTTAGCTCATTTATAGCATGTATGTTGACGATTTCGAGGGATCCGTCAAGAAAGAGCATCTTTTATATTGACATTTTGATAACAACCGTTAACTATTGTGTATACGGGAAAGTTGTCACGGTTTTTTCATTTGCCATTATGGTAATTATTTCAAAGTCTTTAAAATTAATGACGGTCTTCCACAAAATTTTTTTAAGGCTCATAAGAACCAAACTCTCGACTTCTCGCCCCGCTCTCTTCGAAACTCTCGACTTCTCTCTCCCCCCGCTCTCTCAGAAAACCCTTGTCTCCTCCTTCCCTCCGAAACACTCGTCTCTTCCCCTCTCAGAAACCCTTGTCTCTCCCCTTTTCAGAAACCCCTCCTCTCTCCCCCCCTCAGAAACTCGTCTCTTCCCGTCTCAGAAACCGCTCTGGAGAAAACCTAACTGGTCTGGAGAAAACCTAACTGGTCTGGAGAAAACCCGTCCACTTCGATACTGCTCTGGAGAAAACCCTAGGCTTCAACAACTTGGTGCTGGAGAAAATCCTATGCTTCAACAACCGTTCTTTACAATGCGGCAACTTCGATCTTCATCATGCGGTATAATGCCTTTAATTTTCTTTCTCTGAAATTCAATTTTATGCCTAGGTTTTTTGTGCCAACTTCGTTCTTTCTTCACGTTAGGGTTTTTTGGTGGCAAGTTCGTTCGTAAACTTAGGATTTGATTATAGAGAAGTGGGTTTTTGGATGTTATGTTCTGTGATGGGCCAAAATGAGTCCCTTCGTTCGTAAACTTCGTTCGTAAACTTCGTTCGTAAACTTAGGGTTTCATCATGAATTGATATGTGCACATGTACGAATTAACATAAGTTCATTTTTATTTATTCACCAAAACTTGTATAATTCAATAACTGTTATGTGTAAACTACTAGTGGTCAAAAATTATATGGATGTTCACTATTTTATCCAAGAAGAGAACTATAGTAATTTTTAATTTCACACTTAACAATCCTAATAGTTGGTGTTGATCTTATGGATGTTCCCTATTTTTGTAAGGATGTTCACTGTTTGGGTAAGAATGTTCACTGTTTGTGTAAGGATTTTGAATAATGAGTTTGTGATTGATTTTGTATAAGGATTTAATAGTTGGTGTTGGTTTTATGGATTAATTTTGTGTAAGGATTTAATAGTTGGTGTTGATTTTATGGATTGATTTTGTGTAAGGATTGGTTTTATTTATTGATTTTGTGTAAGGATTGATTTTGTGATTGATTTTGGGTAAGAATTTAATAGTTGGTGCTGGTTTTATGGATTGATTTTGTGTAAAGATTTAATAGTTGGTATTGGTTTTATGGATTGATTTTGTGTAAGGATTGGTTTTATGGATTGATTTTGTGTAAGGATTAATTTTGTGATTGATTTTGTGTAATGATTTAATAGTTGTTGTTGGTTTTATGGATTGATTTTTATTTTCAAAACATCATGAATTGATTTTGTGTAAGAATTTAATAGTTGGTGTTGGTTTTATGTATGTTCACTGTTAGTGTAAGAATTTTGTGAAATTGCCATCTTCCTAATAGTTGGTGTTAGTTTTATGAATGTGTAAGAGTTTTGGATACGTATCAGTAGGTGTATCAGTATACACTGATTTCAAACTTGACAATCCTAATAGTTGGTGTTCGTTTTATGGATGTTTACTGTTTGTGTAAGGATGTTCACTGGTTGTGTCAGGATGTTCACTGTTTATGTAAGAATTTTGAATAATAATTTTGTAATTGATTTTGTGTAAGGATTTAATAGTTGGTGTTGGTTTTATGGATTGATTTTATGTAAGGATTGGTGTTGGTTTTATAGATTAATTTTGTGTAAGAATTAGTTTTATGAATTGATTTTGTGTAAGGATTGATTTTGTGATTGATTTTGTGTAAGGATTTAATAGTTGGTATTGGTTTTATGGATTAATTTTTAATTTCAAAACATCATAAATTGATTTTGTGTAAGGATTTAATAGTTGGTGTTGGTTTATGGATGTTCTCTGATTGTGTAAGAATTTTGTGAAATTGCCATCTTCCTAATAGTTGGTGTTGGTTTTATGAATGTGTAAGGGTTTTGGGTACGTATCAGTAGGTGTATCAGTATACACTGATTTTACACTTAACTATCCTATTAGTTGGTATTGGTTTTATGGATGTTCACTGTTTGTGTAAGGATGTTCAGTGTTTGTGTAAAGATGTTCACTGTTTGTGTAAGAATTTTGAATAATGATTTTGTGATTAATTTTGTGTAAAGATTTAATAGTTGGTGATGATTTTATGGATTGATTTTGTGTAAGGATTGGTGTTGGTTTTATGGATGGATTTTGTGTAAGGATTGGTTTTATAGATTTATTTTGTGTGATGATTGATTTTGTGATTGATTTGTGTAAGGATTTAATAGTTGGTGTTTGTTTTATGGATTAATTTTTAATTTCAAAACATCGTGAATTGATTTTGTGTAAGGATTTAATAGTTGGTGTTGGTTTTATGGATGTTCACTGTTTGTGTAAGAATTTTGTGAAATTGCCATCTTCCTAATAGTTGGTGCTAGTTTTATGAATGTATAAGGGTTTTGGGTACGTGTCAGTAGCTGTATCAGTATACACTAATTTTATAGTTGACAATCCTGATAGTTGGTGCTGATTTTATGGATGTTTACTGTTTGTGTCAGGATGTTCACTATTTGTGTAAGAATTTTGAATACTGATTTTTTGATTGATTTTGTGTAAGGATTTAATAGTTGGTGTTGGTTTTATGGATTAATTTTGTATAAGGATTGGTGTTGGTTTTATGGAATGATTTTGTGTAAGGATTGGTTTTATGGATTGATTTTGTGTAAGGATTTAATAGTTGGTGTTGGTTTTATGGATTGATTTTTAATTTCAAAATATCGTGAATTGATTTTGTATAAGGATTTAATAGTTGGTGTTGGTTTTTGCTTTCCAAATCCAAGTTGAGTAGGCAGATTTTTCATTCAAAATCCCATTGGCCGAATGGGCCCAAGCCCAGGTGTCTGGTTCTTCACAAAATCTTTGATTTGGTTTTATAGATGTTCACTGTTTGTGCATGAATTTTGTGAAATTGCCATCTTCCTAATAGTTGGTGTTGATTTTATGAATGTGTAAGGGTTTTGGGTACGTATCAGTAGGTGTATCAGTATACACTGATTTCACACTTGACAATCCTAATAGTTGGTGTTGGTTTTATGGATGTTCACTATTTATGTAAGGATGTTTACTATTTTTGGACTATCAATGATTTTCCTGCATATGGAATCTGTCTGGTTGTACTACTAAGGGGCATTATGCTTGTCCCATATGCGGGGAAGATACTTATGCGCCTAGGCTGAAATATAGTGGTAAAAATATGTATACTGGTATAAGAAGATTTCTCCTACGACATCATCCGTATCGCACTCAAAAGAAAGTTTTCAATGGTAAACAGAAATTTGGCGATCCTCCAACACCATTGAGAGGAAAGGATATATTAGACAAGGTTGGTGAAATATTGAACTCATGGGGAAAGAAACATGTAAAGTGCAAAGCAATACAGTTAGGTGAAAGAAGATGGATGAAGAAGAAGTCAATCTTCTTTACACTTGACTATTGGGAACACTTGTATATCCGCCACACAATCGATGTTATGCACATCAAAAAAAAAATTATGAGAGAATATATGGTATATTACTTAACATTCCCGGAAGGACAAAGGATGGAGTCAATGCTCGTCTTGATCTTGTGGACGAGGGTCTAAGGGCTGAATTAAAACCTGGTTTTGAAAAGAAACGAACATATTTTCCGCGTGCTTGTTATACATTGACGAAGGATGAGAAGAAAATATTTTGTCAAAAATTGGTAGACGTAAAGGTTTCTGAAGGTTACTCTTCTAATATCAGAAATCTTGTCTCAATGCAAGATTTGAAACTTTATGGTCTGAAATCCCATGATTTTCATGCACTAATGCAACAACTACTACCCGTGGCAAACCATTCAATTTTGCCTAAGCCGGTTAGAGTTGCTATTACTAGATTTTGCTTCTTCTTCAATGCAATTTGCAAGAAAGTGGTGGATGTGAATAAGCTAAACGATATTCAAAATGATCTTGTGGTCACATTATGCATGTTGGAAAAGTATTTTCCATCGTCTTTCTTTGATATTATGGTCCATTTAACTCTTCATCTTGTTGCCCAAGTCAGGATATGTGGACCTGTTTTTCGGACATAGATGTATCCATTTGAAAGGCGCATGAAACCCTTGAAGGGTTATGTGTGCAATCATAACCGTCCCGAAGGATGCATTGCAGAATGTTACATTGCAGAAGAAGCAACAGAATTTTGTAGCGAGTATCTATCATATGTTGAAGCAGTAGGAAATCCACTTGCAAGTAAGGGCAACGTTAAATATGGCCAACCTTTGCCTGGGGGTCGCATTGTTGCAGTTGATCGTGAAGAAGGGCAACAAGCCCATTTATATGTTTTGGAGAATATAGATGAAATTCAACCGTATATTGAGTAAGCATCTTTATCATAAATTTTCTATTTATTCATTGTATAAAAATTGTTAGAAAATTGTATGATTAAGTTTGTTATGATGTCTTGAAAGTGAGCATATGGAATGGTTACAATCACAACATCCCCTTAAATCTAAAAATAAAAAATGGTTGTAGGACAAACACAATCAAAAATTTCTTCAATGGTTACAGGAGAAGGTAGAATTTGTAGCAATATTATTGTAGTTATATTCTAACTTATTTAGATGTTAAGTTTGCTTTTAATAAATATGAAACTTTGCAGGTTGGCGGTCAATTTAATGAAAGGGAAGACATTTCACAAACTGTAAAGTGGATAGCACAAGGGCCTAGCCACCATGTGCTTAAGTGTTCTGGCTATGTTATTAATGGTTGTCGCTATCACACGAAGGGTCATGACAACGCTCGAGTTACCCAAAATAGTGGAGTTAGTCTTGTAGCTACGACAATGCAGATTGCAAGTTCGAAAGATAAGAATCCTATAATAGGGGACATGTGTTTCTACGGGTTATCACAGAAATATGGGAGCTTGGTTGTCACACTTTCAAAATTCCAGTATTTAAGTACGACTGGGTCGATAGTAAGGGTGTTAAGGTTGATGAACTTGGTTTCACATTGGTGGACCATAATCGAGTTGGGTACAAATCAGATTCTTTTTTTTAGCTTCACAGGCCAAGCAAGTATTTTATGTAAAAGACCAACTTGATCCTCAATGGTCTGTTGTTTTGGCCATGGGTCAAAAAGACTATATGCACAAAAAGATGATGAAGACCTGGACAATACAATGGAACATCATCCCTTTGCTAATGCATCGATGAATACTGATATATTATTTGATGCTGGAGATAATGATAATATGTGTTATAAAAGAGTAGGTTGTGAAGGGGATTTGGTTGATAAGTAAATGTTGGATACAAGTTTCTAATCATATGTAACATTAGTGAATTTTCTTTTTTGAACTCATACGATTACTTCAGCCTATTTTTACGGATACTATCCACTTACTTTGTTAGACGTATATTGTAAAATCTTCTCAACTTATTTTTTTTACATATATAGTTTGATTCAACATGTTTGCATATTATTTTATAGCCTTTTTTCGGCCACCTTGCAGACATCAAGCATGCCTAATATGACACCTTCCAAAAATAAAAAAAGAGGTCATCAAAAGAGGTATGCATCATATTATGTGATATATTATTTGGTAAGTGTTGTCTATCAAAAGAGGTATGCATCATTTTTTTTCCTGGTAAGTGTTGTTCCTGAGACAATATATTGGATTCTGACACAGTATATGGGAAATGGATGTTTGGTTTTTAACTAGGTTTGAAACAGGTTCAGTTGTGAATTGAAATCTTTGGAGGGAGACACACAAACACAGACATCATATTATGTTTTTATTTTTGTATGATCCAGTGGCGACGCCAATCAAAGAGCCACTTAGGCATTATCCTCCTAATCAAGTTAGCTTTTTGTCAACACAGACATCATATTATGTTTGGCTAATTGTTTCTCAAATCGTCAATTCTTGTAGTACTAATATTATAACCTCCTTAGTTTTTATTTTAGAATTTTATGGGTAATTTTTTTGCTATACAATTTTGATGTTCTCTTTCTATCATCTGATACACAATTAACTAGTATTGATGTCAATTTTGTAAACAAGCTTATATGCTTTTCTGGATGTTGGCAAGTTTCTGGAGAGTTATGAGGTGTCCAACAAAAATGTGAGATCTTGAGTCTGAAACTCTTCGAGTGATTGTTATAAAGGCAAACTTCTCCCTCTTGACTCTCAATGGTTTTGTGGAATTGAGATATTGTATGAAATTTGTGAATAATAATTTATGGGTGGTTCATCTCAGATTGAAATGATAAAGAAACCTGACAAATTTTCTTGCTCAAGTATTCACAAGTTATAACATTAGTGTATAATGTATGTAGATTCTCAAATAGGTACAATATAGTCACACATGTTGCACGAATACTGTTACGGGTACGGGTACGAACATGATAGGGACACCAGTTTCCTGTGCAACATGGGTGACATTGATCAGATGTTTCTGTGCCGTTTGGTCAAAGGAGAACCAATACTTGGTTGTTTCAGTATCGCATCTTTCTGTTGCAGTTTCGAATTATATATAGTTTCAATTATAGTGAAAAACTTTACATGATTGACAATTTAGCTAGCCTTTAGATTCTTTACATGATTTATACATGTTTGTGAATTATAGTTTCAATATGGCTAGCCTTGCAGTTCTTCTCGTGTGATTCAAATTATCTCGAGTTGTATTGATAATCCTGTAATAGTAAGTTGATACTTCGTGTTCTTGTTCTCTCAGGAACTTGCTGAAAAATTAAGGGTGGATATATATGCTGTGAATAGGAGCTGTAGATATGGAGGGATGTGCTCCGATATGGTTTGCTACTTTCTAGGTTTCGTTTTGTAGTTTTGGTGGATTATGTTTCATGGCTGTGACAAGTGATGGTTGTTTGTGGTTTGGATGTAATTAAGTTGTATGGAAACAACAGATGAGAGATGTGTACTTTATGGTTGGATTATGTCGTGGTTGGACAAGTGAAGAATACATGTGGTAGGACAACTATTTCAGTTTTTCTTGTATGAACAATACAGTTTGTTAATAAAATTTGGGTTTTATAGTAATTTGATGTGTGCAGCTTCTGGATTGATATAATGTGTGGTTGATTAATATATAATTCTTGACGAATTTTCATGCTTATCTTGATGGTACTCTGGATAGCTTCTCTTGACGGTTGTCATACGTCAACTTTAATTCATATCATGCTGCACAATATAGCCGTGAATTAGTGCTTTTCATGACGGGTTTTGTCCGTCAAAACAAATGCTTTTATTGACGGCTAAAGACCGTCAACTAGGCCGGAGTCAAGAAAAGTTTTTGCCTATGTTGACGGTTCCTAAAAAGAGCTATCTTGACGGCTAAAAACAGTAAAAACTACATAAAATGACGGCAAAAATGTCAAGAAAAGCCCTGTCATGGACCGTCAAGAAAATGGGAGACTTTTTTGACTCGGACCTAGTTGACGGATCTGCAACCGTCAAGAAACATTTCGACGGGGATTCACCGTCAAGAAAAAAAAAAA
>JANAVB010008570.1:0-57413 GCA_029216955.1 Iris pallida | reverse complement strand
CCCCCCCCCCCCCCCCAAAATATATGTGTAACCACTAGACTAGAGGTCATTTGCTATATATATATAATATATATATATTCCGTGCTTGTGTTCAATGACCAATGTTGGACTGGTACATGTGTACTAAGATTCTTGTATTATCTGAGACGCGGGATTAGCATCTTTATTGTGTAATATTTGAAAAGTCCATGTGTGCATGACATCATCTATAGATGAGATTTTTGACACATTTTCCATTCGACAGCATAGTGTGCATAGGTCAAAAAAAGGCAGCTTCGTACGTCGATAGGATACAAAGAAAGAAAGAAAAAAAAAAAAAAAAAAAAGAAAGAAAAAAAGAAAGAAAGAAAGAAAGAAAGAAGAAAAAAAAAAGGGTTAATCGACAGTTTATGTGAATCCCCTTTGTTTCTTGAATATCTGGTATCAGGAAGGCGAGACGGATATGGCAAAGTGATAACAACTTTTCATATATTTCTAGTTCTGTAGAATTAAGCATTCGTAGACAAAAATTCTGTTATGTTGTCCTCGATTTGTGACTGTGGACGTAACTGTCGGCCGATATGATGGTCAGCCATTAGTTTTCTGGTCCGGATAGAGCCCATGATAGAATGGACAATGGTTACAAACTGCAGATAAAATATCAATTTTCCGTATATAATGTTCAAATAGGGCCTCCGCTTTATTTCCAGGTCAATCTAATGTATGATCATAACATCAAATTAGACAATAAATTAAAGTTTCGCTTTCCAACTTTTCTTGTTACATTTCAAAGAGCAGAAAATCAAGTAGACCGTGTAATTAATATAGGGATTCAAAGCCAGAGGGCCCGGCTTCCTTGAGTATGCGAACAAGATCGCCGGAAATATGGACCGCCATAAGCCGCTCGACCCCGCCGACGAGCTTTCCGCCAATAAACACCGCCGGAAACATCAATATCTGCTGTTGCAAGCCCGCATCGACCTCCTCCAGTTCCCGTCTCAGGGCGTCGTCGTCGACCTCGTCCCCGACCTCGCAGACCGCCGGGTTGACCCCGAGCCCGAGCAGCAGCAGCCTCTGACGACGAGGCACATGCAGCATCCCCGCCGGCCGACGACCAGGACCGGGTTGTCGGCCACCAGCCCGCGCATCCCCTCGCCCCCCGATCCGCCGCTGTTCGACGAGGACGACGGCGGCAGCGAGGACGACGACGTGTCGGGGGAGGTCCACGTGGACCTGGAGTCCCTGTTGTATGGGATTGCCTCCTGCATAATACTAGCTAGGTCTGTGTCCGTGTCTGTGTTGTGCATCAATATGCCCATGTAGTAAGTCTATATATAACACAATTCTCTTGGACTAGGAGGGGGGGTGACGTCAGATGACGCGAAAAGGCCACGTCAGTCACGGTTAACTTGTGGACGCGCCAATTGGTTCCGTCAGATTCTTGATGACGCGGGGACGACGTCTGGTTTTCGGAGGTGGGGGCCCACATATATTTTGGGACATGGTGGGGAGTCGTCACGAAGGAGGTTGGGGAATGAAATGAGGATTACGTGTACGTCGGTTATTTAATTTAATTTAATGTTGTAGTCCGGCCATGGCACATTACGGAAAGAGTACTCTTACGGAAAGTTTGAAACATTGGTTGTCTTCGTTGTCGTTGGTTGCTAAACAGAATGGGAGGGACCGAGGAGACAAATTCGATAAAGACGGATTTATTTCATGGTTAATAGTATATTTTTAACTATTACTCATTTCTAACTTGATATGGCGTACCATATGTTTCTATTTTCTAGATAGTAAAAGTAATACCAAGCGAAGTCTAAGCCCAGTGGCGGTCACAACTAGTTATAAAAATGGTACTTAGAAGTAATTTGGATAGATGTAACTCGTAGAAAGTGTGAAACTTACAGAATAACGTGATATAGACTATACTAGTTGTATCATAGATAGGAGGCGGTGTCGTAGTCGAATTTTTATCTAGAGGACGCAATGTTTACTACTAAAATAATAATAAACTATAATAAATATATTATAATTTAAAAAATGTTGTTATTGATATCAGATATCATAAACTATTATTGAATTAATACAAATAGAAATAATATAAAGTATCGACCAATTAATTGATTAATATGAATAAAACGTTATGATTCACCTATTAGTTTAGGTTAAGTGATCCACTAATTGAACTGGCTCCGAGTAAAGAATGTGTTGTCACTGTAATCAATTGTAATAAGAGTTTCAATAGACCTATTTGTGTTTGAATCTGATTTTGTTACACATCTTAAAGTCACATATATCAGTTTAAGATTTCAAGATGGACCACAAGAGGAGGTTTGTGTTACATACACATCTCTAGTACGAGCTGGATCAAAATTGAATTGGCTCATATGGGATCTAGACAAGACCCCCACTTCAATTATTTCTTTTGCATACATCCTCATGTGCTAGACAAGAAAAAAAAAAAAGAACAATGATGACGTATCTTTTAATTATTAGGTCCAGTATGAAGTTAAGTGGACAAGTTATGATAATAGGTCCCATAGGAACACAATAGAACTAACTGAGCTGATCCAAATGAAAAGATGCAATTACTTGACATAAGATAATTATAAATTTCTAATTGTCATTAGATTTCTACTAAGGTACAAAAGTTGCAATATAAAGAACAAGAGAAATTCAAAGCTAAAGTTTGTATATATTTCTGAGAATACAACTGCTGGTGCTGGTTTTTCCTAACTATCATACCAAACTTTGCTTAAACGGCCTTGGTTCACTACAAAAAAGTGATTTTTGGGACCACCAAAACTGTTTTAAAAAGAGCCTATATCATCCCAAATATTATTTGGGACGACAGTTTAGACGGATTTAAACAGTGTTATTAGGGTGGCATGACAAATACTTATGGGATGGATTTTACCGTCCTAATTGTTGTTAAAGGACGATTAAATCAACCATCTCAAAAGTTTATAAATTTTCAGTTTTTTGTATAGCGGTTCAAACTGTCGCAAAAAATAAGTATTTATAACAGATTGAAAACGTCATAATAATTTAGGGACGGATTGAAAAGAGACATGAATATAGTTCACTTTTAGGATAGTTACATATTTGTGCCAAAAACTTATAACAACTGTCTCAATTATTATAAAATCATTGATTCCTTATTCTACATATAAGACATACAAATAAAATACATATAACAAAAATCATATAGACTAGTTATTTAGGTTCACATGCATGTTTTGTTTCTAAAGTGCATTAAAAAAAAAGTATTTATAAAACATCATTAAAGGTCATATCCCATATTACAAAATGAACCAATAGTGCTTTACATTATTGAACGTCCTCCCATCATTTACAAAATGAACTCAAAGGGATTTACATCATTAAGCGTTCGTTCCATCATTTACAAAATAAATCTAAAACATTTAAAATCATTAAGAATCATCTACCATCATTTACAAAATGAATCCAAAATGATTTTCCATTAAGCGCATCTTCCATCATTTGTAAAATCGGTCCAAAACTTATTTGAAGGACATGCAAATAAAAGTAAGAACTAGTTAACAAAAGACCATATGTACCAGACAACCGCTATACAAAACTTGTTAACAGAAGAAAAAACCAAGTATATACCAAAGTGATGTTATAATTCCAAACTGATGTTACAATTTATGCAGCTATATAACTCCCATATATACCAAACAACATCTATTTACCAAATTGCAACTATATACCAAAGTGATGTTATAATTCCTGCAGCTATATAACTGCCATATAAACAAACTGCAGCTATGGCAAACTGCAGCTATATACCAAACTACAGCTATATAGCAAACTGATATTATAATTCTAAACAGATGTTATAATTTGTGAGACTGTCTCACTGTATCAGTATTTATGTACGGGTATGTATTTTGAGCCATATTTGTATTTCTTGGTTTTTTTAATATTTTAAATTTTTTCGAAGTATAGGTTAAACTTGACTTGGTTTAATTTGGTTCGGTTCAACTTGGTATTGGGCTTGGTTTGGTTTAGGTGGGTTTGAGATGAGAAGGTTTGTATAAAACCCAACTCCTCTCTCTCTCTCCATTATTTTCATTCTCTTCATCTTCTTCCTCTTCATTTTTTTCCTCCAACCTAAGGCAAGTACATCTTGTCAAATGTTGGACAAAGATAATTTTGTTTGTTTTAAACTCTTCCTTACATGATGCTAAACATCTTTAGAACTTGACATTTTATTTTGGTGGATAAATTTTTGTAGATCTAAGTTTATAGTCTTTTCGGTTTTCTTGGGTTTTGATCTACTAAACTTCATTATTTTCAAGTTTTGATGGTTCTATATTGTAGAGAATTCAATTTTACCCAAAATGGACCTTTAAAAAGTTAGATTTTGACTTGTTTTGAGGAAGTTATGGCAAAAATAAGATTTAGACATCTTCTATGTTCATCTGTCCTGATTCTGACATGGACGATGAATAGTGCCGCAGGCATGAATAGTGCCGTATGGATGAATAGTACCGTATGGCTTGCATAGTGCCGAGTGCCGTATGGATGAATAGTGCCGCATGGATGAATAGTGCCGCATGGCTTGCATAGTGTCGCAGGCATGAAAAGTACCGTATGGATGAATAGTGCCGCATGGCTTGCATAGTACTGCATGGATGAATAGTGCTGCATGGATGAATAGTGTCGCATGGCTTGTATAGTGCTGCAGGCATGAATAGTGCCGCATGGATGAATAGTGCCGTAGGCTGCATAGTGTCGCAGAATGCCGCATAGTGCCTATTTTGGTTGTTTTATGTCCTATTTGACTTATTTGTGGCCAAAATTTCTCCCAACTCCAACATAAAAGTTGTAGATTTTTTTCTTGACTTCAAGAATATGTTACCAACTATTTTATGCGAGTTTCTTTTATTCTTGATATGGAGCTTATGATTGTATTGCATGTTTTATATGTTGATCTAAATTGCGACGATCCTACTAAATAGCTTGATATTTTTTTTATAAATAAATTTTTAATATGATTTGATAATACTGTACAGTTAGAGAATATTGTACCCCTCTCATACCCTTAACACTAGCACAGATTCAATTGGTGTTTTAGGCCAAGTAGTTACCTCGTTTATTCTTTCTCATATGTTATGATGCACCTTTTATCAAGATCTATCTACAAGCCTTCTTATGTCTATGATTGCTTAATAAGATAGTGACCCGTGGTGGGGCACTCATGATTTATGTCTTCCTTCTTTTGCTTAACATGATAGTGACCCATTGTGGTGCAATCATAATATATGTCTTTCTTCTTTGCTTAACATGATAGTGACCTGTTGCGGTGCACTCAAATCACATGTCACTTCTTTACTTAACATGATTATGGCTCGTCGTGGTGCACCCCTAATAATTACTCTTAACATGATAGTGATCCGTCGTGGTGCACTTCAGACAAGTAATATGACAGGACATGACCATGAATGCTGTTACGATAACTTTATTGGCTTACAAGTAATGAATGATTTGGACACCGTGAGTTTTTCTCTTGAGTGTGTTTGTACAAGCTACATATTCTGTATTGCATCATGTCTAAGGCATGGATTCCTGATGACCACGGTCAGGGATTCATACTGAATCTGGCTAGGATTAATGACTAGATTGATCAAGTAGTTCATGAAGAGACTTTCCCAGTTACCTGTTGCCCGTTTGATCCCGGCCTTATATATATATATATATATATATATATATATATATATATATATATATATATATATATATATATATATATATATATATATATATATATATATATATATATATGGGATGGGATTTGGAGCAATCTGTCATGATGAGCATATTTCCAACTCACCGTCGAGTGTGACACCTCCTTAGGACACATGAATCTTACTGCAGTGTATCTGCTATACTTGTTTTCTTTTGCTGGGGTCACTCCGGTAGCAGCAAACAAGTAACTGGACTTGAAAATCTCTTTGCATCTTGTTAGTAACTAGGCTTGTGATAACCCTAGTTAGTTAAAGTATCAAGCCGTACTCATTGCTTGGCCGTGATTGATGGATGGAGTCAGTCCAGTCCAGTCTAGTTTTGTCTAGGCAGTGTCTGTATGTTTATTTCAGTACACTATGGTTTATGCTTACTTTCATCGATAAATGGTCGGAGACAAAGTTCTATTCAGGAGAAGGGTTATAACCCCGGTCCTTGTTTGGTTTACGGGTTGTAACTTGGCTTTCGAAATGGTTCCTAAGTTATCCTATCATTTGTCGTCCTATTTAGTATGCATATTTTTTATATGATTTTTATGCTGCACAATGATTAGAGACTAAGTTCTATTCAGGAGAAGGGTTACAACCCAGGTCCTTGTTTGGTTAAGGGTTGTAACTTGACTTCCGAATTAGTTCCTAAGTCCACTTATCATTGTCTTTCTATAATTCTTACATGTTCACAAGTCTCAGTCATCTAACATGCTCACATGTTCCACTTACCGTACATGTTCGCATGTACCGTTTATCTCACATGGTTTAGCTATGTCACAAGTTCTCTGTTTAATTCACAAGTCCACATTTATATTATGTCACATGTTAATTACTTTATGCTCCAAGATGCTTTACTTATTGCCTTCCTATGTTCGGGATAAGTGCATTGATAGTGCACGAGTCTCGATCTGCCTTACTCATTTGTATCTCTAATTATTGATGTTAGTGATTGCTGATTTTAGTTCATAGTTTGGCTTCCTTTGTGGTACTTGCTATTGGGGGTCTGACCCCGCTGGTTTTGTTTGGCCAGATCTAATAGAGAAGTCCAGAGGATCTTTCGCACCATCTACTCGACGGTGAGCATCTAGAGCACCAGAGTACCCAAGTAGGTTTCTCATTTTATTCTTCTACTGGTTATGTACATTATTCTTTGGTGGCGTTAGCCTCCGAGCACGTGTTTAGCTCGTATTTTGGTCCTTGACATTTAGCCTACGGGTATAAACATGATGTGCGTATTCTAAACTGCAGCTAAATCTATCATGTATGACTAATACTCTTGTTAGTTTCTCCATTTTGTATTACTAGCCTCATGATCATCCATGTATATATGGTTTGAGACACTTTACTATTGTATGTCTGATGATCATACTTCTTATACCTTGTATAATTGTCTGTGATTAAGATACCTAGGATTGTTTTAACCTCGGATCGACTGTTGGCTTGTAGAAGTAACCCTCATATCTTGACAGCTTATACGCGATTTCAGAATATTAGTGTACTTTGATATTGCGTAGCTGGCCATGTCCGTCTCCACTTGCTAGTATTCTGGTTCTGGGACGTGACACGGTTTTAGTGGTGGCTCATGCAGGTCTGATTTTTAGATATGTGGGGGTTACTGATGTTTAGATATCTCAATCACGATTATCCTTTATTGATATCCTTCGTATTATTCTCTATCTCTTATCCTTTGACCTGATATTTGTCTTGATCGTTGATCTCTCATGTTCCCTCGATTTGATCTTTGTGTCCTTTAACTTTCAGGGATACTGTTCTTAATCCTTCTGATTACCTTGTTTGGGTTCTGCCTAAGGCAGATCAGCAATCTTCTCTTAGGCCAGTTATGGAGGATCAGTCTCAGCATTCAGACGAAGAGTCGAGAGTTGACTCGAGGACAGAGGTGCCAGTCCATCCCGATCAGCCAGCTCAGCCCGTACAATCAGCAGTCCCAGTAGAGGTAGTACCAGGCCAGCCCGATGTACCAGCACTCATAGGGATTATAAAAAATGATGGAGTCACAACAACGACGAGACCTCGTTCTCCAGCCGAGTATCCAGATGTTGATAGACCGTAGTGTGCAAAGAATACCCGAGGAACTTCAAGCCGAGGACTTGCAGCCAGAGGAAGTGTAGGTTAGAGGCGGACAGTGCCAGTCATCTAGCCAGTCAAAATATCGAGCCCGACCTACTGTAGAGGTAGTACGAGAGCAAGGGCATGGAGCTAGAAGGACCGCATCCAGAACTGAGGGTCGTAAGAGGAACCATCCGTATGTATCAGGCTTTTCACCCCGATGTGCATCACCAGTACCATCATACAACTATACACCCCAGCACCAGGAGTTACCATCGTATGTTCCTTCTGTGGAAGAGAAGGGCATACTCATCTTGTAAAACCCCTGATTTTTTTGAAATATTTTTATTATTTAATTGCCTTAAATAAGATTTTATGGAATTTATGAGTATTTTTTATTAAATTATTATTAAATATGACCTTAGCCATTGTTGAGTTTTGGAGCACAAAATATCTAGGAATTGTGGCACGAAAAGTATAGTCGAGTGCTTTGACTAGTGTTTTAGCCACGGTAGGGAAGACTGAGCCATCGGTGTGTTCTAACTAGAAAAACTATGCCAAGTTGTGAAAAGACTCATTTAAATCATTTTATTAGTTATTATTTAATATATTAATTTTTAGATGACCCGGTTGTACCCATTCAGCCCGAACCGGACCCGAACCAATTCCAAGGCCATGTAGGCATGTAGTGGACCAAAGACGACCGTGTAGGCATATTTTATGTGTGCAAATATTTTTTTAAAATTATTTTAGAATTTGATATTGAATTTCTAATTATTAAATATTGTACAATATTGGTATTAATATTAATAAATAGGTGTTTGACAATATTTGTATAATTTTCTGGACCCGAATAAGGAGTGTAGTATAAGTTCACTAAAATAACCACTGGGAAATTTTTATTATTTATTATTATTAAAGTGATTTTTTTGATTTAATAATCATCATTATTATTATTATATATTATTAATTGATTTATCGCCAATTGAGTTGTTATACATATGTAAATATATTTAAATAAATTAAATATATAGATAGATAATATTAAGATTTTTTTATTGATTTATGGAGTATTATATATAAGAAGATATAGGTTTATATTTAGTTAATCTATATAAATATATTTATATGGGTTTAGAAAAAAAAACAAATATTGCAATTCGTGAACAGTGCAATGCACTGTTCACTCTGCTCCTCCCCGCGTCTATGTCCAACTCGAGAGCAACTCTTTGAGTTTTTGGTTATTTTGATTTGATCAAACATTGATCAAATTTTGATCATTTGAATTCAAATCTTTTCTAACCAAATCCATACTAGATTCTCTACCATATTGGCTTAAATCCAAATGAAATCTGGGTTTAAATCTTTAGGGAATTCAAATCAAAATATGATTTAAATCCAGCAGAAATCTGGATTGAAATAAAGGGAAAAAAATAGAGATATATAGCTGCAGTGTGCAGCAAGTTATTTCAAGAATTCCTAAAACCCAACCTTCGTGACATCCACCCGACCTCTGTGTGACTCCCCCAGCTACCTTCACGAGCGCTCCAACCGCCTGCATGCTGGTGCACTGCCGCCGCAGCCGCCGGTCGACGTACACAGTAGACAAACAGGGACAGAGCCGAAGTCGCAGCAGCCCGTCAACCCACTTTTCAGGTTCAATTTCTCCTTCGTCCCTTTACAAATTTCCAAACTACCTTCGCAGATTAAGAGACAACCTAACCACCTACAACACCTATAGACTAGTTTTGGTTGGATCGGTCTGATCGCGATGAAAAATTTGGTAAAAATTCGAGGAAAATCATGAATCTCTGTGAGAGACCCGAGGATTGAAACCCTATTTTTGAAGAATGATTTCTACTAACTCACGAAGAATTTTGGAAATCTAATTAAACATGATGTTAGACAATATATAGGTCTTTAGAACCTAACTTTTAGTTTCGAATTTTATAAACTATGCACATAGAAATCAGTCATCAAAGATCGACGAATAACCTATTAAAACAGTTTAGAAACTTTGAAATTCTCCCAAGCCAACGTGCGTCCCGCCAATCCGGGCGACGTGGTCGTGAACCGAAAGCATCGAAAGGTGCGTATCGACTTTGTGGACGTGTGGGCTTTGACAAAATTCAAATTGGTCGCATGTGTGCGACGAATTTGATGCGTATCCGTCGAAAATTACCGTATCGGTCTTTTTCAAAATTCTCCAATTACTTTGCGCACGTTCGTCAAATCGAGAAAAAACTTACACCAACAGGACCGTATCATTTTTCTGGTCCTGTATGCCAAGTTTGGTCCAATTCCGAGACAGTTGATCGGATCGCCGTTTTGCGGGCCCCACGATCAAACTCAACGGACGAATTTGTGCACGGCTCATCGGAATCCAGAATTGGACATATCATTGGGTTTGTATCATCAAAACAAATCTGTAGACATATAGTTTGATGACTTTAGAGACCATTGACTTTGGTACGCTTTTCGGTGCAAAGTGGGTCCAACAACGGACATCGTTTTGATCCGAAATTACCATTTTGCCCCTGTGTCCAGAATTGGACTTAAGGACAGACAATTCTAGCTAATTTGACTAATCTGAAAATGTTGGTAACATCTATTACAGCTTTTGGAGGCAGTTGTGAGACTTGCACCTTCTGACTTGTTGAATGACGATATATTGTTGGTTCTCCGTGCAACCCTCAGGCAAGTACACCTTGCCAAACTCTACAGTATTTACATGCTTTCCTATATTTTAGTATTTCTTGCTTTGTTACATATCTCTCTTGTTTCCTGTCGTGATTCTTTCTAGTTACACGTGCACGTAGATTTTGATTTTTCTTTCTATACTACTTGTTCTATCTTTCCTATCTTGTTCATGTCTAGTGATAGTATTGATATGCCTGTGCCATGTTTTCCCTGACCTGTTTGACCTATACTTGACTTGGACATGACTGGATAGGCTTGACTTCCTAGTACCTTAGAAGAGAATGTTTTATTAGCCGTGGCTATCCTCTATTGTTAGTGCCTCCCCGGGCTACGATAGAGAACCTATTGTAGGACTGTTAGTGCCTCTCCGGGCTATGATTTTAGCCATGATTAATATTACATTCTCATGACATGTCACCATCTGTAGAGTTTCTTTACGTGTTATCATTTCCTCTACTTATTTTTTCTATTTTTCTTGCATGTTATTTACTATACAGTTGGCATGTATATTATGTGTCTTGCTAGTCCTTTAAGGACCTGGTGATCTCTTTAGGTATTAGATGAAGGTATGGTACCCCGATGGAGGATGATTGCTACACCGAGACTGCAGGTATATTTAGTTGATGTTTTATCTTTCTCTTTCGTAATTAGATTTTGTCATATATTTGATTCTTGCTACATTATAGCCTAGTCTTGTACAAGCTTCTATTTTTCTCTAGCTTGTTCATGATAAATGTGTTATTGGGGATCCACTCTAACATATTTATCTATTCTAGAATCAGTGTATTATGGTCTGATCAGCCTTACTGCACTTGATTCGTTATTGTTACCGATATTTAGTGGATTGAGATAAAGTTGGTCTAGAATAACCAGACAGCTTATACGTATTTGAGCTGGACTGGAGTCCTTTCGATGCGTAGCTGGCATGTATACGTATCCTAGTCCTACGTATTTTGGTACTGGGGCGTTACATATTTTTGTGGTGGCCCATGTAGGTCGAGTTGGCCGTTTCGGTTACGTTACTGTACCGAGCGGGCCTGCGAACATGACTAAACCCTTAGGAATCTCAATCCACAACTGCCTTGACAATTACTTTAGAAATTTTCTACCGCCCTTGAACTTCGCATTTACTCTCGATTACTACTCCCTTGCTTTCTCGTATCATTGCTTCTCGTCCCTTCCAATTTCGGAGTGACGAATAATCGTACTATATAGGATTTACTAGAAATTCTTAAGTATTAGTGTAAGTTTGTTTGCTCATTGTATTGTGATCCCTTGATAGATCAGAAAGATTAGAGATGCCATAGGGCATCATATGTTTAATGGGGTAGTTTGACCAAAGGTGGGTAGACATTCTAGAAATAGCTAAATGATGGTAGTCACTTGATCAAGAATAGAGTGGTAGATTGACCCCCTATAAGAATAAAATAGACATAGTCTAACCTAACCTATTTACTATTATACCTTGTTAGTTTAAAGTAAGGATTAGGCGGATTAGTAGGTACCACTTAGCTTGGATAGAAAAAAGGAGACTCATATAATTGTGAGAGACAAGTCTTCAATGTGATCTTTGCAAGACCGCCAGTACCAAGAAGAGCCACTAGAGATAACTATCTATAGTTTTACGATATAAGGGTTACAAATCCAAATTGTTTAGGCTTGATTGTTACCTGACTTATTAGGAGACACTGTAGTGACCCAGCGTATCCCTTAAAACTATTCCTAATTACCTAGCACAGTTCTTGTTAGTGAGCCTTATTTTAATTTCGAGGACGAAATTCTTTTAAGGTAGGTATGATGTAAAACCCTTGAATTTTTTTGAAATATTTTTATTATTATTTAATTGCCTTAAATATGATTTTATAGAATTTATGAGTATTTTTTATTAAGTTATTATTAAATATGACCTTAGCCATTGTTGAGTTTTGGAGCATAAGATGTCTAGGAATTGTGGCACGGAAAGTATAGTCGAGTGCTTTGACTAGTGTTTTAGCCACGGTAGGGAAGGCTGAGCCATAGGTGTGTTCCAACTAGGAAAACTACGCCAAGTTGTGAAAAGACTCATTTAAATCATTTTATTAGTTATTATTTAATATATTAATTTTTAGATGACCCGGTTGTACCCATTCAGCCCGAACCGGTCCCGAACCAATTCCAAGGCCATGTAGGCATGTAGTGGACCAAAGACGACCGTGTAGGCATATTTTATGTGTGCAATTTTTTTTAAAATTATTTTAGAATTTGATATTGAATTTCTAATTATTAAATATTGTACAATATTGGTATAATATTATTAAATAGGTGTTTGACAATATTTGTACAATTTTCTGGACCCGAATAAGGAGTGTAGTATAAGTTCACTAAAAATAACCACTAAATTTTTATTATTATTTATTATTATTAAAGTGATTTTTTGATTTAATAATCATCATTATTATTAGATATTATTAATTGATTTTATCGCCAATTGAGTTGTTATACATATGTAAATATATTTAAATAAATTAAATATATGGATAGATAATATTAAGATTTTTTTATTGATTTATGGAGTATTATATATATGAAGATATAGGTGTATATTTAGTTAATCTATATAAATATATTTATATGGGTTTAGAAAAAAAAAACCAAATATTGCAATTCATGAACAGTGCAATGCACTGTTCACTCTCCTCCTCCCCGCGCCTGTGTCCAACCCAAGAGCAACTCTTTGAGTTTTTGGTTATTTTGATTTGATCAAACATTGATCAAATTTTGATCATTTGAATTCGAATCTTTTCTAACCAAATCCATACAAGATTCTCTACCATATTGGCTTAAATCCAAACAAAATTTGGGTTTAAATCTTTAGGGAATTCAAATCAAAATCGGATTTAAATCCAGCAGAAATCTTGATTGAAATAAAGGAAAAAAATAGAGATATATAGCTGCGGTGTGCAGCAAGTTGATTTCGAGAATTTCCAAAACCTAACCTTCGTGACATCCACCCGACCTCCGTGCGACTCCCCTAGCTACCTGTGCGAGCGTTCCAACCACCTGCACGCCGGAGCACTGCCGCCGCAGCCGCCGACCGACGTACACAGTAGACAAACAGGGACAGAGCTGAAGTCGCAGCAGCCCGTCAACCCACTTTTCAGGTTCAATTTCTCCTTCGTCCCTTCACAAATTTCCAAACTACCTTCGCAGATTAAGAGACAACCTAACTGTCACGACCCGCACCCTGATTAGGGGTACGAGAACGTGGGTACGTCCAGCCTACGCCGCAGTGTCGGTGGTAGAACGCTGTATAGGTTATCTATAACAACTAACATCTAACAATAAGACATATAAACCTGTCATCTCCGCACGGAGATATAACATAACATCTCAACTCTATATCTCAAACACAAGTCTAGGAAAGATAAAGATAGAACATGATATGGAATCAGACGAAAGAAAGAACTGAATATATATAGAGTTATCACACCACACAAAGTAGATATCCAACACAAATAAGTACAAGACCTGAAATATAACTAAGTCACAACTAACAATCGGAACAGTCCGATACAAAATAAAAACTATAAACACTAGACTAGACTAGGCACCCTCTACTGAGCTAGATGCTCCTCAGGCTCCTGAAGGTCACCCTCATGTGTCCCATAGAAGGTAGGACAGTCACCATCATCATCTGTAATATTTTCAACAGGCCCAGTCAGGACAGGAACGAGCACAATACATCTCACGCAGTTCATATCAGGTTGGGAAATGTAAAGCATGCATAGAGTAAGATACATGAACTGTAAAGAATATATGTAAAATGAGAGAGATTTGATAACTGGAAATATCTATATATATGATAAGTAAGAACTGTAGGTAACCTGTGATTTAGAGCATGATATGGTTATATAAACGGGCTTAGGACATATACAAGATTTCACAAGATTTCACAAGAGTTTGTACAAGATGGGATTTGATCACATAACCATTTCCTACTCACCCTCCCCAATCAATACACAAGGATCCAGTCAAGTTACGTTACTTTGTACAAGAGGTTTTTATCATGTTTGCTCACGTGATCATGAGAGTACAAGATTGCACAAGAGTATACATGAAAGCGGTGTACATGAAATATAAGATGTTCGTGAAAAGCACATGACAACTGTATCTGATGCACCCCGAGGGAGATAACATCGCATAACAAGATCTATATAGTACCAATCCGTGATAATGACGTGACAGCATCATGTAAAGTAATCTAAAGCAAGAATATAAGTCCTAACAAGCATGAAAAGATCAGGGAATGTACTCGCCTGTCACCCTGTATGACTGATATGAATAGATGTCCGAACTGGTGTCACAGAGTCCTATTTAGAGTAAAACAGGTCACAACATATCCACAATGGTAAAAATAGAGTATACAATACATACTACATGATTCTAGGTCAATCTGGTCAAAAGTCAACTCTTGGTCAACTCTAAAGTGAAACTAGTCAAAGTTAGGTCAACACTAGTCAACTAGTTAGGGTTTTAGTCAAACTAGTCAAACTAGTTGTTTTAGGTCATTCCTAGTCATTTCTAGGTTAACTAGGTCACTTTTGACCTAAGGTTGACTTTGGTCAACCCTTAGTCAACAAGGGTCAACAAGTTGGATTTTGGGCCATTAGGGTTAGCCCCAAGCCATAGGCTAATAATCTTGGCCATAGGCTAGTGTTTAGGTTTCTATATAAACCTATACCTAGTAGTCATACATATATATATATATCTATATATATAGACATACACTATCTATCTACTACCCAAATACCAATATGTAATACTCTATATAATACAACCCACACTCACATATATATATACATAATACCATGTATAATCTAATACAATATATATATATATATATCAATATATATATATATATATATATATATATATATATATACATATTTATAGAGAGAGACATAGAGAGAGAGACATAGAGTGAGAGAGAGAGTGAATGAACAGTGAGAGAGAGGGAGAGAGGTCTGGAATAGGGTCAGGACAGGGGGGGTTCCAGGAATTCTGGAACCAAAGGCTCCCCCAAACACACACACACACAATACATATATACACACATATGTATATATATATAACTACACACACACACCACCAATTCTCCCCAAAATCGACCCACACCCTCAAATACATATGTACTACACATATACACACTAAAATACACTAGTCTAATGTATTAAGCATGAAGAAAATCGATTTGAAACTCGATTTCCAAAACTGGAAAATAATACCCAAAACTATTGACAGTGCACAGTGCACTCGAATGGGGTAATTCGAAATACACGCAACCAAACGAGCTAAGGCGCGCAACCAAGGGTTGGTAACTGACACCCCACACATACACTAGTGTCCTAGGTCACTGATACGACACCACGACACAGTTTCGCGTGTCCAAACACGCAAAACAACCACTCGGGTAAATCTGGACACACACACACAGTACTGCGTCGTGCACGCGTGCAAGTCGAGCTAGGACACGACACACACATCCACAAGTGTCGTGCACGTGTCCATAGCTAGGGTAGGTCTAGGTGTTCGTGAACACGTGTCTGTATCGTGTCCACGTGGTCGCGTGTCCACGCGCGAAGCGCGTATCAGTGGGGACTTTCCCGCGTGTACGTGTGTGTGTAAAACCCGTGCACATCGAATATCTCCCAAAATACTCCATAATATTTCCTGAAATTTTGTGTGCCTAATGACAGACATTGCCCGCACCCACACACAAGTTTTTGTGTGTCGAGGTGCTGTGTCGTGTCCTCTAGGACACACGAGCAGCAGGGCAGCCGCACGGTGTCCTCGTGCGTGCGTGCGTGTCCGAATTTGGACACGAGGGTGCACCGAATTCGACTCAGTCAACTTGGGTTGTGTCCTACATGTCTAGGGCTACCCAAAAATATATTTTGCTTTACATTTTAACAAAAACAATTCCTTTGTGGCATTTCACCAAACAAGGATTTTAGCCCTACGATACGTGTCCGATACGGACACCAAAACACATCACAATCCCACCAAACTTTACCCACAGTATTGTTATTCCTATATGAATGCATTTATGAAAGAAAAACAGGAATTTGACTAGGTTTGTGAGAAAATACCTATTGTGCAAATCTAAGGAAAAACAATGATAATGGGATTGTGTGATCTCCAACTCGATGATGCCCAAGCTCCCAAATTCTGAATTTCTAGGTTCCCTTAGCTTCCTAGATGTTGTAGGGTTCCAATGCAAGAGACTAGAGTCAATTTGGATCAAGAATGATCAGTTATCAAGGGTTGAAGGAAAAGGGAATTTTGTGGATTTAATTTCATGTAATTTTGTTCATGAATAAATCCATGGGGTTTATAACATGGGTGGGCTGCCAAGGGGGGTGCCCTTGACAGGCCAAGCATGGAGGAGGGGGTGTCCTTGCCTTCCTTCATGGCTAAGGCATGGACTTTAGCCTAAAGGGTTCTAGATATTTTGATTTGTTTAAGGAAAATATCCTTAAAGTTAATATCTAGATATTTAACCCTTTATCCCATGACCAAAACATCACCCTAATGATTCTAGGTTAGTGGCTAACTTCTAGTTTAGGGTAGGATAGGTTAGGGACTAATCATGGGACTTTAACCATGATTAAATAATAATAAAATCACATAATCTCAAATAAGTCTAGTAAATTACCAAAATACCCTTAGGCTAAAAATCACTAATTTGGTGTTCTAAGCCTATGGCTAAGCTCTCATGGTCATGGCAACTTCTAGGTTAGAGAAAACTAGGGTTTACACTAAGTTATACTAACCAAAATCACAAAGTCATAAGTCATGACTTAGCATGACTTTAGAAATGGTTTAACTACACTAATAATCACCAAAAATCATATCATGCCCTAAACACCATTTAATAAATAATAAAAATAATAAATTTTCAAAAATCCCTAATTTTAGAAAACTGGGTGCTACAAGTCTACCCTCCTTAGAAAATTTCGTCCTCGAAATTAGAATGGTCATACTCCTTCTAGGTCAAACACCCCAACAATCACAGTCTCAAACACACAGTCCGATAATCATATGCATCTGTCCAAAATCATGATATTCGGAATCTTCGTCATGCTAGTGAGCAAGGCTACGATATTGACAGAGTCCTCGACTAAGGTACATACCTCTAGAATCATGGTATTTAAAATTTTCGTATTGCCGCATGCCTGGCCGCAAAAACCTTAAATTCCCACATCCGAGAAATACGTCCAAAATTCGACTATATGTCCTCACTATGCCAGCTAACATGACTATAGAAGACTCTAGATCCCATGATCGAGACGACCTAGCCCATACGACTTATCTCAGAAGAAAAAATAATTCACAATAAAATATCCGGACAAAATTTATCAACTATAAGGAACAGATAGAATCGAAATTCCAAGACAGTTATAAGGAGGCAAATACGGAAATAGAATCGAAAAGGTTGGAACCTGCAATCAGCTCTCCCTCTGTCTGTGCATCATCGACTGCCATGGCGAAAGCTCGCCCCGGCTGGCCTCCCTTGGCCTGCTGCTGATGCTGGGCAAACCTCTGCTGCTGGGTCTGCAACGGTGGTCCTGTCTGCTGCCCTGTCGGAGCTCTAGCTCCTGCTACTGTCTGAGTCAATCGTGCCAAGCTCTTGGGACACTCCTTCAACTGATGCTCTGCTGAACCACAAAGCAAACACGGGCCCTGCCTCTTCCTGCAGTCATCCCATCCGTGACCTTGCTTCTTGCAGAAGTTACACATGGGGTGCTGTTGCTGCCTGGGTGCCTGCTGGTGAAGTATATGTCCCTGGCCCTGAAACGACTGCTGAACTGGCCTCTGCTGCTGTATGTGAGGGCGCTTGGCTGGCCCTGCACTAGAACTAGCCCCTAAGGTATCACTGCCCCTCTTCGGCTTGAGGCCGAAGTCCTTCTCTGTAATCTGTGCGTCCATCAATATCTGATCGAACGTCGCATCACGGCGTCCCGAGGTGCGGGTGCGCACTGCATGAATAAGTCCCCTGCGGAACTTATGAGCCTTCTGCCCCTCATCCTGGATCATATCGGGAGCGAACCTGCTAAGGCGGAAGAACTCAGCTGTATACTCGTCCACCGACGAGTTCCCCTGCACTAGACCCACGAACTGGCCCTCCAATGCTGTAAGAGCCACGTCCGGGAAGAACTTCTCCTTGAAGAGCCTCCGGAAGTTCTCCCATATCAGCCCTCTCACCGACGCATGAGGATCCGTGCGGTACCATGTCAGCGCAATGTCGAAGAATCGGCTGGCTGCGGCCGAAACCCAAAGCGCTCTAGGAAGCTCTGCCAGCTCCATGCTCCGCTGTACATCTTCTAGCCAGTCGTCTGCATAGAGGATGCCCTCCGTGCCTGTGAAGTCCCTAGAGCTCATCTTCCTGAAGTCCAATACTATCCCCGGCCTGGACTGCTGCTGGTACGGCTGCTGGCCAGTAGGGCCCTGCACCGTACCCGGTGCCACTCTCTCTACTGCTGCTAGGGCAAGCTGATGCGAGTTCTCCATACTCTGCCTCAGCATCTCGATCTGTCGGTGTGACACCTCCGACTGGCGCTGCGACGCCTCTGGCTGGGCCCGCTGTGTCTCCATCATCTACTGAAGGAGAAGGAACATATGGTGCGTATCCGTCGGTACCGGTGGTGGTGGCAGCAGTATCTCCGGAACAACGGCCGTAACCCTCTGGGGTGGAGGTGGTAGACCTCCCTGTGCAACTGCCTGGGTCTCCGGAATAGTAGAATCACTGGGGGCAGTCTCGTGAACCTCCTCCTCTGCCTGATCAGATCTCTCAGGCAAACTACTCGATCCAGTGGCCTGCGGGTGCGTCTTCGTCATCCTGGAGACGAATTGAAACAAAGAGGTCAATATGGCACATGAGTAGATTTATCAAGGAAGGACAGTTAAATTAATACAAGGGAAGTAATCATGATAATCAAAAGATCAGAAATTTCCTAGGTGTGATTGAGAAACTCCTATCATGTCCTAGGTCCTACGTCCTAATTGCAGGCTCGTAATTAGTACTCTAAGTCGAGCACCATTACGAGATCGCACTAACTGCGACACTGACCTGCATGGGCCACCACAAAAACGTGTCACGACCCGCACCCTGATTAGGGGTACGAGAACGTGGATACGTCCAGCCTACGCCGCAGTGTCGGCGGTAGAACGCTGTATAGGTTATCTATAACAACTAACATCTAACAATAAGACATATAAACCTGTCATCTCCGCACGGAGGTATAACATAACATCTCAACTCTATATCTCAAACACAAGTCTAGGAAAGATAAAGATAGAACATGATATGGAATCAGACGAAAGAAATAACTGAATATATATAGAGTTATCACACCACACAAAGTAGATATCCAACACAAATAAGTACAAGACCTGAAATATAACTAAGTCACAACTAACAATCGGAACAGTCCGATACAAAATGAAAACTATAAATACTAGACTAGACTAGGCACCCTCTACTAAGCTAGATGCTCCTCAGGCTCCTGAAGGTCACCCTCATGTGTCCCATAGAAGGTAGGACAGTCACCATCATCATCTGTAATATTTTCAACAGGCCCAGCCAGGACAGGAACGAGCACAATACATCTCACGCAGTTCATATCAGGTTAGGAAATGTAAAGCATGCATAGAGTAAGATACATGAACTGTAAAGAATATATGTAAAACGAGAGAGATTTGATAACTGAAAATATCTATATATATGATAAGTAAGAACTGTAGGTAACCTGTGATTTAGAGCATGATATGGTTATATAAACGGGCTTAGGACATATACAAGATTTCATAAGATTTCACAAGAGTTTGTACAAGATGGGATTTGATCACATAACCATTTCCTACTCACCCTTCCCAATCAATACACAAGGATCCAGTCAAGTTACGTTACTTTGTACAAGAGGTTTTATCATGTTTGCTCACGTGATCATGAGAGTACAAGATTGCACAAGAGTATACATGAAAGCGGTGTACATGAAATACAAGATGTTCGTGAAAAGCACATGACAACTGTATTTGATGCACCCCGAGGGAGATAACATCGCATAACAAGATCCATATAGTACCAATCCGTGATAATGACGTGACAGCATCATGTAAAGTAATCTAAAGTAAGAATATAAGTCCTAACAAGCATGAAAAGATCAGGGAATATACTCGCCTGTCACCCTGTATGACTGATATGAATAGATGTCCGAACTGGTGTCACAGAGTCCTATTTAGAGTAAAACAGGTCACAACATATCCACAATGGTAAAAATAGAGTATACAATGCATACTACATGATTCTAGGTCAATCTGGTCAAAAGTCAACTCTTGGTCAACTCTAAAGTCAAACTAGTCAAAGTTAGGTCAACACTAGTCAACTAGTTAGGGTTTTAGTCAAACTAGTCAAACTAGTTGTTTTAGGTCATTCCTAGTCATTTCTAGGTTAACTAGGTCACTTTTGACCTAAGGTTGACTTTGGTCAACCCTTAGTCAACAAGGGTCAACAAGTTGGGTTTTGGGCCATTAGGGTTAGCCCCAAGCCATAGGCTAATAATCTTGGCCATAGGCTAGTGTTTAGGTTTCTATATAAACCTATACCTAGTAGTCATACATATATATATATATATATATATATATATATATATATATATATATATATATATATATATATTTTTATATATATATATATATATATATATATATATATATATATATATATATATATATATATAGACATACACTATCTATCTACTACCCAAATACCAATATGTAATACTCTATATAATACAACCCACACTCACATATATATATACATAATACCATGTATAATCTAATACAATATATATATATATCAATATATATATATATATACATATTTATAGAGAGAGACATAGAGAGAGAGACATAGAGTGAGAGAGAGAGAGAGTGAATGAACAGTGAGAGAGAGGGAGAGAGGTCTGGAATAGGGTCAGGACAGGGGGGTTCCAGGAATTCTGGAACCAAAGGCTCCCCCAAACACACACACACACAATACATATATACACACATATGTATATATATATAACTACACACACACACCACCAATTCTCCCCAAAATCGACCCACACCCTCAAATACATATGTACTACACATATACACACTAAAATACACTAGTCCAATATATTAAGCATGAAGAAAATCGATTTGAAACTCGATTTCCAAAACTGGAAAATAATCCCCAAAACTGTTGACAGTGCACAGTGCACTCGAATGGGGTAATTCGAAATACACGCAACCAAACGAGCTAAGGCTCGCAACCAAGGGTTGGTAACTGACACCCCACACATACACTAGTACCCTAGGTCACTGACACGACACCACGACACAGTTTCGCGTGTCCAAACACGCAAAACAACCACTCGGGTAAATCTGGACACACACACAGTACTGCGTCGTGCACGCGTGCAAGTCGAGCTAGGACACGACACACACATCCACAAGTGTCGTGCACGTGTCCATAGCTAGGGTAGGTCTAGGTGTTCGTGAACACGTGTCTGTATCGTGTCCACGTGGTCGCGTGTCCACGCGCGAAGCGCGTATCAGTGGGGACTTTCCCGCGTGTACGTGTGTGTGTAAAACCCGTGCACATCGAATATCTCCCAAAATACTCCATAATATTTCCTGAAATTTTGTGTGCCTAATGACAGACATTGCCCGCACCCACACACAAGTTTTCGTGTGTCGAGGTGCTGTGTCGTGTCCTCTAGGACACTCGAGCAGCAGGGCAGCCGCACGGTGTCCTCGTGCGTACGTGCGTGTCCGAATTTGGACACGAGGGTGCACCGAATTCGACTCAGTCAACTTGGGTTGTGTCCTACATGTCTAGGGCTACCCAAAAATATATTTTGTTTTACATTTTAACAAAAACAATTCCTTTGTGGCATTTCACCAAACAAGGATTTTAGCCCTACGATACGTGTCCGATACGGACACCAAAACACATCACAATCCCACCAAACTTTACCCACAGTATTGTTATTCCTATATGAATGCATTTATGAAAGAAAAACAGGAATTTGACTAGGTTTGTGAGAAAATACCTATTGTGCAAATCCAAGGAAAAACAATGATAATGGGGTTGTGTGATCTCCAACTCGATGATGCCCAAGCTCCCAAATTCTGAATTTCTAGCTTCCCTTAGCTCCCTAGATGTTGTAGGGTTCCAATGCAAGAGACTAGAGTCAATTTGGATCAAGAATGATCAAGTTATCAAGGGTTGAAGGAAAAGGGAATTTTGTGGATTTAATTTTATGTAATTTTGTTCATGAATAAATCCATGGGGTTTATAACATGGGTGGGCTGCCAAGGGGGGTGCCCTTGGCCGGCCAAGCATGGGGGGGGTGGGGGTGTCCTTGCCTTCCTTCATGGCTAAGGCATGGACTTTAGCCTAAAGGGTTCTAGATATTTTGATTTGTTTAAGGAAAATATCCTTAAAGTTAATATCTAGATATTTAACCCTTTATCCCATGACCAAAACATCACCCTAATGATTCTAGGTTAGTGGCTAACTTCTAGTTTAGGGTAGGATAGGTTAGGGACTAATCATGGGACTTTAACCATGATTAAATAATAATAAAATCACATAATCTCAAATAAGTCTAGTAAATTACCAAAATACCCTTAGGCTAAAAATCACTAATTTGGTGTTCTAAGCCTATGGCTAAGCTCTCATGGTCATGGCAACTTCTAGGTTAGAGAAAACTAGGGTTTACACTAAGTTATACTAACCAAAATTACAAAGTCATAAGTCATGACTTAGCATGACTTTAGAAATGGTTTAACTACACTAATAATCACCAAAAATCATATCATGCCCTAAACACCATTTAATAAATAATAAAAATAATAAATTTTCAAAAATCCCCAATTTTAGAAAACTGGGTGCTACACTAACCACCTACAACACCTATAGACTAGTTTTGGTTGGATCGGTCTGATCGCGATGAAAAATTTGGTAAAAATTCGAGGAAAATCACGAATCTCTGTGAGAGACCCGAGGATTGAAACCCTATTTTTGAAGAATGATTTCTACTAACTCACGAAGAATTTTGGAAATCTAATTAAACATGATGTTAGACAACATATAGGTCTTTAGAACCTAACTTTTAGTTTCGAATTTTATAAACTATGCACATAGAAATCAGTCATCAAAGATCGACGAATAACCTATTAAAACAGTTTAGAAACTTTGAAATTCTCCCAAGCCAACGTGTGTCCCGCCAATCCGGGCGACGTGGTCGTGAACCGAAAGCATCGAAAGGTGCGTATCGACTTTGTGGACGTGTGGGCTTTGACAAAATTCAAATTGGTCGCGTGTGTGCGACGAATTTGATGCGTATCCGTCAAAAATTACCGTATCGATCTTTTTCAAAATTCTCCAATTACTTTGCGCACGTTCGTCAAATCGAGAAAAAACTTACACCAACAGGACCGTATCATTTTTCTGGTCCTGTATGCCAAGTTTGGTCTAATTCTGAGACAGTTGATCGGATCACCGTTGTGCGGGCCCTACGGTCTAACTCAACGGCGAATTTGTGCACGATCCATCGAAATCCAAAATTGGACATACCGTTGGGTTCATATCATCAAAACAAATCCGTAGACATGTAGTTTGACGACCTTAGAGACCATTGACTTTCGCACGCTTTTCGGTGCAAAGCGGATCCAACGGCGGATGCCGTTTTGACCAAAAATTATCATTTTGCCCCTGTATCCAGAATTGGACTTAAGGACAGGCAATTCTAGCTAATTTGACTAATCTGAAAATGTTGGTAACAACTATTATAGCTTCTGGAGACAGTTGTGAGACTTGGACCTTCTGACTTGTTGAATGACGATATATTGTTAGTTCTCCGTGCAACCCTCAGGCAAGTACACCTTGCCAAACTCTACAGTATTTACATGCTTTCTTATATTTTTAGTATTTCTTGCTTTGTTACATATCTCTCTTGTTTCCTCTCGTAATTCTTTCTAGTTACACGTGCACGTAGATTTTGATTTTTCTTTCTATACTACTTGTTCTGTCTTTCCTATCTTGTTCATGTCTAGTGATAGTATTGATATACCTGTGCCATGTTTTCTCTGACCTGTTTGACCTGTACTTGACTTGGACATGACTGGATAGGCTTGACTTCCTAGAACCTTAGGAGAGAATGTTTATTAGCCGTGGCTATCCTCTATTGTTAGTGCCTCCCTGAGCTACGATGGAGAACCTATTATAGGACTGTTAGTGCCTCTCCGGGCTTCGGTTTTAGCTATGATTAATATTACATTCTCATGACATGTCACCATCTGTAGAGTTCCTTTATGTGTTATCATTTCCTCTACTTATTTTTTCTATTTTTCTTGCATGTTATTTACTATACAGTTGGCACGTATATTATGTGTCTTGCTAGTCCTTTGAGGACCTGGTGATCTCTCCAGGTATTAGATGAAGGTATGGTACCCCTGTAATGCCCCGCTCCGCACGGTACATTATGCTGAGTCGTTGACTCGAAGAGTTGTATTGTCCCAAAGAATGCATCGAGTGAATCGATGTGAAGTATCGCGTTGCCTCGAAGGATAAGTGCGTTGAGACGGCTCAAAGATTCTAAGAAATCGAATCGACCAAGGCGCAAGTCCGAATCGATGCAAGTATTGATTTTAGTTGGTTTCATGTACAGGCTATACGTTTACGCTGAAATGTTAGAGGTCGATCTTTTGCCTTATTCAGTAAGGGGTCCGCGAAAGCAAATCATCACCTTACGACAGACGAAAGCGTTGGCACGCTAAGGCAAATCGGACGTACAAACTAAATAAGCACGAAGTGCTCGAATGGCTAAGTCAGGAGAGTGGCCGTGCAACAAAGTTAGGAAATCGAGCCGTATCGGCTCGGCGAAACGACGAAGGCGTATCGACTTAAGGTGGAAGGACTGACTTCTTTTTACTCCTTCATTCGATAAGTCAAATATATCATTGTATGCTGAGTTAACCTATCAACGCTACGGGCGTGGCTCGATAGAGAGATAAACGTAGTGTGTGTCGAACACTAGATAGAATATTTCAAATAAATCGTACGGCAAACGTACGAGTCGCTATGGAACATTGGATATCGTAAAGGCGAGCGCCTCAGTGCGTAAGCCGTAAGAACATGGGATAACTATACTCGGCGAGTGCCTTAGTGCACGAACCATACCGTGCCTTTGCGCACGAGTTAGAATGGCTAGAACATTGAAAGACAATAGGCGAGCGCCCTAGCGCGCAAGCCACGGACATTGAATGCTAAGTCATAGAACATCGGAATACGGTTGAAATGTGCCTACGTGCATGGGATAATAAAAGATGGCTTCGTTGCGAGAGAATGCAGTTGTGGCATGAATGTGGCAGAACTGTCGGATATGACATAATGCCTCGAAAGGTGTTCGGGACCTTCGGGTCGTTCGGTTGACGAGCATCGAGTTGAGGCATGATGCCATTGAACATTGAAACAAAGTATGAAACGTAAGAATAATAGAAAGTTAACGGAAGAAATGCGAGATGATAATGCGACATGGTGCCCTTCGAAATGTTCGCGGCCTACGGGCGTTCGTTGAGAACATTGGGGCGTTGTGCCAATTGAAATAGAGATAAGCGAACTTGCTTGGTTGTATGAAATATAAGATTCGTTGCATGGTCAAATGGACTTAAAGACTATTACCCGTGCACGGGTGTTTCTTCTCTCGAACGTGATCACCAGGGCGCTGGGACCGTTCGGCCTAGGAGGGACTGCGATAATCGGTATTGTTGGTGCAGTTCGACTAGACGGGTAGCGACTGTCTAGTGAATGTGATAATCCACTTACACGAGTACTTCGGGGGTCCTCTGATTGTGGTTAGCAACCACAACTGAGTGATTGTCGTCTTACATATTCGATTCGATAAATATAAGTCCATTCTAGCCCGAAAAGCTAGTGACCTTCATATAAATAAGGGTGATGGGTTTGGAAGTGCAAGGTATGCGTATATCCTGCATGGACGGATTCTGAATAGCGAGCACTTATAACATGACAGGGAAAACTGATAGGCGTATTCACCTTGCGTCGGTACAAGGGCGAGTGCGTCGACTTAGTAAGAGTCGCGCCACGAATCAAACACGAGAATGCTTGCTTGCTTGCCTATTCAATTCGATAACATGCTTGCTATGATAACATGCTTTACGCTTTCGACTATGCCATGAAATTGACCCTAAGGAGAACATAGCAAGATCATAAGCTAAGTTGCATGATTCAACATAAATATAAAAATGTCGGTTTAGAAAGAAGATCTTTGCTTCGGTACATGCGAGGACGAACGTACTGATCCCCTACCAGCTTCATGCAGGGTGCAGGGAATGGATTGCTCGCGACGAAGCGTTGCTTGAACGCGTTGAGGCTTGGAATGCCGAAGCGTATTGAAGCGTGCGATCGCTTGACGCTCGGACTCGCGACAGGATTGATGTGGCCGAGATATAGAAGGCATGATGTATGGAACGGCAAAATCCTTTGTGAGCAAGAGAGAACTTGAGTGTTGTAGCCAATCTGGCAAATTTCGTTGGGCTATCGAAAGTCTTTGTAATCTGATTTCGAATATCAATAAAGAGAATCGTTTTGTATACTCTGTTTTTCTTTCGTTGTGAATGTTCAACTTAAAGATAACCATTTGAGAACTTGTCATCTTGCCTTGCACGAGCGCAACTCCATTCTCGTGCAGCATTACGCCCCAGCGAGGACGATGATTCGGGTGATTCCGGGTCGGGACGTGACAACCCCGATGGAGGATGATTTCTACACCGAGACTGCAAGTATATTTAGTTGATGTTTTATCTTCTCTTCCGTAATTAGATTTTGTCATATATTTGATTTTTGCTACATTATAGCCTAGTCTTGTACAAGCTTCTATTTTTCTCTAGCTTGTTCATGATAAATATGTTATTGGGGATCCACTCTAACATATTTATCTATTCTAGAATCAGTGTATTATGGTCTGATCTGCCTTACTGTACTTGATTCGTTATTGTTACCGATATTTAGTGGATTGAGATAAAGTTGGTCTAGAATAACCAGACAGCTTATACGTATTCGAGCTGGACTGGAGTCCTCTCGATGCGTAGCTGGCATGTGTACGTATCATAGTCCTATATATTTTGGGACTGGGGCGTTACATATCTTACCTGTCGGAGGGCTAACCATCTATGTTTAGCATGCGGATCACCAAATCATCTGGTAGGTGTTTGTCCCTAGTGGAGTCCAGCTGGATCGCCATCCTTTCAGCCTTCCAGCCAGCATGCACCAGCGCCGGTTCAGCAACAGGCCCAGGGGCCTTTACCGACACTGTCCCAAGCATTCCAGCAGGCAAGGCCTTAGTAGTATACGCAGGCTCAAGCTCAGAACAAAGGCGGAGGAACCAGCAACAGTATCAGACAGAACACGAAGGATGTACCTACTGTGGGAAGTTAGGGCATTCTAGATCAGTTTGTCGGACGGCCAATAGGCGATGCTTCCGCTGTGGAGCAGAGGACCATTCAATTAGCACTTCTCCATATCCGACATCTCGAAGACGACCATCTACACTAGATATATCCCTGCCATCCTTTCAGTCACCCCCGTCATCGTCTCTAGTAGTGGACGAGCAGCTAGGGCCAATACTAGATGTTCAACCATTGGCACAGTACCCACCGCCATCGCGAGCTCAGAGGATCAGACAGCTCAGAGCACAGTTGCATGCACAGTACCAGGAGCAGCTCTAGTATCAGCACAAGGGTAGTACCTTGGGAATCTCAGGTACCATCTTCATGGTCTTTCATCAGTTCTTCTCTTGGGATTTGTGTTTCAGTGGCAGGCCAGGTAGTGGCGATATATCTTGGGTTCTTGCAGGCGACCTTGTATTCTATCCACGTATGGAGTATAATGGTCGGCTTGATTTATTCGATGAGTGAAGGCGAGTTTATCGTCCCCAACTCTTCTGTCTTCGTAGTCGAGGCATGTAATAACTTTATTGGTATCGAC
Source organism: Iris pallida (assembly GCA_029216955.1). Classification (NCBI taxonomy): domain Eukaryota; kingdom Viridiplantae; phylum Streptophyta; class Magnoliopsida; order Asparagales; family Iridaceae; genus Iris; species Iris pallida. Next base: position 28,817 of record JANAVB010008570.1, on the reverse strand, counting down.
TATGACGATACGTCATGGGTAGAGTCATGTCTTGGACTAAGTCATTGGTACCGACTTACCTTGGGACTTGACCTTTATTTATTTTTGGAGTCAGCGTAGGCCAGCGAGGTCGTTGGTCCCGACTCGACTGTCTCAGGAGACATATTTATTCATATGCCTCCATCCCTTCTTGATTGTGATTGTGTTATTGCTTACGCATTTATTTACATTACAGTTGCCTCTATTTACTTATATGTCATGCTATATTTTATAGAGATGATTATGTTTTCTTGAGCTTTTGTTTTAGTTATCTTACTCGACTGGCTTTAGGAAATTTCGAGGACGAAATTTTTCTAAGGATGGGAGAGTTGTGAGACTCGTCTCACTGTATCAGTATTTATGTACGGGTACGTATTTTGAGCCGTATTTCGTATTTCTTGGTTTTCTAATATTTTAAAATTTTTCCAAAGTATAGGTTAAATTTGACTTGGTTTAATTTGGTTCGGTTCAACTTGGTATTGGGCTTGGTTTGGTTTAGGTGGGTTTGAGATGAGAAGGTTTGTATAAAACCCAACTCCTCTCTCTCTCTCTTCTCTATTATTTTCATTCTCTTCATCTTCTTCCTCTTCATTTTCTCCTCCAACCTAAGGCATGTACATCTTAATTTTGGACAAATGTTATTTTATTTGTTCTAAACTCTTCCTTACATAATTCTAAACAACTTTAGAACTTGGCATTTTTCATTTTGGTGGATAAATTTTTGTAGATCTAAATTTATAGCATTTTTGGTTTTCTTGGGTTTTGATCTACTAAACTTCATTATTTTCAAGTTTTGACTGTTCTATGTTGTAGAAAATTGATTTTACCTAAAATGGACCTTTGAAAAGTTAGATTTTGACTTGTTTTGAGGAAGTTATGGCCAAAATAAGATTTGGACATCTTCTATGTTCATCTGTCCTGATTCTGGCAGGGATGATGAATAGTGCTGCAGGCATGAATATTGCCGCATGATGAATAGTGCCGCATGACTTGCATAGTGCCGCAGGCTTGCATAGTATCGCATGGATAAATAGTACCACATGGATAAACAGTGTCGTATGGCTTGCATAATGCCACAGGCATGAATACTGTTGCATGGATGAATAGTGCCGCATGGCTTGCATAGTACCGCATGGATGAATAGTGTCACAGGCATGAATAGTGCTGCATGGATGAATAGTGTCGCATGGCTTGCATAGTGCCGTAGGCTTGCATAGTGTTGCATAGGTGAATAGTGCCGCATGGATGAATAGTGCCGTATGACTTGCTTAGTACTGTAGGCATGAATAGTGCCACATAGATGAATAGTGCCGCAGGCCGCATAGTGCTGCAGAATATCGCATAGTACCTATTTTGGCTGTTTTTGGCCGTTTTATATCCTATTTGACTGATTTGTTGCCAGAATTTCTCCTAACTCCCAACATGAAAATTGTAAATCTTTTTCTTGGCTTCAAGAATATGTTACCAACTATTTTATGCTAGTTTTTTTCATTCTTGATTTGGAGCTTATGATTGCATTGTATATTTTCTATCTTGGCCTAAATTACGACGACCCTACTAAATAGCTTGATATTTCTTTTATAAATGAATTTTTTAACATGATTTGATAATATTGTACAGTTAGAGAATGATTATACCCCTCTCATACCCTTAATACTAGCACAGATTCAATTGGTGTTTTAGGCCAAGTAGTTACCTCGTTTATTCCTTCTCATATGTTATGATGCACCTTTTATCAAGATCTATCTACAAGCCTTCTTACTTCTATGATTGCTAACATGATAGTGACCCGTGGTGGGGAACTCATGATTTATATCTTCCTTCTTTTTCTTAACATGATAGTGACCCATTGTGGTGCACTCATAATATGTCTTTCTTCTTTGCTTAACACGATAGTGACCCATTGCGGTGCACTCAAGTCGCATGTCACTTCTTTGCTTAACGTGATTGTAGCCCGTCGTGGTGTACCCCTAACAAGTGCTCTTAACTTGATAGTGACCCGTCGTGGTGCACTCCAGACAAGTAATATAACAAGTAATATGACATGACATGAACCATGAATGTTGTTGCGACGACTTTATTGGCTTACAAGTAATAAATGTTTGGACACCGTGGGTGTTTCTCTTGAGTGTGTTTATACAAGCTACATGTTCTGTATTGCATCATGTCTAAGACTTGGATTCCTGATGACCACGGTCAGGGATTCATACTGAATCTGGCAGGATTAATGATTAGATTGAGCAAGTAGTTCATGAAGAGACTTTCCCAGTTACCTGTTGCCTGTTTGATCCCGGCCTTATATATATATATATATATATATATATATATATATATATATATATATATATATATATATATACACACACACACACAGGATTTGGAGCTATCTGTCATGATGATCACATTTCCAGCTCACCGTCGAGTGGGGCACCTCCTTAGGACACATGTATCTTACTGCAGTATGTCTGCTATACTTGTTTTCTCTTGCTGGGTCACTCCGGTAGTAGCAGGCGGGTAACTGGACTTGGAAATCTCTTTGCATCTTATTAGTAACTAGGTTTGTGATAACCATAGTTAGTTAAAGTATCAAGCCGTACTCATTGCTTTGCCGTGATTGATGGATGGAGTCAGTCCAGTCCACTCTAGTTTTGTCTAGGCAGTGTCCGTATGTTTATTTCAGTACACTATAGTTTATGCTTACTTTCATCGATAAACGATCGGAGACAAAGTTCTATTCAAGAGAAGGGTTACAACCCCGGTCCTTGTTTGGTTTACGGGTTGTAACTTGGATTCCGGAATGGTTTCTAAGTTATCCTATCATTTGTCGTCCTATTTAGTACGCACATGTTCTACATGATCCTTATGCTGCACAATGATTAGAGACTAAGTTCTGTTCAGGAGAAGGGTTACAACCCAGGTCCTTGTTTGGTTTAAGTGTTGTAACTTGACTTCCGAATTAGTTCCTAAGTCCACTTATCATTGTCTTTCTATAATTCTTACATGTTTACAAGTCTCAATCATCTAACATGCTCACATGTTCCATTTACCGTACATGTTCGCATGTACCGTTTCTCTCACATGGTTTAGCTATGTCACAAGTTCTCTGTTTAATTCACAAGTTCACAGTTTATATTATGTCACATGTTAATTACTTTATGCTCCAAGATGCTTTACTTATTGTATTCCTATGTTCGGGATAAGTTTATTGGTAGTGCACGAGTCTCGATCTGCCCTTACTCATTTGTATCTCTAATTGTTGATGTTAGTGATTGCTGGTTTTAGTTCATAGTTTGGCTTCTTTTGTGGTACTTGCTATTGGGGGTCTGAACCCACTGGTTTTGTTTGGCCATATCTGATAGAGAAGCCCAGAGGATATTCCGTACCATCTACTCGACGGTGACCATCCAGAGCACCAGAGTACCCAAGTGGATTTCTCATTTTATTCTCCCACTGGTTATGTACATTATTCTTTTGTGGCGTTTAGCCTTCGAGCACGTGTTTAGCTCGTATTTTGGTCCTTGACATTTTTTAGCCTACGGACATAAACATGATGTGGGTATTCTAGACTGCAGCTAGAGCTATCATGTATGACTAATACTCTTGCTAGTTTCTCCATTTTGTATTACTAGCTTTATGATCATTCATGTATATATGGTTTGGGACGCTTTACTATTGTATGTCTGATGATCATACTTCTTGTACCTTGTATAATTGCATGTGATTGAGATACCTAGGATTGTTTTAACCTAGGATCGACTGTTGGCTTGTAGAAGTAAACCCCATGTCTTGACAGCTTATACGCGATTTCAGAGTACTGGTATACTTTGGTATTGCGTAGCTGCCATGTCCGTCCCCACTTGCTAGTATTCTGGTTCTGGGACGTGACATAATTCACTAGTCAAGTTCACGTGTGTTGCACGTATAAAAAAATATTAATAAAAAATATATATACAAATTTAAATTGTATAGAATATTTTACATATAATTTTAATATATTTTAATGTAATTTGTTATGATTATTTTTAAAATTATGGACATGTATTTAATTAGATAATATTATGTAGTTAGTTTAAATATAATTTTAACGGGTGGTTTTTATTTTTTACGTCAGGAGAGAGGGTTCGGTTATCCACAGAAGATAAGAAAGATAGTTAATTTTGAACTTTTATTTTCCATTTTTAAAAAAATTAATGGTTGATGATATACACGACTTAGACGGCTTAATTTGGAGTCGTTTTGAAGCTGTTTTGAAGCCCATTTGTATTAGTAGAGATGTAGCTATATAACTGCCATATATAACCAAACTACAGTTATGCCAATCTATTTAGTAGTTCTTTGAAAAAATTATTTTATCATCGATTTCTTAATTGGGTTTTGACATGCATGAAGTGATTATTTTGGTGATTCTGTCATTTAGTGGTGATTAGTTCATATGATTATATATCCAGCAACTTAACTGATGATCATTAATAAGAGTGTGTTCGTTGGTGGATAGTATGAGCCCCTATTTTATATAAAATATTGATATAAAGATTATTATATAATTTTTCTCGACTATTAAGGTTACCAAATTAATGGCGCAATTTTTCTTCTTCTTCTTATGATTATATATGTACTTATAGTTAGTTAAAAGTATTTCTAATAAGTATTGTATTTGTTGTGGACAATTAGCTCAACCTCTCAAATCAATATATCTCAATGTCTCTACAAGCCATCCCAACCTCTCTTTATATAGGAAGAGAGAGGTTGGGAGTTACAAAGTGAAAAGTCACTTGGAAGTTACAAAGGTGAAGAGTCACCATGATGAGATGAATAACAATGAATTACAACACTCCCCCTTGGCTCTTCACAAACTCTGCTTGTAAACACCTCTGAGCTTCTTTGTCGGTCTGTAGCTTGCAGATTCAAAAATGACCACCTACTTGTGCCTCGTTAAAACCTTGCCAAAGAAAACCCAGTGGGAAAAAAAACTTTGGTCGAAGGACAAAAGAGTACACACAGGTCAGTGTGATGGGGGTAAACTTAACCATTGCAAAGGTGCCTCGTCAAAACCTTGTCAGGGAAAACCCAGTGGGAAAAACCGCTGATCGAAGGACAAAAAAGTACACGATGGTTTAGAAGTATACACTGGATACTCCCCCTGATCACAATAGTTCTTAGTGAATAAGAGATTTGAAATGTGCCTCGTTAAAAACCTTGCCAAGGAAAACCCAATGGGAAAAAAACTTGGTCTAAGGGAAAAAGAGTACACAAGCATACATCAGGATGCTCCCCTTTTCATTCGCACTCGACAGGGCGCGGGATATACACACAACAGGGCGTTTGGGGGTGCTCCCCCTCACATGCACACAACAGGGTACGGGAAACATGTTTCACTTAGGCTAGCTCTGAAAGCTTCCTAAGTCCAATCGCTCTTACATGTTTCTGGAACGAGTGTTTTGGCAGTGACTTGGTGAACAAGTCTGCACGGTTATTCTCCGATCCAATGTGTTGCACTTCAATCTTCTGAAGCGCTTGTTGTTCATGTGTAAAGAACAACTTGGGCGATATGTGCTTGGTAGCATCCCCTTTGATGTAACCATGTTTCGCTTGATCAATAACAGCGGTATTGTCCTCATAGACGACAACAGGTTCATCTGGGTCATATGGAAGATCACATGTACTTCGAATATGGCCAATAACAGCTCGAAGCCATACACACTCTCTAGTCGCCTCATAAAGCGCGAGTAGCTCAGAGTGGTTCGTTGAAGTAGCCACTAAGGTCTGTTTACGAGACCTCCAAGAAATCGTCGTGTTCCCAATGGTAAAGATATAACCAGATTGGGAACGCCCCTTGTGCGGATCAGATAAGTATCCCGCATCGGCGTAGCCAACAAGGGTCGCGTTGTTTCGAGTGCCAAGAGCGTTGGACTCACTCAAAACCGCGTAGGGATAGAACAAGCCCAAGTCCGTAGTACCCTTAAGGTAGCGGAAAATGTCTTTTATGCCATTCCAATGGCGGCGTGTTGGCGCGGTGCTGTGTCGAGCTAGACAATTCACAGCAAACGAGATATCCGGTCTAGTACATTGGGCCAAGTACAATAAAGCGCCTATTGCACCCAGATAAGAGCACTCAGGACTCAATATCTCTTCGTCGTCCTCCTTTGGACGGAATGGGTCCTTAGTAATGTCTAGAGAGCGGACGATCATGGGAGTAGCGGACGGCTTAACGTCAAAATGACTAAAGCGTCTCAACACCTTTTGGGTGTAGTTCGCTTGATGGACAAGAATTCCATCTTTACGGTGCTCGATCTGCAGGCCGAGGCAAAACCGTGTCTTTCCAAGATCCTTCATCTCGAATTCCCTCTTCAGGATATCAGCAGTTTCTGACAAGTCTTTTTCGGTTCCTATGAGATTCATGTCATCTACATAGACCGCGATGATTGCGTATCCTGAAGTGGATTTCTTTATGAACACGCATGGGCAAAGTTCGTTATTAACGTATCCCAAACCGATCAAGTATTCGCTTAGGCGGTTATACCACATTCGCCCGGATTGTTTCAATCCATATAGCGAACGCCTCAGTCTAATCGAGAACGCGTTCCGTGGTCGGGAACTACTTGATTCAGGCATCTTTAGTCCTTCAGGGACTTTCATATATATCTCTGTGTCTAGATCCCCGTAGAGATAGGCTGTGACCACATCCATGAGCTGCATATTCAGTTTTTCGGAAACTACTAAACTGATTAAGTAGCGGAACGTTATGATGTCCATTACGGGAGAATACGTCTCCTCGTAATCAATTCCAGGGCGTTGTGAGAAGCCTTGCGCCACAAGGCGAGCCTTGTATCGCACAATCTCATTTCTCTCATTACGCTTCCTTAGGAAAACCCATTTGTGACCAACTGGTTTAACATTGGGTGGTGTTGGAGCAACGGGTCCAAACACACTTCTTTTCGCTAAAGAGTCTAGTTCAGCCTGGATTGCTTGTTTCCATTGTGACCAGTCCGTTCGTCGTTGACACTCGGCAACACTACGAGGTTCCATGTCATCATTGTTCATAATGTCAGTGGCCACTGAGTATATGAACACATCATCGATGACAGTTTCGTTTCGCTTCAAAATATCGTCTAAGCTAGCATACTCGACGGATATTTCGAGGTTATTGGCATGATTAGGAATAGGCGTTTCATCTGGAATGCGCTCTTCTAATACATCGCCGTGATCCTTAATGATCTCATGTGGCAAAACGCTTTTAACAAGATTTCTCCGCTTCCGGGGCAGAACATCTTTGGAACCAACCGGTCTTCCCTTCTTCTTGGGAATAGCGGCGGACTGGACGGCCGATGGCAGCGTCCTTTGCTCGGCGGGTTCGACCGGAGCAACATGTTTCACAGGAACATGGCGTCTCTCAGGGACGTCTATCCTTGCAGGCACATTTGCAGCAGGTATAATTGATCTCGTGACTTTTGCTAGGTCGCTAAATGCGTCTGGCATTTGATTTGCAATATCTTGCAGACCTAGAATCCTCTGCACTTCCTTATCACTATGTGCAGAGGGGGGATCATGATGAGCAAAAGCGGGCACATGCCACGCTAATTCACGTCGTTCCTCATCAACGTTAGCGTGCATTTCTCCCCCTAACGACGGGAAGATTGCCTCATCAAAGTCACAATCCGCGTGTCTTGCGGGTTAAAGAGATCGCCTGTCAAGGGCTCTAAATAGCGAATGATGGACGGGGAGTTATAACCGACATATATTCCCCGTCGCTTCTGAGGTCCAAATTTTGAACGCCTTATCGGCTCAATTGGAACATTGACTAGGCACCCAAACACGCGTAAATGTGAGATATCAGGCTCACATCCAGTAACCAGCTGGTACGCGGATAGTGGTTGGGTGGCCATGGGCCTCAGACGGACCAAATTTGCAGCGTGCAAAATTGCATAGCCCCATGCAGATAGTGGGAGTTTGGTGCGATAACCAAGGTCCTCGCTATCACTTGTAGTCGCTTTATAAAAGCTTCCGCTAGGCCATTTTGGGTATGAACATACGCAACAGGATGTTCAAGATTTATTCCCAAAGTCATGCAATAGTCATCGAAAGTCTTCGATGTAAACTCCGCGGCATTATCAAGTCTAATAGACTTTATCGGATAATCCGGATGGTGAGCCCTTAACTTAATGATCTGGGCGAGGAGTTTAGGAAACGCTGCATTTCGGGTGGACAACAACACTACGTGTGACCATCTAGTCGATGCATCAACCAAAACCATGAAGATTTAAATGGTCCGCATGTTGGTTGGATTGGTCCACAAATATCTCCATGAATTCTCTCAAGGAATTGGGAAACCAATCTCGTAGGTTTCACATGGAGTGGCTTGAGATTCGTCTTCCCAATCGAGCAAGCTTGGCATAGGCTTTTCGGATTTATAACGAAATTCTTTCCTCCAAGAGGATGCCCATGTGATGCATTCATAGTGCGAAGCATCGTATTTTGACCCGGATGACCCAGCCGGTCATGCCATAGCATAAAAGTCCTCTCATCAACTGGCGCTCGGCGAATGATAAGATTACTCTCGATGTGTTGTATCGTAGTGAGATACAAACCACTTGAAAGACATTTCAACTTCTCCAAGATACGCTTTTGGCCGTACTGAGTGGAGGTAATGAAAAGATACTCGAAGCCATGTTCTCGAGCAGTTTCAACATGAAATCCGTTTTCTCGAATATCCTTAAAACTCAATAAGGTACGACTGGACCTTGGAGAATATAAGGCCTCTGATACTTCAACGGGAGTACCATTGGACAACGAAAAACGGGCTTTGCCAAAACCTTGAACAAGGGTTGAGGGTCCGAAATGGTTGTCTGAGGTTACTTTAGGCGTATAGGAGAAAAGTATGATTATCTCTCAAGATAGTGTGAGTCGTTCCACTATCAACACAACAAACATCCACTGCCCTGTGGTCCATGCCTTTCTTACCGTACTGTGGAAGAAAGAAGGGGCAACGGGGCGAACGTCGAGGCGAACGGTACGTCGGGTCTCCGGCGTTGCACGAGCAAAGTGCTGATAATGTGTTGTGGACAATTAGCTCAACCTCTCAAATCAATATATCTCAATGTCTCTACAAGCCATCCCAACCTCTCTTTATATAGGAAGAGAGAGGTTGGGAGTTACAAAGTGAAAAGTCACTTGGAAGTTACAAAGGTGAAGAGTCACCATGATGAGATGAATAACAATGAATTACAACAGTATTTATTTAAATTACAACTAATAAAGAAGTTGAGGTTTCATCCTTAGAGTTGGAAATCATTATTTATTTATTTACAAATGTTAAATAAAAAGGTGTTAGGAAAAATATTCTGTAGACAAAATATATTTTTTTGTAAATGAACTTTTTCTCTCTTATATCTCTACTATTATAAAGGGGCTTCAAAACTAGGCCTGTCAATGGTAACTTACTGGTCGGATATTGGCATTACCATATCCGAACCATTAACTATCGGATATATCCGATAACTATCCGATATCCGATCGGATATAATTTTTGGCTACCATATCCGTTACCAATAATTTTAACGGATATCGGATCATATCCGAACCAATAAGATTACTAAAAAAATATTAAAAAAATGGAAGAAAAAAAATGAGTTAAAATGTTTTGGTTGTCACCTTGCTGGTTTAGGTTGGGTAGATACTTCAAACTATGTTTTTCAGCCGCTTGCAAGGTGACAACCAAAACGTTTTAACGCTTTAGATATGATATGACAAATATATTATAGTATATATGTTGCTGAAAATTTAAGTTCAACCCTATGATACATATCTAAACCACTTAAAGTGGCTGGAAAACATAGTTTGAACTTTGAAGTATCTACACTTTCCAATAAGTTTTGGCTGAAAAACATAATTTGTAGTAAATATCATTTTAAATTTATTAAATAATTTAAATATTAGGTTCAGATATTATTGGTTCGGATATGACACTTATCGTATCCGCATCCGATATCCGATAAATATCCGATATGATATCCGAATCCGTATCTGTATCCGAAATTTCGGATATTTTCGGTTCGAATACGGATCGGATATGGATTTTCGGTCTACCATTGACAGGCCTATTCAAAACGGCTCAAGATTGAGCCGTCTAGGCAGTGTATATCATCAACCATTTTCTTTAAAAAAAAATTAAATTACATAAACAAATATTAAAAAAAGTTTAAATTTGTTATATATATATGCAAAATGGGAAATTGAACTCAACAAAACAACAGGAAAACCTCCCACCTTAAGCATATGCGCTAAAAACAATATTTAACTATAATTGGATAATATTATTATACGTTATCAAACGTGCAAAGCACGTACATTTACTAGTAGCATATATTTTTTAGCCTAGTGGTATTAGAGCGGACACCCGGAGGGACCGGCAAGGTTCGAGTCCCCCAATTGTGTGTGCGTGGGATTTCAAAAAAAAAAAATAGTAGCATATATTAAAAGGTAATGTTCCTTCAAAGCCTTAAACACCTAAGAGCATCTCCAACCCTATTGTGAGTTTGAAAAAAATGGTTGCCACATAGGAATGACAACCATTTTTTTCAAAAGTACTTCTCCAATGCAAATGTGAAATAAAGTGTGGAGTTGACATGGCAATGACATGGCAAAAACAATGTGAAGTTGGTTGTCTAGATCTAGACAATGCACTTCACAATGACTTTGTCTCCACATCATCAATTATGAATATAAATATTTATAAAAAATTAAAGAAGTGGAGGAGTTGCCTTGGAAGTTGGAAAAAATACTTTTAATTGTCCCCTCAATACTTTTGCATTGGAGAGAGTTTTTCTATCTCATTGTCTTTTGAGATATAATTTTGCCACATAAACAAGACATTGCCTTGTAGCTCATGCCACATAGGAGCCACCTAAGACTCACAACACTTAACAAGACAATAGGGTTGGAGATGCTCTAAGCCTATACCAGCCGACCCAGGACCTTCAAACCCATTACCAATTCTTTAAACCCAATACCAAACCCTCAAACCCATTAAGCGACCCTAAACCCGTTAATTCAAAACTAATGTACTGTTTTCTTCTTCTTTCCCCCGCGTCAGTAGTTCTGCAAAAGCCCAGCGGACGCAGGCATGCAAGCAGCACTTGGAAACCCTAACCCCCTCTCCCTATTTATACTCTCCTGTTCATTCTCTACTCCTTCACCTAGCCGCCGCCATTAGAATATCCGAGTGTTCCCTCCTCCACCGCCTGCACCTTGTACTCGTAGACTTCGTGAATACGCGAGAGACCGGCGAGCGCGCGCCCCATTCCAGCCTCCATTCCTTGCCGTCGACGAGCCAATCCAGGCCGGCGAGGCACTGACGTGGAGGTTAGCACCAGCGTCACCGGCTGCCGGGGTTGCGAACGCTCGCTGGTTGCTAAGGTCGCCGACGCCAAGCTACGGTTGAGTTCTGGACCACCTCACCTACGCGGTAACGAACTAAACTTCCATCTTCCTGTCGTTCGATTTTGTAGTGCACATATAATCACTTCCTTTCCTGTGTTTGGAGTCGATGCTAGTATAGGAAGAAAACGAATCTCAGTGTTCGTTGATGATGCTAAGTATAGGAATATCACTGTGATTTAAGATCAGATTGATTGGAGAAGAAGAGGTGCATGGGACTTATACATGATGTCAGTGTTTGGATTTTACTTTTGCTAGGAAGGATAGGTTCTATTAATTCTTCTGTTAAGCTTTCAATTAGAATGGAGAATGTGTGAGTCATGCATTAGTAGCAGCATGTATACTATGGGTTAAATTGAGAGTCCAGGGAAGGCTTCACTTGAAGCATTAAAACTAAGGAACTGCATGAAAATATATAATGGGAAGAATGGTTGCAACAGGATCATCCATGTGCGAGGGATGAGTAGATGAGTTGTGTCTACTAAGCTTGTGAAAGGTTGATTCCTTATGTGTAATCAAGAAATACAGAGGAGTTGCATGGGCATATTGTAGGGAAAATTATATGATATAGGTGTGGGGTTGTTAGAGATGAGGAGGAACCTTGCATAGGTATGCAAGGTTGGAATCCTTGTTAGCAATTCGGCAAACGGAAAACATTCGAACGGCAAAGTACGAGTACAAATCGGCACAATATAAGTAAAATACGGTCAAAAAATCGGTCAAAAATTTGTCTAACGAAAAACATTCTGATTAGATTTAATTCGTGTTTAGTACGTTTCATATGAACAAATTCGGCACTAAAAATTCGACATGTATATATGGTCCACCCAACTCTACTCCTTCATAAACAAGGGTTCAGTGTGAGAATAAGAAGAGGTTGGCGAACATTATATAATAAAAATGAAATAAAGTAGGATGGAATACCGAAAGATTTTTCTTTGATTGTTGCAAGCAACATATGCAAACACTCTTAGGTTTCTTTTTTGGTTACTGTGAGACTTTTTCTTCTTTTCTTTTGATAATTTTTGAGAATTGTGCCAGTCTTAATATCTAATAGCAGCAAGAGTCAAGAAAGTCAAGACTGTTGGATTTTTCGGTCACGTTTTTTGGCCGAATTTTTTAAAAATTCGTACGGTACGTGTTTAAAACTCCATGGGCTTAAAATTTGCGTACAAATCCGAATTTTTTAAAAGTACTTAAATATTATACGTTTATGTAAGATACGAAAAAATTGCGTATAATACGCGTTTTATTCGGGTGATTGCTAACAAGGGTTGGAATATCCCTCACAAACGGTTGTTCACCTACTCGTTCCCTGGGTTTTCGGCCAAGTTAAATATTGGTAGGAAAGTATGATTTACACAACTTATGGGTCGGCCAGTATTGGCTCAAGGAAGGATTAATAGGGATTGTAGTCCAAATGGTAGTAGGCTGAGAAATAATAATAATTAATAATGAGTTAGGTATTGGGTTAATTCAATAACCGTGTAAGTTAAGTTATGAATGCTTGGTTAGAATTACCCTTTTTGGGAAGTAAATTACTAGCTTAAATAAATGGTTAAGTAATTAGTTAGTTAGTTTTTTTTTCTATAAATAACAAGTTAGTTTGTCAGATAAGGGTTAATTGATGGATAAATTGATAACTCTTAATATATGCATAAACGTATAATTAACTAGGCCTAAATTTTTCTCTAGGTCCTTTCGATATTTTGGACTCTCCAGACTTGGACTTGGGACCAGATCCTTCTCATCAGATTCCGGAGCCGGGTAAGTGTACCTTGCCATACTTGTACTTCAGTTACATTATTAAATTCTTAAATATTTATTGTGTGTATATTATTGCAACACCTAGGACCGTATTCGGTACTTCGCATCCGAATCACATTCGGGTGCTGATGGACATTAGCGCCATCGGGTATCGACACTAGATATTCACATTCGTGTTACGCGACAATTCGATGCGGGGTACACTCTGACCCTAGGACATGTTCATGTGACACTACTTTATTGACGGATTTCGTACTTGAGTACATCTTAATATACAAAATATGTGTTTGATTCTAGGACGATGACATTGATATACATGCATTGTTCTTTTCTGTTATGACTCGTTGTCCTAGTTAGAGGTTCTGACCGAGCTTCTCATGGAGACGATTCGTGAAGTCACACGGACGGGAAGAAACATACACCGTGCGCTTGGGCTACTTTACCACATTGTTCCGTTGCCTCTTATCTGGAGCCTCGGATATTCATAGTTACCACACACTACTAAAATCTGCTCAATTAGCGACGTAAATTTAGCGACGTTCGTAAAACGTCGCTCAATTGTGGACATTAGCGACGTATAATTGAAACGTCGCTAACAGTCGCTACGAGCGACGAAAATAGCGACGTGACAACGACGTATATTAGTTACATGAGCTAGTCATCGCGAAACGTCGCTATGACGTCGCTAATAGCGACTAATTTAGCGACGTTAGTATGAACGTCGCTAAATTCTAATTAAATTAAATTTCTCTCCTCGATTCATTTCCTCCCATTTTACTCTCTCTCTCTCCCTCCGGCGCTCTCACTTCACTCTCTCCGGCGCTCTCACTCTCTCCGGCAACTCTCACTCTCTCCGGTACGTGACTCCCTCTCTCTCTCTCTATTTTGGTTGTTGTGGTTGGGGGGGTGCTGTGGCTCGGGGGGAGGGGCAGGGGTGCGGGTGGTTGGGGGCGAGGAATGGTTATGGATGGCTGGGGGGGTAGGGCAGGGGGGTGAGGGCGGCTGAGGGTGAGGAGGGGGGCTGGGGGGAGGGGAGGGTTAGGGGTGGGTGTGGGGGGGAGGGGCGGGGGGGGGGGGGGGAGGGGGCTGGGGGGTGAGGGCGGGGGGTTGGGGGGGAGGGGAGGGTTATGGTAAGGGTTCGGGTTAGGGTTAGGGGTGGTTGGTGGTAGAGGGGAGCAGGAGGGTGAGGGGAGCTGGAGAGGGGAGGGGGGCTGGTGGGGGAGGGGTTAGGGATAGGGTTCGGGTTAGGTTAGGGGTGGTGTAGGGGTGGGGGGAGGGGTGCAGGGGGGCTGGGTCAGGGGCACCGATAGTGCCAATTTTTTGATAATTTAGTTATAATTATTTGTTTTTCGACACCAAAAAATCTGATACTCCGATTCGAAACCACCGATAGTACCGATATTTGTAACACGTAGTTTTGTTGGTTGGTTAATGCCGTCGTCTATTTTTCTTGATCCTGATACTCATAGGAATGGTCCCGAGTCACGGTCGTACGTCGGGTTAGGACCTTCTTGCTGTTCGTGGGGTTGGGGGGTCTGCTGCTCGGGGTGGGGCCCTAGGTGGCTCGTAGTATATATGTATGTATGTAATATGTAGTATATTCGTTTAGTTTTGAAGTTTATTCATATTTGCAGATATCTAGAAATGGCTATATACATGTATCTGCTAGACCGTTTGTGGATGTATAACCGCATCGAGATGACAGGTATGGTGTGCGAGATGAATACATCGCCGGAGTAGGACAATTCCTCCAATTCGCGAAGACGTTTCCTCAATCCATGACGACATGGCCATTAAGTGCCCGTATGCAAAATGAGAATATGAAGTTTCAACAAGAATTGGATGTGACGTATCACTTATACACAAAGGATTTCCTTCTAATTTCTACCAATGGACCGCACACGGAGAGCTTGTACCTTTAGCATTCCAAGCGGAGCCTTATGTGGAGCCTTATGTTGAGTCTTATGTGGAGCCTTATATGAATGTCCACAATCGAACTGGTATCAATAACGAGTACGTGAACATGGTCTTCGACGCTGCGGGACTTAGTTTCGATCCATACAATCGTGACGCAGCTAAGGAGGCACCGAATGCCGATGCCGCAAAGTTCACGGAGTTGCTGGAGAATGCAAGGACTCCTTTGTACCCTGGCTGTGAGGACCATTCTCCGTTAGAGGTGATCACTCGGCTCTTGAGCATAAAGTCTGACTTTAACATGTCGTAAGAATGCTACAATAGAGTGCTCGAGTTGATTACATATCTTACCGGAGGGTGCCAAGTTACCGAAAGACTTCTCCGCTCTAAGAGGATGGTGAGATCCCTCTGGATGTGTCACGACCCGCACCGTTTTTCGGATACGAGACGTGTCCAAGCCAGCCTTCGCCGTAGAGTCGGCGGTAGAACGCTGTCACGGCCATGATGCTCAAAATCGCAAAAGAATAACGTTTTTTGCTCATTCACATTTCTAGATTTATTACAACAATTAAAGATTTACATTGGAAAGAAAATACAATGTTCTTACACCTTAAATGAAAATAATACCACTGTTATCTATTTCTAGGTTTGGCCTGCAAATACACCCGAATCTCCCAAAGCTAATTGAATCCACAGCTAACCTGAAAAATGTTGGTTTCCAGTCAGGAATGGAACAAGTACACAAACCGACGACAATACGAAAATATAATAGAATTAACAAGACAAGAAAATAACATAGGAGAGATAAAAACTGGTAGACAAATGATAACATAGCACGATGGAGAAATAAAGAAAAATAAAAGACATCTACCTAGGTGGTGTGAAATATCTGTTTCAACATGTGAACGGCTAGGGGTAAATAAGGCACACTGCACGTGTCGTGTGCAGCTGCTAGCATTCACGAAAGACACGAAGGATAGTTCTGGGTAGTCCACATGTCTACTAAATATTTTCCCTCCCGACTACTCAGTGTGACGAGCGTGTCAACAAGCAGCAAGATATGTATAGACATGAAATAAAAAGACTACTATGAATCGAAAGCAATCAGAAAGTGCACTTGCCTGAGGTCCTTTGCTGGTGAAACAATTATCTTGTTTGGTCCAACGTAGTTCAATTAGCCTAGGGTCGATATGACTAAGTCAGAATCACAAGAATTATGAACATATGACTAGTTATGATTAAGAACAATCTAAGAAAATCAAATTAAGAAAAATGTATTTAGTTAGAAAAATATTTGAAACTATTTAAAAACGTATTTTGGAAGCATATTGGTTACCTTTAAGAAAATACCCATATACAAGTTTATGTTGCAAAATAGAGTTATTAAATACTTTATAGTTTTTAGAAGTATTTGTAGAATAGTTTAGAAATCTATTTAGGGAATATGTATACGAGTCCATAAAAGTAAACTCACTAATTTGACTAAAGTCCTTTAATCCAAAGAAGCTCAAATATGTGTCCTAAGTTTTATTTAGATATAACTGTATTTTGGAAAATCTTTATGCATAGCCCTAAAGCTCAATCAACATATTTGAATAATAGCCTATTTATCAATATCATGTATAACCCGAAAACTCGAGCCCAATAGGCTTAAACAGGGTTATTATAGAGTATATTTATTATTTGAAAATAAAACACCAATCTAAAAATATATTAGCGTAATATTACGACCAATAGTTATATTAAGCCTATTTATTATAAATAATCCAAAATATGTGTGTATAATATAGGTAAGCCTAATAATCCATCAGCCCAAATCAAATATTTGTATACAAAATTCAAATTCATTTCCTAGTTATGCATAAACTCATATAACATAAACATAATTCAAAACTTGATTTTTTTTTTCCTATAAACAGCCTATGGGCTCTATATTACCAACCATTATACTGGGCTTCCTGGCCCAGTCAACCAAGTAATCAAAAGCTAAACCAAAGTTCAGAAAGAGAAAGGAAAAGAAGAGTTGGGATTGAGAGAAAGGGGCTCACAGAGCTCTCCACTCGGGGGAAGCAGGCAGGCGGAGGGAGCTCCTCCCTCGGCGATCGAAGCTCGTCTGAGGGGTGACAAAAACGAGGGCGGCGGTTGAACCTCGACACGGGGTGCGGTCTTCGCGAGGCCGGGCGGTGGTGCACCAGAGCAACCACGGTGGCGGAGCGGCTCGAAAAAGGAGGCTCGGCTGTCGTGCTCTCGAGTAGAGACCGCAGCGCTCGTGCTCTGAGCACAAAGGTGCGGAGGAACGCCGGATTTGGGCGCCGGTGGTGTTCGCTCGGCAGAGCATCAGCCGGTGGGGAGAAGAGGAGGGCTTCCTCGAGTGGTTCTCCGGCGCTGGCTGTGCAGGTGGGCCCGGGTGGCAGATGGAGGTGTGTCTCGGTGGCTCTGGGGTTTCCCTCGGCGGCGATCTGCGGATCTGAACTGGGTAGGGCAGCGCCGGCTCGAGGAGGCTCAAAGCGGAAGTTGATCGAGGTGTTCTGGGAACGCGTACGGCCCGGGGCGTTCTCAGCGGTGGTGGCAGACCACGGTGCTGATGACGCGGTCACGCGCACTCCGGCAAAATCTCCGGGAAGGGACACGGATGCGGAGCACCCGGAGTTGCGGGATCTCGGCAGAGGAGAGTGGTGACTGTCCCTCGCGACCAGGGTTGCACTCGATCGATCGTGGCGGTGGCGAGTCCGGGTGCAGGCCGCGGTGGTGTTTCCGGCAGGTACGTGGTGGCGGCGATGTCCTGTGCGGTTAGGGTGGCGTGGATGTAACTGTATTGTTGGAATAAGATGGGATAGACACGGACGCACGGGTCCGGACACGGTTGTGATGGTGATAATGTTGTTTGTGGTGGCTGATATGTGTTTGAGTGAACGCGGCTGTGGCCGAGCGAGCGTCGTGCGGTCGACATAGGGCTGAGGGCGTGGAGGGTCAGAGAAGGAGGCGATACGATTTGGTGGCTGACCACGGCGGGTGGAGGACTGCCACTGTCGGTCAGGGTTCCTGCGGAGTTATGATGTGTCGAAGGGGAGGGGTTTTCGTAGGGTGATGGAAGGAGAAAGGGATCGGTTGATCCTTCTAATTATATGCATGGGTTTGGATTAATGTTAATCCTAGAAAGATTAGAAGATCATATTCTAATTCGATTCGGTGATTGCAGGAGGGAAAAATTAAATTTAGAGTTGGTTGATATAGGTAGGTAGCTATGCTACTGGAACCGAGTAAATTAAATACAATACAAACAAAATAAATAGTATTATTTTCCATGATATCATTTTCTATTTATGAAATTTTATTAAAGATATAGGACAGAAGGTAAGATGTAAGCATATATATAAATAACATAAAACAAGAGTATATGCTTATCTTTGAACGCTTACTCCCCCATTACTAAAGCAAAACCTAAAATAAGAAGTATATAAATATCATGCTCAGATTGCTATCCTCGTGCAATATTAATATAATAAATCAGATACCATATAGGTAAAATATATAAAATAATTTCTAATGAAAACATCAAGCAGGTTTTGAATATTACGCCATTTTAAAACAATTAAGTAAATCATAAATATAATTTAAATTAACAACTTATTATTATCGATTATTTCGAACACATAAATTCCAATAAATAATTTAGGTAAATTGTTACATAAATCAAATAACGTCTCAACTTCTCAATGCCACAATTAAACCATATTTTATATATCAAAATAATTTTTGAAAAACAATACTTAGTAACTACCAAACAACTTTATAACTCTAATAGTATAAAATTATTATTTGAACAATTTAACACTTTCAAATATTTAATTTAAAACTAGTTTTAATTATACCATAATTAACCCTAAAATCATTCAGAAAGTCTCGTCGAAAATTTAAGTCACGATAAAATTAAAAATATTGGAAAATTCAGAAAGAGCAGTTACAGGATGGGATACGACAAGATCGATTTGTCAGAACGGATGCTGTTACTACAAAGATCACAAGGATACAGAAGTGTGCAGATTCTGTGGTGTTGATCGCTATAAGCCAACTGCTGCAGGCAAGTCTAGAAGACCGGCTGCTTCAATGCACTACTTATCGTTGACGCTGCGGTTGCAGAGGTTGTTCATGGTGAAAGAGACTGCCGAAAATATGAGTTGGCACAAGCGACAACAGACCGAAGGAGTGTTGGATCACCTATCTGATGGAGAAGCGTGGAAGCACTTTGATCGAACATATCCTAATTTGCTTCTGATGCGCGTAATGTAAGGTTGGAGCTATGCTCTGATGGTTTCACCCCATTTGGTCTTTCAGGCTCCCAATATTCATGCTGGCCGGTAATCCTCACTCCGTACAACCTACCGCCTTGGATATGCATGAAGACACCTTACATGTTCTTAACTATTATCATCCCGGTCCGAACAACCCAAAGAGGAACATCGACGTGTACTTACAGCCGTTGATAGATGAGCTGAAACAGCTATGGGAAATAGGGCGTACACGTATGATGCTTCAAAAAAATAGAATTTTCAGATGCGGAACACTAATGTGGACAACAAATACTTTCTGGCTTATGGAATATTATCTGGATGGAGCACTCATGGTCGCTTTCATGTCGTATTGCATGGACCGCACTAAGGCTTTTTGTTTGAGACACGGAGGAAAGCCATGCTTCTTTGATTGTCACCGTCAGTTCTTGGCGAAAGACCATCCGTACCATAGGAACAGAACTGCTTTCGTGCCGGAGCTATGGAGAAGGGCGATCCACCGCCAATGTGGTCCGGAGAGGACACATGAGAGCAAGTAAAGAAATCCCAAGTGCTATTGAAGATCCTACAACGAGCAGCCGTTGCGAGGATTTGGCGAAGATCATAACTGGACCAAAAAGAGTATATTCTGATCTACCATATTGGAGCACAAATCTGATTAGACATAACCTTACGTCATGCATATCTAGAAGAACGTGTTTGATAACATAATTAATACTGTAATGGACATCAAGGAAAGATAAAAGATAATCAGAAGGCTAGATTGGACTTAGCCGAAATATGCAGACCTACATTGCACATGATAGACAACAGAAGGGAAAGCTTTTGCGGCCTAAGGCAATCTACTCGCTGGACAAGGAGGACAAAGTGAGACTTTGTAGATGGACCCAGGACTTAAAATTTTGGACGGATACGTCTCCAATCTAAGAAGATGTGTCGACATAAAGGAGTGTAAACTGACCAGAATGAAGAGCCACGATTGCCACGTATTCATGGAGAGGTTAATTCCTGTTGCATTTCGAAATTATTACCGTCGGTAGTCTGGGATCTATTAACAAGCTTAGCATATTCTTCAGAGATCTTTGTTCTTGCAAGTTGCTCGTCGATCGTTTAGAGAAGCAAGAGAAGGACATTGTGGTAACACTTTGCAAACTTGAGAGAGTTTTTTCTCCTGCATTCTTTGACTCAAGAGTATTTGTCGATTCATCTTATCCATGAGGCTCTTGTTGCTGGACCTGTCATTATCGTTGGATGTACCGGTTCGAGCGACAGTTGAACCACATCAAGAGGAAGGTAAAAAATAAGGCACGGATGGAGGGTTCTATTTGTGAAGCATATGTCCTTGAGGAGATTTCAAACTTCTGTCCATGTATTTTCAGCCTCATATTGCTACAAACAGAACAAGAGCTCCCAGAAATGACGACGGCTATGAAGTTGGTATTGAGACGAAGCTGAAAGTATTTACTGCTTACGAAAAACTATCTGGTAAAATAAAAAAAAAGATATCTAAATAACGACGAGGTTAGCACTGCAATGTTATATGTATTGCTCAACTGCGACGAGAAGAAGTGGACAAGCTAGAGGGGTAAGTAAAATTATTTTGCGTGCTTCGTTGCTTCTCAATATAACTAATATACCTATGCTTCGTTGCTTTTCAGCACGTTTAAGGATGAGGTAACGTCCAACAATCCGTACGCAACCGAAAGGAGAGTAGAACAGCAAATGAGACTTCATTTTCCTTTTTGGTTGAGAGATATGTACGATATCTTCACAATTTACTTTTTCTGTACGTATATACTTGCACAGAATAATTAAGTTAGCATCGTTTGTTTGGTATTTAGGTTGATCGTACGGAGGTAATCTTGAGAATTAGTATATTAAAACTCTAGCCAAGGGACCAATTTATCAAGTGAAGACCTGGCCAAGTTACTGCGTAAATGGCTTCAGGTTCAAGTCAACAAATGCTCGAATAAGAGACGACTTCTTGGATTTGGATTCTACGAAGAATAGTGTTTGTGCATAAAATCTTCAAACTACAAAGACGTCGACCCAGGTAATGACTCCTTTGGCCTCTTACGGGAGATTTGGAACTACATACAATTATGCTATAGAACCTTGTAAGATCGTCTTGTTCAGATGTGACTGGTTCGATCCGATCCAAGGTCGAGGTTGGAGAGTTGACAAACATGGTCTTGTTGACATAAATTATCGCCGTCGATATCAAGCTTATGAGCCATTTGTTCTAGCAAGCCAGGCTCAGCTAGTTTACTTTACCAGCTATCCAAAACAAGGAGGTGGAAGATCAGATTAGTGGGCAGTCTGTAAGACTAAAGTTCGAAATACCTTCGATGTCGACGAGATAGCTTATCAGGAAGACGAACTACCTCTTATTACAAATATTGTCGATATGGACTCAATGGAAGTTCCTCATGACATGTTTCATTAATTGAAGAGGTAGAAGTATCAGAAGAGGAAGAGAAAGTTGATAGAAGTGAAGAGGAAGAGAAAGAGGAAGAGGACTCGGAACAAGATGAATTTTCAGAAGAGGATTGAATATTTAATTTTTAGATGTAATATGGTTTACTGTTGTTATTTTTAGATGTAGTATGGTTTACTGTTGTTATTTTTCAGATGTAGTATGGTTTACGTCTGTATTTTTTTAGATATGGCTCGACGTGGATCCTTTGGTTCCGGTGCTGGTGGGAGACGAGGCCGACTGTCTCCATCTACCACTCCTCCTACCGACTCGTCATCCCCCGTACTCCAGTATACACTAGCGGTCTAGTCGCCGGCAGTGTCTCCATACCCGGCTCTAGCAGTTCCAGGCTAGGGCCTTCTTCTTCTACGCAGCCAGTACCGTCGAGTATTCCAGAGGCCGACCCCACTACTGAGGAGCAGGCCGAGGCCGAGGCCCATGCCGAGGGCAGGCTGGGCAGGGGCAGGGGTAGGGACAGGGGGGCAGGAGCAGGCTGCAGCTTCCATTTGAGACAGATCCTCCGTGTCGCCCAGGGGGATCTGAGGTTGGAGATTTGGGCCTGTACTCGGACCAGGCGGTAAGTAAAAATATTGTTGCATTTAATTTGTTTAAATTTATTATAAGCTTGTTTAATAAATTTTAATTTCTATTTTATATGTATTATTCCTCCTTCGTACACCGGTCGCTGGGTACATTCCTGCGACAGAACTACGGGGGGCCCTGGATCAACTGGAGGGATATCCCGGTCGACAAGAAGGCCTTCTGGTTTGAGCACTTCTCGGTATGTAAAAGTTTATTTCCTTTTAACATTTAGTATGTTATGTTATAACTTACGAACTTCTATGATTTTTTCAGCGGACTTACTTCTTCTCTCCCCACCGTGCCGTTGCGGTCGAGTCTATTTTTTCCAGCGTCGCCAGCAAGCTCATTAGGGACGCGATCCTCGACCAAAAGGATCACGAGCGTCGGGGAGAGCCTATTCAGGTTGGATCTCTGCCGTCGACTGGACGGCAATGAAGAGGAGATTCGAGGAGGGAACCTACAAGAAGAAGTCTGCGAAGTCTAAAAGAGCACGACAGGCGGGATCGCAGTGGTGTGGTGGGTCACGGTCCATCATGGATTTCTTCACTCATATGGTACATATCTCACGGTATACCCATAATTAATACTTTATAGTAATATATTTCTTTCAACTTAACTAACAAATCATATAATAATTTTGTAACAGGTTGAATCGGGAGAAGACCCGAATATGGTGACCTTGTTCCTCGCCACGCACACGAAGGGGGAGCGGTTCATAGACGACAAGGCCCGGGACACCTACGTAAGTTTTACTTAATGCTAGTTCATTAATATTAATTTTTAGTTACGTAGTGAATTCATATAGATGTTTTCTAGGCCGAGTTTTTGAAGTTTTACTTAATGCTAGTTCATTAGTATTAATTTTTAGCGACCACGTGAGAATTCATATAGATGTTATTTCTAGGCCGAATTTTTGAGGCTTAGGGAGGCCGGGCCGACACGGTCAGAGGAAGCTGGTGCTAGCACTTCCCAGCAGACTCAGGTCGTCGCAGCTCAGTCAGATGACGAGCTGTGGATGAGGTCCGTTAGTGGCATGCATAGGGGTACGTAACTATGGTACGGGCTCCTATGGTGCCTTTATTGCGTCACAGGCCTCTACGACCGCCACTAGCGTGCCCGGTCCCGCACAGACTCAGGAGTCGCTCCTCCACCAGCAGAGTGTCGATGCGCAGATCGCAGCTCTGCGTGACGAGATGCTACAGAGAATGGTGGCGCCGCATACAGATGATTCTGCGCTCATCTCACGCTTTGAGAGGCTTGAGGAGACTACTGAGGCGATGCGACAGATGACCAGCGCTACGCAGGAGGCTACATAGCGATTGGTCGAGCAGATGCAGTAGTTCCAGGAGATGGCTACGGAGCGACCGTCTGCTGGTACGTCGAAAGCATCGTCTACATCCGGCGGTGCACGGGAGGACATGCTCGTCCACCTGTTGTCATCGGAGGAGTATTAGACGATCCTGGCGTTGTGACGACAGTCATCTGGTGGCACTCCTTCTCCAGCTCTGGCTCCAGCTCCGGGTCCAGCTCCAGCTCCAGACGATCAGTAGTTTTGTTTTGCATTTTTGGACGGTACTATATTTTTTACTTTGTACGTATTTGGGGATATTCACTTTGTTCATTGAGGATATTGACTTTGTACGTATTTGAGGTTATTGACTTTGTTCGTTGAGGATATTATGACTTTATTCGTTGAGGATATTATTTTTTCTTTATTTTTTGTATATTCTGGAATGTACTGTGCGTGTCGGTGTTGAGTGTTCCACCGAGGGGGTCGAACCCATGGATTGGATTCTGTATTTTGTATTTTGGATTCTGTATTTTGGCTGAAGCTCCAGCTCCATTTGCATTCTGGATTCTATTTTTTATTTTTTTTAACTTAGCGACGTTTTTAGCGACGTTAATAAGCGTCGCTAAATTTTTGCGACGTTAATGAATGTCGCTAAAAGCATCCCAAAATTGCTGATGTGGCAACACGTGGCACCGCATCTGATGTCAGCACGTCGTCGCCAAAACGTCGCAAAAGTGTCGCTAAACAGCGACCACACAATAACATCGCAAATTGCGTCGCTAATTAGCGACCACGTGAGAACGCCGCAAATAACGTCGCTAATTAGCGACGTTATCAACGTCGCTAACTAACGTCGCCATAGCGACGTTTTGCGACGTTTTCTCGATTAGCGACACGTTTTTTTTGTCGTTTCCAAAATGTCGCTGAAAACTTCGCTAATTTAGGTTAGCGACGTTTTGGCCGAGATTAGCGACGTTTTGGAACGTCGCTAATCTGACAAATTTTTGTAGTGACAGTTCCTTATCGGAACTGTAGATTTTTATAGTTTCCAGAGTTCCGTACCAGATCTCCAAATTACACCGTGACAGCCCGCGTGTTCGAGTGATGCTTCTTAAATTGCATTTCATACTAGTTGGTTATGTTAGTTTCATCCACTTTATTACAGTCTTACTTTATTTTATCATATCATCCTTTACTGTCGTACATCTGGCCTGTATATTATGTACATTGTTGTATCCCGCTGAGGACCTGGTTTTCTCTCCAGATTTAGACGAGGATTATCCGGAGGTCTACGGATCCGGAAGTCTACAGATCCGGTATTGACGCAGGAGTGGGACTATTTGCAGAGGAAGAGGTCTACCCTGCAGAGTAGCTCGACCAGTGGTAGAGCTCCTTCTTGATCTGACTTCATTATCTAGTTAGCATGTCGTAGATCTAGTTATCTTTTTGTATTTTCTTTCATTCAGTTTTGTATCAGTGGGATTGTTTCTGCAAGGCACTTTTCATTCAGTATTTGTATTATGTTTCATTTACTGTTATTTCTAGACTCATATTATTTTTTTTGAGCCTATTCGGCAAGTATGATTATTGGGCTGCAAACTAGTATTCATATTTCCCTCCTTATGTTTTCTGTTACTTGGATTGAGATGTAGTGTTGATGTAGTGATTTGTTATACCATTCGACAGCTTATACTTATTCTAGTCGGGCTAAAGTCTGGTTAAATACGTAGCTGGCCAATGCCACGTGGCTCGGTCCTGCGTATTTGGGACTGGGGCGTGACAGATACTGCAGGGTCAGAAATATGGTTAAGGCTACGTTGTTAGATCAAGTCTGGCTATGGTATTAACTAAGATGTCAAAGCCTTCATCCAACTTGTCGTCATGCTCCAAAATATTTTATTTACTGCTAAATTACAAAAGAGAATGAAACTGATATCACACACAACTTCCAAGGACATATCTTGCTAGGTAGATATGGGAGAAAAATGTTAGAAGAAAGACTGTGCAAGAGGTAATCTTTTAAGTATGAGTATGTGTGTATATGGGTGTGTGGGGGAGCATAACGTTCAAGAGATAGGAAAAGGCAGCTTAGAAAGAGGTAATCTTTCATATATATGATAATTCCTCTGAATTTATGATATAAGATGCCATAGATAGGAAGAGGCAGCTGGGGAATGCTGCATCCAGGATAAAGAGATCATTATTATCATTATGGCCATGACAAGGACAAAGAGACAATTAGCCATTTCGCTCAAGATTAAGCAAATATAGACTAATTAGATATGATAAATCATATTGGGTCTAAGGCTGAAATTAGTATGCAATTTTTCTCCCAACTCATACAAACCAACATAAAGCATTTATCCCAAATTTTTGGGCTGGTTGTTTGAATCCTCGTCTTCAAGTCAACACACAAGAAAAATAATATGTATACTACTCAGATAATATTTGAAGGAAGGTAAAAGAGAACAAGTTCATGCCAAAACATCAATTAATAAATATATACACCTTTTCAAAAAAACACACACATATACACAACTTATGAGTGCAAAGTATGAAAATATCCATTTAACCCATGCTTAGAAGCCGAGTATAAAGCCTGACCCGGGGAAGGCGACTTTCCAGCAACACAACTTATCTGAGAATAAGATAGAGTTAGCAAAGGAAAATAACATGATGTATTTTATTTCTGTCAAATTAAAGAGAGATATTGTCATTGTACTACAACAAAATGACCCCCTCTTCTCGGCATGCAAGGTACAAGAAGCTGAGTAAGATTAATTGTTCCCATGACATTTATATCAATAGTAGCCTAATTGAGCATATACACAAAAAAGTTTTCTAGAGTAAAATGTTATATACACAATTAAAATTCAAGAACCATAATATCTTTCCAAGCCACTTCCATAGCCTATATTTTCTGCAAACAAATTCGTGAATAAGAATAAGAAGAAGAAGAAATTTAGGATGCAAATTCATTAAATCCAGTTTATCAGTACTTGGTTCCCGTTTTATATGATAGGTAATTAGAAGCTGGTAGCATAAATAAGAGTCTAAGTTATACATTACATATTACTTTGTAAAAAGATATTGTATCTACAAAATATAGTTGAAAACATAAAGTAAACACTTACAGGAAGTTGGAAGGCTGCATTGTGTACCATATAATCTACTCCAGAACCAAAGAAAAATGACTTTGCCTTTTGTACTGCTTTTTTCAGAGGCTCTTCGCCATATGCCAATTCAAAAGACAATATCTCAAGTGCTAGATGGATGTATAGTTACATCCCCACCAGTAGAATGAAATATACAAGGACCAGTTAGAAATATCCTAGTCAAGTACAAGTTCATGTTTATCGATATTTTTCAAAGCTACAGCGCAATTAGTTAGCATATGGTTCACTAACCAACAAGTTCATCTTTGACTAGCTCAAGTTCTGGTAAGTAGCGAGCAGAAAGTATCACCTTTGCCCCTAAACTCGCAAAATGCCTTGCAAGTTTCTCCCCTGAAATTGTAAGAATGCTCTTTATAGCTTTTAATAAAGTATAAGAAGGATAGTGAAACCACAAAATCCACATATAATACCACTATTTCCCTTAGACTATTCCGAGAGTATCAAAGTAATAAGTTTACATGTATTTCCTCCAAAATTGACCATTTTAAAAGAGTGCAAAACTAGTGCATCTTTTAATCCAAAGCATACACACGAACATAGCACACATGGTTCAAATGAACAAATTATGTTAACATAAAATTCATACATGTATCCTGTCAACAAGAAAACCTATTTAAAAATTGAGTGTCTTTCTAGGTGAACATTCCTAGCTTGATCTTTCATATCAAATCATAATAGGTTAGTGGGTGTGCAATAATTAGCAGACCATACATGTTTATCAAACCATTGCTACGATTCTGGTTCTCACATTTAGATATAATCCATATATTGTATTAAGATACACCAAATATTTGTACAATATTCACATTTAGAGCATAGTCCAACCCTTTGACCAACTAGCATAATTAGTTCCGTTTCTCACAACAAATATTTGTATTAAGATACGCCTGTACATCAAGCTAACAATTGGTTATGACTCTTGATTGTATATTTCAATAGCTTTTTCTTGTTTTAGCAGTTATCTAACCTAATTATACCGTATTTTTGGCCAACCTTCATATGAGATTTTAATGTTACCAAGTTAGTTGGACTTTAATTTTTATTGTGTCGTGTTTGTGTTAATTAGTTTTGGCCTTTTAACATTTTGAATATTTGAAATTAGAATTAGATAGATTTAGTATTTATAATAAGTAATAACTATATATAACTTGATATCTGGTATTTTAAAATTTATTTAGATTAGCTCTTCACTTTATTTGTTGAATAATATCAAAAGAGTATGTAATTACATATGGAATATGAAATGAATTCATGTGTCTAACAAGGAAAACGAAATCTTGATGTCCAGGAATACCTTCAATATAAAACCACTTACTAACTATATATGATTACAAATAATCTGATGTATCAGTTTCATGATAAAAATTACATTTTCTACTTTATATATTTTAAACATTATTCTCAGCTCTTTTGAAGAAGAATAAAATATAACCTTTGCAAGTTAATCGTGGGGATGGGGGCTTATAATTGGTTTACAATTTCCATGGTCATATCCAACGCCCATGGTCCCAAAGGATTCCTCCCTACACAAGATATAAAAATGAAGTATCAGGAACATCTCCAAATCAAGAACTTTCCTAAACATAACAATCCATGTTCTTATATTCATTGTTCAAAAATGTAGTGTCCTGTTCCCGTTGGACGACACACTATGTAATAGGATCGTGGCTAGTCAAACTCTATCGAAAACTTAGATGGCTAGTCTGACCAGTCATGAGCTTGGTATACGAAAACCATTTTGGCATCACAAAATCGATTTAGACGAATGGTATAAGTATATTTCCAACTAATGGATTGGCTTCGATTGGAATAAAGCATAGATGCAAAGGACTGTGTCTTGGAGAATGAGCTCTATATAAGCGTCATTTCAA